>OY856412.1:713971414-713978914 GCA_963693085.1 Alisma plantago-aquatica | reverse complement strand
TTGAGCACATTTGGATATGTATAGCTCATGTTATGAAGACCGCAAAAATTATACATTTCAAATTAGTTTCGCGCGTCGATTTTGTTGTCCTTGGATGAGTGACTTACACTCATCCAAATGGGCTCAAAATTTGTATGTTTCCTAGTTATAATATAACGGTGAATATGGGGGTTAGGAGTGACCAAGCGCTCCTCTCGTCCGCAACCTAGCGGCGATCGCCCGTGCGATCTAGGTTTAGCGGCGGTGCCCTAGGCTTGGGGGGGGGGTGGGGGCGGCGGCCGCGGCCAGTGGTCTCTTCCCCTACTCCCCCGGAGCCTCTTCCTACCTCGCCTCGTCTCCACCAAGCTGCCGTCGAACCCGTTCGGCTGGTTCCTGCCTCTCGCCGTTCTTGTGCGGCGGGTCCTCTGGGTGGCGCTGCGGCCACCGTGAGCGAGCTCCAGGATAGCTTCTCGCCTGGTGGGGGCTTATCCATCTCGCCCAGGGTGGTGCCGCTGCCTTTGCAGGCACTTGCCGAGTCAGGGGAAACGGTGTGGTTGTGAGGGGCTGAGGTGCCCGTTTCTTCCTTTCTGGTTTGCTCTGTTTTTGTTTCAGTGGTCTGTGGCAGCTTCAGTCTGCCCTTTTAGTCGCCGTTCATCGGCGTTTGTTTCTAGTCGCTACTGGTTAGCCTTCTGCTCGCTGCTTGTCAGCGTTTGTTTACCCGCTGCTTGTCAGCGTTTAGTTTTCCTTGTGTCTTGCAGTGGCTTGTTTGTTACTTGGTGATACGGCGTCCCTTGAGACGATGATGCATCGGAACACTGCACAGATCCAGGGCCTCTATCACTACTACACGCTCAAGTCGAAGGAATTCTTCGTGGAAAGCTGCTTAAGACAGCAACAAGGAAGAAGAATCAATACGGAAGCGTTCTATTCTCATTCCGATATGAGTTGTAGTGATGTTAACTTGATCTTTGTTTGCTCCTGCTGTATTTTTGACTCAAATTGTAGATGCCGTATGGCTTATAAGTAATGAATCGAGCCATCTTGCCCTCAAAAAAAAATATAACGGTGAATATCAACGGTTTACATTTTGCAAAAAAGAGTCTTGATATGCAAACACACTTGAGTGTATTCATGCGATCTGTACACTCGAGTGTATTCTAGCCCGACTCTCTCTCTCTCTCTATATATATATATATATATATATATATATATATATATATATACATATATATATATATATATATAGTCAGGCTAGTGTACACTCAAGTGTACCGGAGGCACCGTACACCTCAGTCATTTTTGAAGATGCAATAAATTTTTGAAAAATCTAAACCATTGATCTTCTTAATTATCATAAGAACATACTATATAATAAATTTTAGCTCATTTGGGCACTTATAGGTCGTGCATATAAAGGAGGAAAAAATCATGCATTTCAAATTAGTTTTGTGTGTCGATTTTGTTATTCTTGGATGAGTGACTTACACTCATCCAAATGAGCTCCAATTTTGCGTGCGGCCTATTATTATTATAACCATGAAGATCAATGGATTAGATTTGGGAAAAACATGGTCTATATAGGCAAACATCATTGGGGTGTATGGCTTGATCTGTACACTCGAGTGTATTCTAGCATGACTCTCTCTCTCTCTCTCTATATATATATATATATATATATATATATATATAGAGAGAGAGAGAGAGAGATAGAGAGAGAGAGATAGAGTCAGGCTAGAATACACTCGAGTGTATCCGGAGCGGAATACACTCAAGTATTTTTTCATGATGCAATATTTTTTTAAAAATCTAATCCGTTGATCTTCTTAAAAATCTCGTGAACAACTCATACGCAAAATTTGAGCACATTTGGATATGTATAGCTCATGTTATGAAGACCGCAAAAATTATGCATTTCAAATTAGTTTCGCGCGTCGATTTTGTTGCCCTTGGATGAGTGACTTACACTCATCCAAATGGGCTCAAATTTTTATGTTGCCTAGCTATAATATAACAGTGAATATCAACGGTTTATATTTTGCAAAAAATAGTCTTGATATGCAAACACACTTGAGTGTATTCGTGCGATCCGTACACTCGAGTGTATTCTAGCCCGACTCTCTCTCTCTCTCTCTCTCTATATATATATATGTATATATATACATATATACGTATATATATAGAGTCAGGCTAGTGTACACTCGAGTGTACCGGAGGCACCGTACACCTCAGTCATTTTTTAAGATGCAATAAATTTTTGAAAAATCTAAACCGCTGATCTTCTTAATTATCATAATAACATACTATATAATAAATTTAGCTCATTTGGGCACTTATAGGTCGTGCATATAAATTTGGCAAAAATCATGCATTTCAAATTAGTTTTGTGTGTCGATTTTGTTGTCCTTGGATGAGTGACTTACACTCATCCAAATGAGCTCCAATTTTGTGTGCGGCCTATTATTATTGTAACCATGAAGATCAATGGATTAGATTTGGGAAAAATATGGTCTAGATAGGCAAACACCATTGGGGTGTACGGCTTGATCTGTACACTCGAGTGTATTCTAGCATGACTATATATATATATATATATATATATATATATATATATATATATATACATATATATATACACACACACACAAACATACATACATACATACATACATACATATATATATATATATATATATATATATATATATCGAATTCCGCTGGTCCCCAATGAAGGGACCCGGGTTCGAAACCACACGGAGAAGCATCTCTTGATTTATCACCCTCCCGGGCGTCTGGCCTCTGCCACGGGTTATGGGAGAGGGGAGAGAAATCTTTCTCTCTTAATCCCATATATATATATATATATATATATATATATATATATATATATATATATATATATATATATATATATATATATATATATATATATAGAGAGAGAGAGAGAGAGAGAGAGAGAGAGAGTGTCAGGCTAGAATACACTCGAGTGTATCCGGAGCGGAATACACTCAAGTAGTTTTTCATGATACAATATTTTTTTTAAATCTAATCCATTGATCTTCTTAAACAACTTGTGAATAACTCATACGTAAAATTTGAGCACATTTGGATATGTATAGCTCATGTTATGAAGACCGCAAAAATTATGCATTTCAAATTAGTTTCGCGCGTCGATTTTGTTGCCATTGGATGAGTGACTTACACTCATCCAAATGGGCTCAAAATTTATATGTAGCCTAGTTATAGTATGATAGTGAAGATAAATAGTTTATATTTTGAGAAAAATAGTCTTGATATACAAACACACTTGAGTGTATTCGTGCGATCCGTACACTCGAGTGTATTCTAGCCTGACTATATATATATACTAGTGAATGCACACGTGTGCATGCACGTGCATCATTGAATTAGTTCAACTAATTATAGACACATGAAAACTTTTATAGACGACTAAAAGAGGACTTGTAGTGAGATTTCACAATCATGTTTGAAATATGCATATATTCTATTGTTACCAAATATATTTTCTATTAATAGAAGTATATATGAAAATAAATAACTATTTTCTTCTATAAGTATATCTAGTATAAAATGAATTAATGCTTCTAGTATAATGTAATCAACCAAAGCTAAAACACGTATGATAAATATTGTCGATCATATAATTTATAAGGAAAATGTGTTTACACAAACATTGATCTGGACATACATATTCATCTATATTAGAAAAATAATATGATTGTCACATAGACAATAATTTACATGGTATACACGAAGTTGTCTTCTCCAGCCAATATATAAATGTCATTTACTCACCTTCATATGATAAATCATATTGAGGTGGCCATCTATTGATAGAAATAAATAAACATTAAGATTATAGTTATCACTTTAAGTTGTTAAAAATACATCAGCATAAATGAAGAGATGTCTTACTTGTTTTGGAGAAACATGCTCACTTTATTGGGATTTAATCCCAAATAATTTAACTTTTGACTGCATATCTTGTATAGAGATATAATGCCCATGCTATTAGAAGATTATAAAATCAGATGATGCAATATTTTTGAAACAACTACTTAAACATACAACCCTAGTGAAAATTTTTGCAAAATTATGCGGTTCTATAATTTTATAATTCCACTTCTATTTGTTAATAAATGTAGCTTTGGGATAATTTTTTGTTGTATTACGTACAAAAGAAATTACTCTAAATTGCAACAACATAACTAAAGCAAATTATGATTTATGTTCAAATGTCTTAATATATGAAAAAATAACATTTGAATGGAAAAATGATGTATCAATTACAAAGAGAATAGTCAATGTTGTAAAGAAGACTCGCACATTCTTCACTAAAATGTAACAGATTTATGTCTACAATGTTGACCATATGCTTTGATGAAGCTTGAAATGTTAGCTTTTTGAAGAAAATGCTTGGCGAACTTGGGGCTTTAGAAGAAAGAGCATCTGATTCTATTGCACCTTAGAGATTATCATCAATCATATCATCTTCATATTCCTATTTTTCAAAAGTGAATAATGGTTAAAGTATTAACAAAGGAAAGCTTCAATTCATTTACAATATACTCTATCTATAAATATATGCACAATTCTTGCAATTCAATTACAATGTATCCAAACATGTTTTGTGCTGATTTGTTAAATAATGTAAAATGTATTGAACAAAAAATATTTACAACTTCAATTTTGACAATGTACCTATAAGGAACAACAATAGTTATAATTTGTAGTGAAAAGTTTTAAATTTGTAGCAGAATCATAATTACCTCAATATGATATCTATCGCGGAACACTTGGGGCATCAAACCTATTTTGCACCACAAATTTAGTGTCATAGAAATATAGATGGAGATATCTTGGACCAGGTAGTAGTATGTTTATGATATAATAGACCTAACCTTGAACGCAAAATATATAAGTGCCTTTCCACATGCTTTATAAGTCCACATCGAACTGAATCTAATGTGATGTAAATGCAAAATGGTTGTTATAAGTCCTTTATAGTTATTTTTCCCACATAATTAATTCTTAATAGTATGCAAAGAATTTTTCTAGATAGGTTCTACCTCCCATGTAACTAACTTTTATAGTCTATATAGGAATTTGCTATCCAGGTTCTACTTCAACAATAGATCTAATTTTTTTATCAAAGATTTGGATTTAAGAATGTAGGCAAACTTCATATCTTATCTAACAAGCCTATCTAGGATTAAATTTTTCACCATGTTCTCGAGGGTAAAAATCATTCAACCCTATTTGTTTTTTCTGTAGGTTATAAATAATTTGGCCCAAAATTTTTTGTCTGTTGTAGTTATTTTTTCCCACATAATTAATTTTTAATAATATGTATAGAATTTTGTTGGGAAGGTTCTACCTCCAAACTAATTAATTTTCCTAGTTTATATAAAAAAAATTCTAGACAAATTCTACCTTAGACTTAGATCTATTTATTCATAGATTTGGATTTAAGAATATTTCCAATTTTGGCATTACTTAGATTTATTCTGAAAGAATAATAGATTGAAAAAATTTCCGTGTATGTGTCTAGGAAAACAAATGTTAATGATTAGGAGGATGTAGATGAACTTTATATTTTATTTATAATCCTATATAGAATTGAATTGTTGTCTTCATGATCTTGAGGGTAGAAAACATTCATGCCCAATTTCTTAAATCAGATAATCCGCCATAGTTCTTTTTTCAAAAACATGTTTGTAATTTCCTTATTTAGAGTCGTGTTTGACATAATGTATGCCTTTTCTCCTATCGGATTCTTTGCCATACAATTTTGGTCTTTTAATTTTTAATAATACTAATTAGTAGTTGTTTATGTCGATATAATTTATTTCTGATTGACTATTCAGAATTGTGCAAAACATGTTGTACCCCTCCTTTCCAATTAGACTCTTTCCTAATTAGTGCATTTTGAATTAGTTCTATACCCGGTATGCTAATCACAATGTGTAGGAAAAAATTTCCATGTATGTGTCTAGGAAAACAAATGTTAATGATTAGGAGGATGTAGACGAACTTTATATTTTATTAATAATCCTATATAGAATTGAATTGTTGTCTTCATGATCTTGAGGGTAGAAAACATTCATGCCCAATTTCTTAAATCAGATAATCTGCCATAGTTCTTTTTTCAAAAATATGTTTGTAATTTCCTTATTTAGAGTCGTGTTTGACATAATGTATGCCTTTTCTCCTATCAGATTCTTTGCCATACAATTTTGGTCTTTTTATTTTTAATAATACTAATTAGTAGTTGTTTATGTCGATATAATTTATTTCTGATTGACTATTCAGAATTGTGCAAAACATGTTGTACCCCTCCTTTCCAATTAGACTCTTTCCCAATTAGTGCATTTTGAATTAGTTATATACCCAATATGCTAATCACAATGTGTAGTTTCTGAATACTTTCTTGACAAATTTGTTGCTATATAAATATTTCTAAAATATCCTCCCTCATAGTACCAGTAGAGGTACATGCCCTTTTAGAATAAACTAAGGATGATAAATAGAAGTATGTTGCCTCGCGGTTCTTGAAGGTTTGAGTGAAAGATGAAGAAAGATTAATAATGTATTTTCTTCTTTCTATGACTTCTTAAAGGCAGAAGGAAGAAGCTACACCAGAGCTATTTTAATTATCTTTCTGTACGTGTTTTCTAAAAGGTTCTGATGTCTCTTGAAGAAAATAAATTGTAGTTAGTAAACTATAGTACATGTTGTTTAACAGTAGAGCTACATACCTTTTCAGAAGAGATAAAGGATGTTAAAGAAAAGTCCTTCCTGATGATTTCTTGAAGGATGAGTTAAACATGAAGGAAGCACAGATATTTTACTGTAGTCGTATGACTTCGTCAAGGCTGAGGGATCGCCTCATGATCTTGGAAAGATGAGTCGACGATACCCCAACTGTATTTTTACAGGGAAAAGGAAGACCACAATAACACTGAAAAACTGAAGAAAGACCAATCAGAGGTTTGCTTCCAGGTGCTCCGTGAAATGATTGATTAGAATATGCTAACTGTAATGTATATTTTCTGAACACATTCTTCAAGTTTGGAGAAATTATTGCTATTTGAACGTTTCTAAAATACTCCCTGACCATAATTAGGATTGCCTAATGGCAGAGGTACATACCTTTTTAGCAGAAATAAAGGGTGCTAAAGAAAAGTTTGTTGTGTGGCAGTTTCTCGGAGGATGAGAGAAACGTGAAGGAGAACAATATTGTTGCTGCTATCATATGTCATATGGAGGCTGAAAGAAAATATTTTGTCTTGAAAGATACGATGGAGGTATATTTTAATACGCATCTACTAAACATTCATGATGGTTTAAAAGATATTAATATCGAGTATGTGAAAGGTTAGATGTACATACCTCTCCAACAGTGATCTTGGACGGTGCAAGAATTTCTTGTCTGGTTGCATTGAAAAGATGAGTCAAAGAGAACCCAACAATATTTTTGCAGGACAAAGGAATTACCATAAG
>OY856412.1:712793914-713251414 GCA_963693085.1 Alisma plantago-aquatica | reverse complement strand
TATATTTCATCATCAACAAAGATCTATCGAGAACAACCTTCCATCACACAGAAGATCAAACTTTTTACCTTAGATTAAAGACGATGGGTATCCTGGAACCAAGAATGAAGATGAAGATTGTTGAGTTCATCAGATGGAGTCCCCTCGACATTGCAAATCTCAAGATCAATATCAATATCGATAGAGATGAAGACTTCATTGGCGTCGAGCGGGATGGATGGCAAACATAGTCAAGAACTGCCACGACTATTCAGACACTGTCTAAATGAACCCGACTACATCCCCACCTACATTCAATGTTGCTTAGTGGCTTTAAAGATTGTTGATGAAAAGAACTTAAACTTATCTAATCTTGAGGCGAATGATCCCCACCTTCATGACATTTTATGGGGAAACATAGAGGGGCCATGGAGAGTGAGTACGTTCACACAGGAGATCAAGACTCTATTCGATGAATATGCGATCATCGACCAAGTGGTATCATAGGTGCTTAACTCAACTACAAGGGAGCTTGGCAAATGGGGATACCATCTGAATGACAGATGGATTTGCATTGAACCCTCACTACTCCCTATACACATTAAAATATTGGCCATTCTAGAGAAGAGAGGCACACCCTATATCAACATTTGATGGAAAAATACATAGAAAGAATATACAACTAACCAATACATGTATAGAGGCGTGGTAATTTTGTTGTTTTGTTGGGTCATCAAATCTCGGGATCATAAATAAGAGATGTATCACTTTGATTGATTTCTCATACAAGAAGAGGGTAGGATGAATAAGATGGCCTCCTTGTTTATTAAAATTTTTTTAGGCGAAGATGGATTCCACCAATGTTGTCAGTGGAGTGACCCATATCCCTTTTATTTAACTAACAGTTACATCACTAATTGCAATGTTGATGGAATATTCAGAAGAGAAAATAGAAGGTGAAAATTCAAATAGATTTTGGGGGAGGCTAGACAAGTGCCTAGCCAATTCTCTACCCACAATCTTCTCTAGCCTAGAAAGAAAGGTCCATAATGACCCTCCAGATGAGTTAAAGGGCATTGTTATGGACAATTAAACTACAAACCCTTCAATTAAAAAAATCATATATATGTTTTCTTGGTTGTGTTTCTATTATCTTGTTTGAATCTAATTAAGAAAAATCTTGCTATCTTTTATTACAATTAATTTTATAGTTGAGGTTGTCATATTGCGGTATTAATCACTAAAAAAATAATGAAGGGGAAGGGCTTTAAGGCCCAACCAATAGTAGAACAGATTTTTTGTGAAATACAGCCGAGCCCAGCCCAACCCAACCCAACTCAACTGAGCCATCATCACCAGCGACAGGTAAGCGGAGACTGAACCCGTGTTAGTTACCTTCCCTCACAACCCAGTCAGCTTGGGTTGCCATTATGCCTGCCATACGAAACAGTGATGCTAGGACTGCTCCTCGTGTTTCTACAAGGTCCAGAGTGGTCTAGGGGTCAGGCCGTCCATGTCCTTGTTTAAGGAATCTTTATAAATTAGGTGTGTAAAGATTCTACATGCCACCCTATTAGTTAGGTAGTTTTTGTTTGTTAAGTCATTGTTTACTTAAGAGGATTCAAGATAATTAACAATATCTTCGAAGTCATGAATGAAATTCTAGTTGGTACTGAATTGATGTTAGGTTCTAATTTTCACAATATGAGCGTGTGCAACATTTGATATGGGTCGATTTTGGCTTGGGCTAGTTGAATAGGTTATCCAGATGTAGAATCTTGGCACACCTAATTTATAAGTCTTATATTGACAAACCACATAGGTTCTGAGTTGAACATGCTAATAAAAATTTGAGATGAGTTCAGTTATGAGCTCTAAACTTAACAACCAAGGTCAATTCAACGCCGAACAAAGTGACCAAAATCCATGTGTAGGTTGGTTTCAGGTCTGATTCTCAGAACATATGATCAATTTGTTTGACTCAAAGCAACCCAAACCCAAAATTTGATAGTCCTATGAGGGAGTACATGTTTATTGATTATTTTACTTGCTTTTTTCATTTTAAATTTGATTGATAATTCTTATTTTTATAATATTTAAACTACTAGTTTTTGTATTATTCTTGTATATATATTGATAGATAAAAATACAAAACAAGTTGTCGAGCACTGCTCCTAATATTAATATGACTATTAGGGATGGTCACGAGATGATGGTGAACTAATCTAAAATTATTTTAGAAAATCATCACTAATTACTTATGATAATGGAATATACATTATTAAATGAGAGGAAATACATAATCTATACTTTTTATATCAAATATGAAAAGTTTGAGTTCTTAGTATTCCCATAAAAACCATAAGTGATATTGTTCTAAGTACCCACATATGATCATACTAAAATCCCATTCTACAACCATTGAAAAAATGCCCACATCCATCCAAAAGCCCCAGTACAAGAACCCCTATACACACTCACACAACATAACATTGACTTCAGCTAGATGTTTGGATTGTTGTCAACAAAACTTGAGTCATGGATCCGACTTCTTTCCTTGACTATTCAAATATCAAACAACCCTTGGATGGGGATCAACCTAGCGACTCTAAAGGTTGGTCCGACCTTTGCTATGGTCGACTGACTTTGTAGTTTACCTTGTAAGACTGAACTTGGCATCCTAAAACACCTTATTATGAACTTGAAAATGAGATAATATTCTTACATAATGCATCTTCTTCCTAGTCTTCAAACTTTAATTTTTACTTTTAATAATAAGGTTAACAAGCAATTTCCATTGTCATATTCCCTTTCATTATCATTTAATTTCAAATCCTTAGATTTCACAATTGAGATTACGAAACTTAATTCAACCACTTGACATTATTTTGTTGTTCAACATTAGAACTACAAGAAACATACAAATTTTGATACGAATTAGAATATAAAATGGGGATTACAAAATAATTGTTGAAGACTGCATATCTCGATACTACCGAGATATTGTCGGTAGTACCGAAATGGTGTCAACCAGCAGTTCCTGTAGTTAGTGGGCCTTTAGTGTCTTGGCCTGTTTAGATTACTTGTGTCCCAAGTATCAGGGTTTCTCCCTTGCTCCTATATATAGGACAGAGCTGTACGTCTTTTATTGATTGACTCAATTCAATACATTCATTATTATTTCTCACAATAATCATGCAGACTAAATTAATATTAGGTCTAAACTGACAATTTTACTATGAACACATAAATATAATGAAGCATGCATGTGTAAATCCAAATAAAACCTATACACCATAATTGAATTAATCACTACAAACAAATAACAGATCATGATATCAACATTTAACAATATATTACATTGAAACTTCATGTAAAAATCCCAATCTTATCAATAAAGTCCTCAAGAACTCTAATGAGAGGATCATCTTGGGGCAAATCAAAATGCAAACTTGGGAATGTTACATGAAGTTCTGATGTAATCTCTTGTTAAATGTTGATGTCATGATAATTTATTTGTTCATAATGATTGGTTAAGCCATTATGATGTATTGGTTTTGTTTGGATTTACACATGCATGCCTCTTTTCCTTTGCTTCATCATTGTTAAGTGTTCATACTACTAATTATCTACACCTAATATTAGTTTAGACCACATCATTATTTTATGATCCTCGTTTTCTATTCTAATCCATATCAAAAATTTTATGTTTCTTGTAGTTATGATGTTGAACATATTAAAATAATGTCAAGCGGTTGAATTGGGTTTCTTAATATCAATAGCGAATTAATCATGAAATCTTAGAATTTGAAATCAAATGTTAATGAAATGGATATGACAATGGAAATTGCATCTTAACCTTAGTATTAATTGTAAATACTTTGGTTTGAAGACTTGGAAGAAGAATGCATTATGTGAGAATCTTATCTCAATTTTAAGTTCACAATAAGGTGTTTAGGGATGCCAAGTTCAACCTTGCAAGGTCAGACTAGGAAGTTGATAGACCATAGCAAAGGTCATATCAACCTTTAGGGTCACTAGGGTGATCCCCATCAAATAGTTGGTTGATATTTGAATAATCGATGCAAGAAATCGGATCCACAACTTGACTTTTGTCGACAACAACCCAAACAACCAGGTGAAGTCACTATTTTGTTGTGTGAGTGTGTATAAGGGTTCTTGTACTGAGACTTTTTAGGTGGATGTGGGCATTTTCTCAATGGTTGTAGATAGAGTTAGTGTGATCTTATGTAGGTACTTAGAACAACATCACTTACAATTTTATCAGAATACTAAAAATGCAAACTTGTCATATTTAATATATAACAAAATATAAATTATATATTTCCTCTATTTAACAATGTATATTCCATTACCACAAGCAATTAGTGATATTTTTTATAAGATATTTTAAGTTAGTTCACCGTCACCTCATGACCGCTCCTAATAGTCATATTTTGGTTGATTATTAGGAGCAGTGCTCGAAAACTTGTGTTGCATTTTTATATATCAATATATATACATGAATAAAAAAATAAAGTAATTTAAAGATGATAAAAATAAGAAATTATCAATGAAAATTTAAATAAAAAGTAAGTAAAATAATCGATCAAAATGTAGTCCCTCATAGTACTATTAAAATTTTGGGTTCGTGTTGCTTTGGGTCAAACATGTTGATCATATTCCTTTGACAATTAGACTCGAAACCAACCTACACTTGGTTTTCAACCACCCACAATCATATTTTTACATATTCACGTCTAAGTTAAAAATTAATACTTGAATATATTCAACACAATACCAAAAGCTAATTACAATAAAAACTACACAAAGTATGTCACATTTTATAAAAATTATCACCCATTCATTTTTGATACATTCTTTAATTTTATATAAGAAAAAAGTATAAACATTATAATTAAAATATTTGATGAAAATATGTGTGCCACATATGTTCATATTTTGCTGGTAATTTCATGTACAATAATAATTGATCAAAATATTCATGTGTACATCATAGTGAATATATACTCATTACAATGCTGATATCTATACATTACAAGCCTGGGCAGCCAACCAATCCCCTTGTCCCTGTTCTTCCTTCTCATGGTGAAGGTGTGGCAACCACATGGACGCTGATGTGACAACAGAGTGGACGTGAGTGTGCTGACAGTGTAGATGCCTGTGGAGTGGCAATGTGGGTGCAGTTGTAACGGTGTGGGAAAGGGTGTGACATTGTGGGTGCAATTGTGACGACTGTGACGTCAAAAAGAGTACGAGAATGGTGGAGCCATAGGTGCCTTGGGTGCGACTGCATGGGCGCGATGACAATTGGGTGCATATGTGACTTAGGTATGATGCAGACCAAGGCGTGGTGGTGGGCTGGGCATGTCTTCATCCTGGGCGCTACGGTGGATGCGGAGCAACATGAGTATGGCAGTAGGTTGAGCTCGACTTCATCCTGGTACAATGATGGACGGGAGCAACCTGGGCATGGTGGCAGGCTAGGTGTGGTTTCAGCCTAGGCACGACAACGGATGAGGAGTGGCTGTTGCTTGGTCACAGCTACAATGCACAACAACAAGCCATGCGTGATGGTGGCTAGATAGGGAAGGGGTGATGCATCCCTATTTTAGGGCTTCATCTTGTCTTTTTGCATTATAATCACATGTAAATCTCATAGATTGCAAATCATTTCCCCTGATGTGAACTACTATATCAAATACACTTATGGCTGCTTTTTGCATATTTTTAAGGATACTTGTGCATGCACTGGATGCAAATGAGAGATATGGATCTAAATCTTCTCCGAGCATGCCTTATATGTACAAGAATTAATCTGAAGCAATTAGCAACCATTTAATGAAGATTGAAGCAATTTGAAACAGCTTGGACCCCTACCTCAGCCGTGCTACATCACCCTAGCCATGGTGAAATGGCCCAAAAAGTCACAGTGAAGACACAAAATTTGTACATGAATGCCCACGACCTTGGTTGCCCAAGACAAGATAGTTGTGGCCAGCAAAACAACCATGGATGAAGCTCTCCATCACCGCTGTGGTGCCACACCACGACCATGGTGAAATGGCCCAAAAACCAACAATCGACTTATGTAAAATGCACATGAATGGCCATGGTCGTGGCCATCGGCACGACCGTAGCCCATGAAGCCCACCTCGCCTGTGGCGTATTCCATGACCATGGCGAGCTGAAGACAAGATGAGCACAAGGATCAAAATGACTATGGAACCTTCCTCCTACACGACCGTGCTACCAAACATGGCTGTGGTACCCTCTATCCAATACAACCGTAGCACTCACCACGGCCGTGTCCACTTTTTGTATCTCCCTCTATTTCACAACATACCTCCACTACTACCATATCGCTCCCCACGACTGTGACACCCAGCCACCAACACGACAATGGCACCTCACCATGGCTGTGGTGACCACCTATGTAACATACCGGATCTCAAACCCTACCCTAGAAGTTTGACCTTTCGGTCTTAGCCAAACAAAGTTGAAGTTAGATCTAAAAGATGTTTGGTATAAACCTAATGAGCTAATGCATGTATAAATCACCCTAGTGTAACCTAATGTTCTCACATAATAGAACATAAAATCTGTCACCTAAAATATATAATGGAATACATGATAATTCGTGCTTAATAATCACATATGACTCATTTGGATGGTAATAAGAAGTTAAAGAACTTAATTGGATGAATAGTTTTGGTTAATGGGACATATGCCATATCTCATTAAAATAATTTGCAAAAGTAAAATCTAAGTTAAGAATAATGTTCCTTGGGTCCCGATTGCCTTGGGAGTCAAGTTTCACATTATTCACATAATAATAATTAATTTAATTCAATTTAGAAGGAGAAGACCTATGTTTTTCCCAAAATATCAAATAAAATAATAAATGAATCCAAAAGAGGAAAATAATCTTAGATTTGTAATCTACATAATAAATATAGTCTTTGGGTGAATTTTCATCCAATTTGGAAGATATTTGATTAAAAGATGAAATCAGGAGAAAGAAAGTGTGTATAGCTTTTAAAATATTAAATAAATGTATAAACAACTCCAACATGTAAAATTGATGGCAGATTCATATCTAACACATTAAATATGACTTACGGGTGAAGTTTCATAACATTTGGAGAATCTTTAAGTCATTAATGCATAAGGAAAGAGAAAATAGGATTTCATTTTTTAACACATTAAAAGTTCTCAAAAGACAAATCTAATTATGGAATCAAAATCTACATACCTAATATAGCCTATGTGTAAAATTTCACTTAATTTAGATAATGTTTGAACCGCTAATTGTTTTGGGAAAGAAGTTACATTAAATAACCCCCAAAATACTAATCAAATGTATTTATTAATCCGTTTTCATATGGTTCTCATGATTTAATCTATCACGCGACCCTTTTCATTTATTTCCTTTTTTTTGCAAGATTTAATGGCTGAGTTCCCTTTTCAACCTGATCCAACAATGGTTAAGTCATCCCCTACCTCGAGTAGGAGAGACCTTCCACGGGTACAGTGAAAACTCTGATTTTTCACTAGTAACTTCCTCGTTTCTCGATGGATTCCCAAGATCTTTGGTGTTGTAGATCCGGGATAGGATTCGTATAGGATGATCCCAATTTTTTTAGGGTTTTATCGTCTCTGCACCCCAGTCGATGAGGGGAGTTCTCCACATCCCCTATTTCCAGTTTCTACATGTTTCCTAATCCCTTCAGGACTGCTAACCTATATATGTTTGACCCAAACCACTCACGATGATCTCTTTTGCAGTTTTGCACTGCCCAGATAGGCCCTCTTGCCCTTACACATACCTCTGAATCTTCCTTCTCACTCAGCTCTTGGCTTGTCTCCAGCGGCAAACTCCTGACCTTTAAACCCCCAGAAATTTGTTCCGGTTCCATCATTGCATCCTTTTGGAGGACCTTCGATCCCTAATTCGTTCCCAGGACATGTATCCTTCTTTACCCCCCTTTTCACTCTTCTCCTCGATCGTGAATCGGTCTTTGGTTTTTGATCCTGTATCTTCAGTTTTCATCGCGTTTAGTTCCCACTAATCGTATGATTCCATTATCACTTCATGTGACCTCATCTTTTTCCTGCTTTTCATGTTTGTTTGATTTCCGGAAGCACTGCTTTTGAGAAGTCATGGCGGGGAACCTGAAGGGAGACGTAGATACATTGGAACCCTCTTTCTGGGATCGTTGTGACCGCTAGGTTCCACCGATGTTATGTGGTCTACTCCCCGGGCCTGTCGTTGCTCTAGTAGCCTTCCTCGGTTCCTTGGCCTGAAGGTCATCACGACCATGGAACAGAGCTGAAGCGGGATGAATCCCCATGGTGAAACTACCTCTCTAACCCTCACCGTTCTTTGATTTCTTTTTCTCGATCAAGGACAGAATCATCTTTTTGCCTTAGGTTTCGTTAAATTGGACGAGTCAAATTGGACCTTTGACCTACTGACACGGCGGTATCCAACTGGGCCAAGTCAGCTGGGCCCGCCCGGTCTCTCTCTTCCTCTCTTGCAATAGAATTGCTTACGTGGCATTTTCTGATTGGTCAGTATTTGAAAAATTGTATCTTTTTATTCTATTGTCCAAAAATTATAAGAAAACATGTTTTGGAATAAAAAAAATGTGAGCTTTCTAATAAAAATGTTTTTGAGACTTGGGTTTGAGATTTATTGAATGATGTTTTCTAAAAATAAATTTAATAGATTAAAATCACCAAAAATACACTTTAATCCTCATAACTCCAAAATAGACAAAATTATATATTTTCTTAATCAGGAGAACCTAACTCGATCAATGGTGATGTTTTCATAGTCTAAATTAGAGTTTTGTGCAAAAAGTCCAAAAATAGGATTTTTCTTTACATTAATGCATACAACAAACCCTAATACATGTGAATAATTTGTAATTAGGCAAAGTTGATCTTGGAAACAACTATATTGGTGAAAAGTGTTTCTAGGACACATATTTAAGGTATAATTACATCCCACATTATTTCTATATTGAGAAATTTCTAATTCTTCTCTCTAAATGTATGTTTGCATCCCTGATTATTCTTTTTGAGCAATTCACCTACTTTATCATTCTCTTGGTCCTATGGACATTAGCCTATACACAATGTCTTTTTATTTTAAAATTATGCTTCATGTGAAGTACCCTACTTTTTACTAATCTTGTGATCATGGATATTCTCTTAGACTCTTATCTTATGCCTTGGTGCATGTTGGTTTTATTTGATGCTATGTGCTCACTTTGAGGTGGATGTTTATTTGTTGATATGTGATAACTTGTGCTCATTTGCATGTGGATGTATGTGTTGTCCATTGTGTGATGGAAACATTATATAATCTGACTGTACTTTCTACTTGCCTCTACATTAAACATGCTATGTGATTCAGTAGCTCTAGAGTAGTATAATTGCATTGGTTTTATTTATGGGAAGATGTGTAATTTTGTGCTCGAGCAGTATGCTCTTTTGGGATGGAGGTGGTCCCATACTCAGGTTTCAAATTTGTGAGGTTTGGCCCATATTATATATTGGGAGTATGGAAGTACGTCATTCTCTACCGAGTTTCAAGTTTGTGAGTCTTGGACAACTTTGTATTTATATTCAC
Organism: Alisma plantago-aquatica; assembly: GCA_963693085.1. NCBI lineage: Eukaryota > Viridiplantae > Streptophyta > Magnoliopsida > Alismatales > Alismataceae > Alisma > Alisma plantago-aquatica. The sequence continues at coordinate 713,241,774 of OY856412.1, read as the reverse complement.
TAGTACATAACCGACCTTTAGTGTCGGTTATTTAAGGCCTTTAGTGTCAGTTTCTAAGAGACACCTATGTGGGCGACGCTAAAAGCCCAGCCGTTACGTGTCAGTTAAAAAACCGACGCCAAAACCCTTCGCGTGCCAGCGAAAACGCGCCAGCAGGGCACTATAGGCGTCAGTTATTAGATAAGAAACCGACGCCATATACCTTTGCGCCACAGAAGGGCGTCATCTTGGGTACTATCAGCGTCGGTTATTAGATAAGAAATCGACATCATATAACTCCCAACACGGCCGGAAATAGCCGTCCTAGAAACTGACACTGTAACGACGTGGCGTCGGTTTTATACAAATAACCGACGCCTATTTTTGGTCTGCTGCCACGGCTGTGCTGGCCAGCACGGCCGTGGTGATAAGGAAATAGACGTCGGTTACTATTAGAAACCGACACTGTAACGATGTGGCGTCGGTTTTATACAAATAACCGACGCCTATTTTTTGTTTTTTTTCTGTCAGTCTGCATACCTACTGTATGGCTGGTCGTAGGATGAGAAACCTGCAGTTCAATTATGAACTTTAGGTTTTACGACATCCATTGATATCAGCCAACAACAGGCCACAAACCTGCAAAATTAACAACAAAAATATTCACACATTTAGCAATGCAACATGTAGTTCCATTTGATTTTCACACATTTAGAAACATTCATGTAGCTAGCAATCTGTAGTTCCATTCATTTTCACATTCACACATGTAGAAACATTCATATAGAAACCAACAGTTTCATTCATTTTCACTCAGACACATGTAGAAACATCCAGACATGTAGAAACATTCACACATATATTATAATTCAGAAATTCATTTACAAAATATCATTCTTTAGTCATTATTCACTATCAACATCCCAATTATATCTTAAAACCCCAACTATTTGTATGGTTGTTGCCCATTCTTCTCCTACTTCATTTAGTTCTCCCGTCGTATAGGGAGCATGTACATCTGGTAAGGCCGTTCCTGTAGTGTGGTCAGTTTTAAACACCTGTAAAGAGAATGATGTATATATAATTAATGAACTATAAATAAGATTGATATATTTCATATTATCTAATGAGACTATATAATACCTCAACAATACAATTGATGTCCATTGCGGCATATTTGATAATCATGTGTATAAATCGCATCACATAGTATCCACATGCCCAGCCGTTGTCTTGTGTAGCACACTATAAATTCAAACATACAAAATATTAAAAAATACAACTAATTAAGCACTGTTCACATAAATAATATATACATATATTGCAGTTGGGAACTTACTTTCACGTTCTTCCAAATTATTGGCTGGTTCTTTTTCATGGGGACCTTTCCTCCAGCCTTTTTGAACTCATCAAAACCCCTACATATTAATGTAACACAGTACATTGCATAATTAAATAGTAATGTAATAACATATGTTAACGAATATGAAAATGAAATATTTCTCACCGGAATAATGCCATTTTCATTATGTGTCCATATTTTGTATTCAATTTACTCCCCTTAGGATCTAGATAATAGACAGTGAAGTCTCAGGGACAATAACCAGTAACTCCCAATGCATACCACTAGAGGTAAAAAAGTTAAAAATTAATAACTCAAAATCCACAATAAAAATGTAGTTTTCTTAAGTCCAAATTATAATAAGCAAAGTAAACTTACTCTACATTGAATGGAGCCATTATCATCGTCTTCTTATTTTAAGCAAAAATTGTAAAAGCCTCACAACAGTATTGTTGAACTGATGGAGGGTCTTTAGCTACTAGACTAATCAAAGATGGAATAAAAAATCCTACATGTTCGAATGCAAAATCTGTACATATCTTGTCTAAGTAGCTGCAAAATATGTATTAATTACGCATGCATTAATAAATAAGAAACCAGATCACCAGATCCTACACAAGGTATATGGATGTATAAAGAAGATCTCACCTTATCCATAGCTCTATCACAGATGTATTTAGCCAATCATATCGAAACAACTCCAAAATATCTTGTATAAATAGTTTGCTTTCGTATGATTGACCTGCAACATCTAAATCTATAGAAACAGTTATAGGGCAATTTATATCATGTTCGCCTAACCATATTGCCATACCCCTACAGTTAGGACCTAACGGGACAGGTAGTTCCTGTGGAACCCAACTGGGTAATGTAGGAGGTGGAAGTGGAGGCCTAGATGCTGTGGGTCTCTTCTTTTTAACCTGTATATATATAATAATTTCATATCAACTGACATCATATACACACACTAACAATTTAACGTAATGTAAATTTACCATACAGTTTCAGTAAAGAGGACATCTACTTTTAGCCACAATATCACTCCGCCTTCTGCCTCACCAAGCGTTTCACAATCTGGGTGGGCATATGGCAATGGAAGATCCATCCACTTGGGGAATATATGTACCGGGCTCACACAAATCCAACCAGCTGGTAATGGAGACCCATGAAACATTTCCCCTGGTAGGGATGGGTAAGCCGACGCCTCTACAACGACATATTCATTAACTTTTAGACGGCATGGCTTCAACCCCTACAAATTTTTGTGTAAAGAATGTTATATACATATATACATATCATCTTTTTTTGAAACGACTACAATTTCATATATACATATCATCTTGAATTAAAAAACTAGTTACTATGTCATAAAAATACTTACAGCGGATTTGCTAGGTGGTGGGTCTACATAATTACTCCCAACCTCTGCAGTAGGAGTAGAGCCTGTAGTAGGAGACACCATAGGTACTGTCTGGTAAGTGGCAGTCTGAGATGCCTGCCACTTTTTCATTGCTTCTTCGAGTTTCCTATCAAATAGCTTATCTACCTATACATGGATAAAAGAAACGTCAAATTCTAATTATTGAATTCTCTTTTACAGTAACATCTACCAGGAAAAAATATGTTACCTCTTCTTGTGAAAGTCCCACTTTTGGGACAGGTTTGCACTGGGATGGCCCAAAAAAAGCTTTGATGCCCACACCAGCGCCTACAGCCCTAACACGTCCAGGATGCTCTGGGTTACCTAGAGCAACTGTCAATTCATCCCTTGTGCCCTCAGGGATGAACTTACCTTGTTTCCTCAGCTCGTACAGCTCCCGCTAATCGCCAAAACAAAAATTTGTAATTAAGTAAACACCACAAATAATCAATATTCGAACGATTGCTGTAAGAGTTGTATTTTACCATTTTTGTAGTCGCCTCAGCAGTTGCGGACTTCCTTATTTCTCCCTTCTTATTTTTCCACCCAGCTATCCAGACATCATGGCGAGGCAGAGGTGTGCTACCTATAGTGGAGGACTCCTGAGTAGCAGCAGACTGAGCAGTAGCCTCAGACTGTAGTCTTTGGCGAATGCCTGCATACCCCTTTGGACCCATTGTGTGGTCATGCACATTTAGTGCACGCCTTGATCTTTGTGCCTCACTGAGGGCCTAGTTAGTATGCACATTAATGATTTGGTTAGTAACAGTAAATGTTAATCTTGAATAGGTGAATACAACATATATTAATGAGATTGGGACTGACGCCTAATACCTTGAATTCATCAGTTTGTCCTGAAGCAACAAACGCATCCCATTCTTCTTTGTCTATGAAGTTTCACTGTTCAGTGGCTGTCTTCTTCCTCTTGTCAGCTTCTTTTATGTATTCATGGGTGAGATTTGTCCTATAGTTCCTTAGGACACTCCCACAGTGTTGCATCACGCATTTACAATGCAACTTTTCATCCAATTCAAATATACTCTGCAAATTAGAATTGCTATTAACTAGTATCCAAAAAATTAGTAATCTACAAAATAGAATTGCAAATTAATAATAACTCACGCATAAATCCTTTCATATTACGTCTTTCTTCTCCTTAGAAACTTTATGCCAAGAATTTATCTTACAACCGCAATGGCTACGAGTAACATACCCAAGATATGAAACAAATGAATTGCGATTCACACCAGATGCATTTCCTGCATTATTAAAATCCACAACAAGTTTGGGTCCATTGCCCTTTTACGCTATTAACTTCTTCATCATAGTGATGCCCCTTCTCTTGTCAACTTTTTGGTGTTGCTGATCAAGTGCCTCAAGTGCTTCAGATGGTACATGTGCATCATCAACCTAAAATTTGACAAAATAAACACATTTACAAGATATAACTACAAATGGACATATAGATATAAATATATGATATATTTTTAAAACTTACATTGTGAGGCGGCGCATTGATGTCCTCACCCTCACGGTAATCATCAGCACGGTCATCAGGAGAATGCTCAGCCATCTGAAAATTCACATTCACATTGTAAAGTTCACATTGTAAAGTAATTCAAATTGTAAAGCTCACATTGTAAAGTTCACATTCACATTGTAAAGTTCACATTATAAAGTAATTCACATTGTAAAATTCACATTGTAAAGTTCACATTCACATTGTAAATTTCACATTCAGAAAAATAAAACATATAAAAAAAATATAAACATGCCTCTAATATTGTGATTTTTTATCAATTAACAATCCTTCAATGTGATCTCCGCACACATACAAGTCATCATTAGCTTCAATATTTGCTGGTGTTGGCAACCCAACTGAGAATGGATTGGAGTCATCATACTTATCATAGTACTGTTCTTCATCTATAGGATCTTCAATGAACTGTCTTTTACCATGAAGAACAACCGACCATTTATCATTTGCAGGATCATTGATATAAAATACTTGTTTCACATGTGATGCCAATATGAATGGTTCACCCTTCTCGCCAATCTTTTCAAAGTTCACTAAAGTGAAACCCAATTCATCCACTATAACTCCTTTAGTGTTATCAACCCAATTACATTTGAAGAGCAGAATTCTGAAATCTATGTAGTCAAACTCCCATATATCTTCAATGACACTGTAATATTACATTTTAGCTTCACGTGGACTCTTATCCTTTGCACTTGCAAAAAACATAGTCGATGCTTGAAGGGTGACCCCACTGTTTTGGACGACACTCTTATCATCTTGGCGCTTTGTGTAATATGTGAATCCATTAATGTCATACCCTTCATAAGACATAACGGTCAATTTTTGTTTAAAGGCGAGACATTTGATAGTTTCAGTAATATCATCTGGTGTTTGAGATAGTTGATGTAAGACTTTATTTTCAAACCACTTAATAAATGTCTTATTATGCTCTCTAGCAAGCCACAATGTATTGGCTCGAGGATATTGTCTCTTGATGAAATTAGTATGTTCCTCGATATAAACGTTCACTTCGTCCATGTTGTGTAAAATATACAAGTGACCTTGTTCCAACTGCTCACAGCTGATTACTTTCACACGTGATCCCAGAATTCCTTTTCCAAATTGCTCGTCAATATTGTTGTCATTATCAGGAGTGTCATTACCACTGAGAAAGTCATTGCAAAAATCCATAACCTCTCTCGCCACATAACCCTCAATAATACTCCCTTCAGGCCGATAACGGTTTCGAACATCACTTTTAAAAATGCTCATGTATCGTTCAAAGGGATACATCCAATGCAAGAAAACTGGTCCCAAGATTTTCACTTCCCTAGTCAAGTGGACAACAAGATGTACCATGATATCAAAGAACGACGGAGGAAAATACATCTCAAGATGACATAGGGTAACAACCACTTCTCTTTGCAATTTATCGAGAGTATCAGGGTCAATAACTTTGCTGCACAGACTGTTGAAAAAGAAACAAAGTCTGGTGATTGCAAACCTTACATGCTTCGGCAATATAGATCTAATTGTCACATGCAATATTTGTTGCATTAGAGTGTGACAATCATGAGATTTAAGACCTATCAACTTCAGATCTTTCATTGATACCAATCTACGGATGTTGGATGAGTAACCCTGTGGCACCTTAACATTTACCAAACATTCACAAAAAGCTTTCTTCTCCTTTCTAGACAATGTGTAACAAGCGGGAGGTAAGTATGTTCTCTGATTTCCCATTTCACAAAATTTTGTTAATTCTGACCTTATTCCCATTTCACGTAGGTCCAGTCTAGATTTTATCCCATCTTTAGTCTTACCTAGTATATTCAACAAAGTACCAATGACACTATCACAGACATTTTTCTCAACGTGCATGACATCGATACAATGCCTGACTGTCAAAGAACTCCAATAAAGAAGATCCCAAAATATTGACTTCTTCTTGAATAAAGATTTGTGACTCCGTGTGGCCATAGTACATTGTGATCTCTTACCAAATTCATTGACAAAGTCTTTTACTCTTTCATAAACAACCTCCCATGGTATAGGTTTAGGTGCACTCCGTTCCTCATTCAATCCATTGAATGCTTTGCGCTTCCTACGATACAGATGGAACTTTTGTAAGAAACCTTCGATGACCGAGATATACAGTCTTACCTCCATGTTTTAGTCTTGTTGAATCAGTATTCTCTTCACATATAGGACACGCTTTAGCTCCTTTGACACTATATCCACACAAATTCCTATATGCTGGAAAGTCATTAATAGTGCAAAACAACATAGCATGCAAACGAAATGTCTCTCTTTGTGAAGCATCATAGGTCATCACACCTTCACCCTAGAGTTTCTTTAAGTCATCAATCAGAGGTTCAAGATAAATATCGATGTCATTTCCAGATTGTTTAGGGCCCGATATCAACAATGACAACATTACGTACTTATTTTTCATACACAGCCAGGGAGGAAGATTGTATATAACAAGCATGACTGGCCAAGTGCTATGTTGGCTGCTCAATGTCCGTATGGATTCATCCCATATGTACAAAGCCTAAGTCTTAGATTCCTGACTTCTTCACCAAATTCAGGATACAATAGATCAATCTTCTTCCACTGTGGGGAATCAGACGCATGTCGTAGGATCCCATCATTATTTTTCTTAACATCTGCATGCCACCTCAAATTCTTCGCATCTAACGGATTGGCAAACAAGCGTTGAAACCGTGATATTATAGGTAGATACCACATCACCTTAGCAGGAGAACCAGTTTTGGACTCCCCCAAAGTCATCAATTTATACCGTGACGCACCACATTTTGGACAATCTTTCAAATCCACATAGTCCTTTTGAAATAATACACAATCATTCGGGCATTCATGTATCTTCTTGGCATCCATTCCCATTGTGCACAACAATTTCTTTACCTGGTATGTTGAGATTGGCAGCTCGTTTCCTTCAGGAAGCATTTCTTTCAACAAAGACAACAATGACGTGAAGCTTTTGTCGCTCCATCTATTGTTATCTTTCAGCTTATACAATCTCAACACAACGCTAAGCTTCGTAAACTTAGTACAACCTATGTATAATGATATCTCAGCATCATGCACAATGTTTCTAAAAATGGGAGGTGGATCGGTGTGCTCTACCCCACAACTATCCAGTATCGCATCAATGATGTCTACTAGAATTGGTTCATTCACATCTACGTCATCGTAGGAAATTTCTTCTTCCACACAAGCACTGCTATCGACATCCACTGGTTTCAGTTTTGAAATCTCTCCATGCCAGTGCCATTCTGTATAGCCTTGTATAATCCCGTTGCACATGACATGATTTTTGATTTCGTCACCAGTGCTGACTTTCAAGTTGTTACCGCAATGCCTACATGGACTGTAGAACCTATCTCCAGGTTGTTTCCTATGTTCCTCGACAAATCTAATAAATTGGTCAAGACCAGAAATAAACTCTGGGGTGCAGCGATTGTGAATGGACATCCATGATCTATCCATTCTATGATCAAAGAGAAATAAAATATACATTACAACAAGATTAGGATCTAGGGTTAACAAATACATGTGATGTCATTCTTATATATAATAAATGTGTACCACCTATCCCATTCTTGAACACCTAATCTCACTAGTAAGTGTATAATGTGTATTGGGTTTTCAAGAAAATTTCGGCAGCATTTCCCCTCTGTTCTCTATGTACATATGTACTTAGAGAACAAACGGGGAAATGCTGCCGAAATTTTCACAAAAACCCAATACACATTATACACTTACATCCTAAGCGAGATCAGGTGTTCAAGAACAGTCCCAAACTGGGGACTATCCAAGATTTACTCCTAATGAGTAAATTTGGGATGGGTTTCTAGGCCAACAAATACATGTGTTGTCATTCTTATACCTAAAATCCTAGTTCTTCAAGTTAGGGTGATTATTGATGTCTTTAAAAGCATGATTGGTAATTTAGGGAAAAGTTCATAATTTACATTCCAAGCATGTCACATGTGTGCATTACAGTTCATCATTAAGCAAGAAGGGTGATTATGATTCTCAATATACTCAACAATGAAACAAGTTACCAATTTCATAGTTAGGACGGTAGAGATACCCTAATTAAGATCCAGATCTAATGGTTCATAATGAGCTTGTGATAAAGTTACATCACTATAAAGTTACATCACTAGATGATTATATAATTTCAAAAGTAGTACACAAATAAATTCAAATGATTAGATAACGAAATAAAAACAGTAGACAAAAAAATACAAATAAGTAGATGAATAAATACAAATCTATTGATAAACTAATATAAATCAGTAGATGATGATCAATTAATTGCTGAATCAGTACATAAATAAATACAAACATTAGATGAATACATACATATCAATTGAAAAATATAGTTAAATCAATTGATAAATAAATTTCATTAAGTAGATGATTAAATCATAACAAAATCAGTACATAAATAAACACAAATAAGTAAATAACTTAAAAAAAAATAAAAAAATGCCCAACATCAGCCTAGGCGTGCCTTGGCACCGCCCAAGCAGCCGCCGGAGCAGAGGAAGAAGGAAGAAGGTAGGGCGGGCATACCTTGAGGGCAAAGGAGAGCAGTGGCCGGAGCAAGACCTAGCAGCAGCTGGCAGTCGGCGCTGGCAGTGAGGAGAGGAGAGGAGTGGCGACGAGGGCGGCGAGGAGAGGACAGTAGCCACCGGCGGGGGCAGCAGCGAGGAGAGGAGAGGTGCCAGTGAGGAGCGGCGGCGGAAGGGAGAGCAGCAGGAGTGGCGGCGAGGGTGTCGACCTGGAGTGCTGGCGGCGTGGGGGAGCAACGGCGGCTGGGGTAACGATGGCGGTGACGGCGGGGAGCAGAATCGCCAGACCTAGCAGAGTCGCACTGAAACAGAGACAATGGGGAAAAGAGATCTGTTTCGTAGGGCTATTAACTGTACCATAGGTGTTGGTTATTCAAATAAACCGACACATAAAATTAACAGTGTCGGTTCTCCACAAAAACTGACACCTATTCTCAACTATAGTCGTCGGTTGTAACTACAACACAACCGACGTCTAAAAACATATGCCAATTAAAAAAATTGTTCTCGATTAATGACCATAGTCGTCGGTGTCTTCTGGCAACCGACGCTTAAAGGGTGTGAAAAATTCCCCGCGGACAACGCGGGAAAACTCATAAGCGTCGGTCATTGTAATAAAACCGACGAACAAAATGTGCCCAATTTCTATCTCGTGAATAACCTTTAGTCGTCAGTTTATTATTTATCAACCGACGCCATATGTTAAATTTTGGAGGTAATTTTTTTCGCTGGAAATTTTGGATTTGGCAGTTAATTTTAGGCGTCAGTTTTTTATTAAGTAACTGACACTGAATAGAAGCGGTACCCGTGTCTGGGCGCCCTTCATAGATTGGATGTTGGTTTATGTTATCAACCGACACTGTATAGTTTCGGTGTCGGTTTATTTATACAACCGACACCTGTAAAAGTGACTTTAGAAGCCATTTCTATAGTAGTGATTGTTCTAGGGTTATTCTTATCTCACATACATGCATGATATTGATGATGATTGTGGGGTGTGTTCCCCACTTTCTCTTATGTGCTTAATTTCCCACCATGGTAGTGGATGTATATATGGCACAATCTTTTTATATTATTTTATGGCAAGTATCTTCTTTATTGTAATTCTTTTCTCTTGATACCCACTTGGGTGGTACTTTTCTTTTCTATGGGAAGCCTTTTATATTTGTTGTCCTTTATTCCATATATATTGCTCAGTTTCCTTTTTAGTATGCACATACCAGCCTTTGCTAATGTTATTTATTTTTTCTCTTCTTGCTGGGGTATGCTTCCAACCCTAGGTGAAGAACTTGGATGATTTTGCATGAAGACATGGACATAGCTTAAGGAGTTAAAGCTTGGAGACAAATTTTCTATGGTTTAGACTTCGCTCTATCTTGGATCCTTATGTTGTATCATACATGTAAACCCTTTGTGGGAGATTGATATATACTTTTGTAATCTTGTTGAGAAGTTGAATATAGTCATTATTTTCTTCCGCTGCCATACTTTGGTTGTTTTGATTACCATTAAATAAGATTTGAAAATTTACACCCACTCCAGCATACCTTTTGGGTGTGTTTGGACTGGAGGTTCTTTTCTTCAAATTTTTAATAGGGAGTGGATCCCCTCTGGGCCCCACTCCTTACAACCTAACCCTACCCAACTTTTCTGTTGCATTTCCACTTCTACCCCTACTTAACCTAGTTCTTCCCCACCACCTATATATACATAGGTGGTGGCTACAACACGAGGTTACCTATTCCTTAGCCACTCCCTAGCATTCATTGCTCCCTTCCTTGCATTCAAGAGATCCACCTACCTCCCACCTTCCATTTCCACCTTATTTCCACTAAAAGCCCTAATTTTCTAGGGTTTTCACCATAAGACCCTACCTTCTCATGCCATTGCCATCCTTAGAGGGAGGTGCTTTTTCTTACAACAACTACAAAGTGAAGGAGAAGGGTCTTCCATGAGCTCCATGGATTCCTACCTCTTTCTTCTCTTTTCTTTACTCTTTTGTTTAATTATGAGTAGCTAAGCCCCTTGTGTTGCGTTGCTTGGGGGTAAAAATGATACTTTGATACCATGTTGGAGGAAGATAATTTGTAAACTCTATATTTTGTTCTATGATGATTTCTTGCTTCTCATGTCTCATTTCCCATCATTCTACTTGTGGCATGTCCAAAATTATGAATTGCTTATGTTTGTGTGCTTGAAGCCACCTAAGTCTAGGAGAAGATAGCTGTGAGAACCCATTACACTAAACGAGTTTACTCAAAACATAAAACACAATCAATCATTAATTAAACACATACCCAAAAATATGGATAAATTAAAACCGATTTCAACGTCAGCACCCGCTCAGAAACATTTGCATAAGAGCCCAACATCTTTTTTATATCCATACTATGCTAAGAATTTGATAAAATTGTTCTATTGCCTTAGCCACAACATATATACATAGGAGAACAATATTCGAATATGCCACACAAACAAGCATTAATATGCTAACAAGAGTCCGATTCATTTGAAACATGATATACAAACTTTTCCTACCCGGACCTGAGAGTACATGGACGACTCTAGGACACACTAGGAATCTAATCAACTTTCTCAAAGATTCATTACTATAGCTGCTCATTTCTTCCACATGTTTGTTTTCATCACTTCCGATTACCTAAAAAAATGTGGTGAACCACAATGGTGAGACCCATGTCCCAGCAAGAGATATAACCTCCAACAACGTTTATTGATTACAACATTTTAAAGTAATTAAATAGTTAAGAAGTTTAATCAGATATAACAAATAAGCTCAGCAGTACTGATGATTAACAAAATACATAAAGGAGCATATAATAACTATCATCATTAGCCATACTATCATCCTTTATCTTGTTGATAGTATAAGCAATTCGGTAGCATATGCATATCTAGCATCATGAGCAAGTCTAGTAACATAGCATAGCTAACAACATGAGCATGTCTAATTGGTTGAACATATCAACATCATAAGAAGAGATAACAACATAAGCACAATTATCTGGATAAGCATGATCAATAATATATGCATCTCTAGTTACAAAGGCATGGCTAGCATGGTAAATATAACTAACAACATGAGATAGCTAACATCATGATTATAATTAGCAGCAGTAGTATAGTTATCAACACAAGCATGACTACTGTATGTACGCATCTACAATCTTAAGCATATCCACAACATAAGTATATCTACCATCTCTTAACTGCACTAAGCATCATCTTTATGTAAAGAGAACAAACAAGGGTTATCATCCAATGTGAAATATTGTGCATAACCCTAAATAAATATGCTACACGGCTATATTACATCTTTTATTACGCCCTGGGGAATTCAAATCATACCATTCAAAGTCCAACCGACCCCTACAAAGGGCTATTCGGTTCCGTACAAGATTTAGGAGTGCCGATATCCTAAGATCTCATCCCCTGAGTCAGTACGAGTAAAAAGGTAGTGACATATCAGTCAAATTTGCCACCATAGTGACATATAGTCAAGCTTAGAACCACTAGTCCGCCCTTGGTACATGTCACGACACTAGAAACCATGGTATACAAAACCCTCTAATCTGAGGTACAACCGCAGTTGTCCTCAATCACATCATGTTATAATCACTGAGACATGACCATAACCATTCTCAATCACATCAGATGTATGAGGCATGACCATAGACAACCTCCACAATCTGCATTGTGGATGACAAGGATATATCCTCAACTTGCCACCCCCACATACTCAACAGTATGCACTCTGAGTTTCCCTTAGGAATACTCATTTCATCATCTAATAAGTTTTGACACTGAAGATGGCTCTACGACACATGGTACTACATGATTAGAGTTGCACTTGATTAGTTATGCCAATTGGGTGAATTAAGGATGCATCAAACAAGTGGACATACAAACCCTAATTCACTTCTAGCAAGCATATAAATATCACAACTTTGAAAAGATATAAAATATGTGAAATATAATTTCTCATCTCATGATCACATGGTACTATTCACTTTCCATTCATGAGACCACACTAGTCATCATACTATCACAAGATATAAATCCTTTTCACAATATCATAGGGTATCAACCCTTATCAACATAAGAGGATTACACCTCATTCAGGGCTCAACTATGCCCAAAGGTCATTAAGACCATCATACTATCACATGATATAAAATCCTTTTCACAATATCACAGGGTATCAACCCTTATCAGCACAAGAGGATTACACCTCATTTAGGGATCAACCATGCCCAAAGGTCATTAAGACCATCATACTATTCCCTGCAAGATCATCATTATCTTTGCATGCCTTATAACAAGGCTCAACAACATCACTTACATATAATACACCAGATCAAAACAATATTGCATTAATGAGCTAGGAGATATTTATAAACAATCATAGCAGGGTTATATTAACATTAAGAACATTCCTTTATTACATCAACATGTGATGAATCTAGATATGATTAACTCTCATCATATTCATAATGCACATGTTTAGCATAAGAAAGTATCAACCATGTTGATATGATAACCACCAATTAACATATCAAGGTTATGATCATATTAAGGAGGTTATTCCACCATCATTCCATCATATAAGAATGTTAAACATGAATACTCATCTTTATATATTTGCGTTAGAGTTTGGTTCACAAGATAAATTATATTATCATTACTAATCAGCACTCATACCCAAACCCTAACTCAAGGCTTCCCCATTGGATCATGGATGCATAAGGTGAACCATTACCATCATATTCCATACCATTCTCAAGTATGAACCCACACATAAATCAAGGTGTAACCATCGAGTTATAGCATACTAGGGTTTCAACAATAGTAATATAGTACTCCTAGATTGTATTAGTCATTCAAGGACTATTCATACCTAATTAGCATCATTTAGTTATATTAAAGCTAGGTATAACAAGCTATACTTATTTAGGGTTACATATCAACACAATATGATTACCATCCCTTCTATTCATATGAGTGAATATGCAAGACTACCTTATTAAGGGTAACCCTCCATTTATTCCATCATCTTTCAACCCATATCTCCATACCACTATGTCACCCAGAACCATTGGATGTTTAAAAGGTAAGACCATTGGTTGTTTACATGAGAAAATACCTTGGATAAACCACCTATGAAGTACTTGATTTGTTCTCTAGAAAGAGTCACCATCTAACTATATACATCCCTTCATTACCAACACAAAAAGTTTCATTGAGAGTAGGGTAAAACCCACAATCGACCCGTTCAGTTAAAACAAGCCATCCATTGTCAACAAGTAAGCTCCTTTAGTTGATCATATAAATGAAACCTTCTAAATCCCATTATTAGGACCAACATATTGAATTATCCATCATTCCACTTTATTGGAGGAATAAATATTAGATCTTGACCATTGGGAGTATAGGTTCGACCATTGCATCAAGTGACCCAAGAAACCATTGGTTTAAGGCTTAATTGATGCTACAACTACAATGCTTAACACACCATAGGTTGTAGAGACCTGATCTACCATAATTAGTCGTCATTAAATCACCATAGGTTGTTAGATCAACACTATATTCATTAATCAACGTCAAATATTAGGTTGATGTCATCATTGATTGATAACATCAGTAGGGTACTTAATGGTTGATCATTATACTTCTAATTGATTCAAAACCTGACTTAAGGGGGTGACCATAGGTTGTCACCATCATATGACACCTTTGATCATGACAATCATTTGTCATGAAGACAACACCATAGGGTTGTTGCAATGGTACCATCATCGGGTCATGGGTTTATAGAAGAAATCAACTTAAAACCCTAAAACTGGCCATTGGTTGATAGGTGATTAGCACCATGGGTTCTCAAACCAACCTGATACAAGTCATATTATACCTTAAGAATAACATACACATGATCACATGTTCATATAGAACTGAAATCATAACAGGGAACATTATAGAAATCGAAATCCAAGTCAAGCATAGCCTTTTAGTGCAAGAATCATCATTTTTAAGCAAGAGCATGAGCTAGCAAACTTATGGTAAGCAATAAATGTGGATCAAGTTATAAAACTTGCCTCTAATGATAAGATGAAACCACACATAGAAGAAAACTTGAGCATGTAGGGTATAAAATCTAAGAATAAGTTATGAATTCGTCCATCTAGCACCTTTCTTCATCAAATGAGCAAACCCTAAGCATAAGGAGCAAGAAAGGTAGGGTTTTAGAGCAATTTCTACCATAGAACAACAAGGTTATAACCTGGAGAAAGATTGTAGGAAGGAAAACAAAGAAATAAATGGAGGAAAAAAAGGAATTCTTACTCTTTTAGGTCAAGATCACTAGAAGGAAGCTTTTTCAACCCTAAAATGAAGTCAATTGCAACCCTAGATCCTTTTTCCAAGAAGATCCCCACTTTCTTATTCCTTGGAAAGAAAAATTTGCAGAAGCATAGAGGGAGAACAAGGTTGGGAGAAGGAGGGAAGTGGGGGAGACAAAATGACTCGTTTTGGTTCTTGGAGATAAGTATATGAAACTTTAAGATAAAAGCAAAGAAAAAGTTGAAGTTGTAGTATCTATCCAAGTGTCCATAGTCTTAATTTATTAAGAATATACAAGAACACACACAAGAAGCTCCCCAAAAAGTTGTATAGACCTTCTTAGCTTTCCTTTGTCTAATTTCCCAGTCAATCAAATAATTCATTAGTTGATAGCTACTAAAGGTAGCTCATCCGTGAAGGGGTAAATCCTAAAATACCCTTGGAGAAAACACCTTCAAACCAAGGTTTAAATAGGTGATCCATGGCTCAAAAAGCTCAAAAATTATGAGAGAATATACATGTAACATAATGCAAGTGATAAATTGTAAAGAAAATCTCTCAATTGGGTAAATTATAGAAAAGTCCAAAATGTGCATAAAATGCATAACTTGCTCAAACAGTGTCCAAATTGGACCAAATTTGAAACTTAAGCTTGTCTTATGATTTCAAAGTATATCAAAAAGTTATATTAGGTTTATAAGAATTAAATTATGATAATTAAATTTATTCAACTCATTAAGCAAGATTAGGGACCTTACAACTATAAACCCCTAACGACGATTTCGCCCCCAAAATCCAAGGTAAACAAAGATGGGTTCTTCCTTTGCACCTAATCCTATTACTTTCATATGGTTACTTGAATATAATGGTGATGTCACATCATTCATACATATCTCATCTTGGATTAATACAAAAAACCCCACCAAAGAAGACATTCTCAATATGGAATGTAGAAACTTGTTGTGTCATCTGTACAACTCTAGTAGTAATGTTCAACTTTAAATTCTAGCTATCATCCTAAAATTATATCTATTGTATCAACACATTAATCAAAAGTCATACTTGCTAGATTTTTACCAATCATGCCACGTGTCCCATACCATTCCTTGAAGCATAAAAAAAGGCAATGTATCCATCCTTTTTTTTATACACTGACACTAGAACTCTTGTTAGTTTTTTTTTGGCATCAAAAGAAATGCTGACACTGGTAGCTGGCATTCCCTACAAGGAAACATCATTCCTAGTCAACCTTGTTAGGGGTGAAACAACAACACTATCTTCACCTTACTAGGATTTATACAACCTACTTAGAAGACATATCATGATCCCATAAAGAAATTTAATCAACCCCATCTCAATCTTGTTCAACTTGTTCTCATAGATATTGCTGCTTTGACAACCCTAAGGTTTTTGAATAAACATTGATCATATTTTTGACCATATTTGAAATACTTTGACATGTCATCATTTAAAGCTTGATATAACTTGTATGACATGACTGGAACACTCTGTTCCTCCTATTCATAAATTCTATCTGTACATTGGTTAGTTTATAGGACATAATTCTAAACTCATCATGGTCATGTGAATTATGTCATCCAATCTAAATCTTATGCATTGATATTTGATCATAGGTTTATCTTAAATGAACACAATATCGCATATCTATTGATCAACAAACCATCTATCCTTGATAGTGGTCTTGTCCAACTATCACTGAACCATACACAACATTATAGAATCACTTTTGTTTTTTCCTTCCAAACAACATTTATAGGATCATCATCAACTCTCTCTCTATCTATGGGAGAGGAATACTTGGAATGTTCATTTAATAAACATCTCCAACCTTCACATATTTCTCACACTGTTGATACATGTCAGATACTAGGATTCATTACCTTGGTATCCACCTCATGTGCTATAAGGTACTCACATCATTATCTCATCTACTCTTACTAGCATAACAAATATCAAGAAATATAAGAGGAGTCTTACTAATTATTGGAAGGCTCAAAAGCAAACTCTTCACAAACTTTATGATCTTGGAACCATAGTCCAAACAACCTTATGCTATAATAAGCTATCCACCCTCATGTTTGCAGTGAATCGACACGTACCAAGTGGCAATGATCCACTTAAAAGATATTCCCTACAAAGTAAAGACACAAAGGGAAACACACTTCCCATACCATAGCAACATTGTTCAAGGGTCACTAGTAAAAGGTAACCAATTCTATTTTCATTATGCGAGTTACAACTTCTTATGTATCATTTTACCCTTTTCATTTTGGGTTCCTTGCCATTAACATAGGACTCATCATGATTAACATATCTCATTACTCCTTCTTTGATGACTATTTATCATACTTGGGTATGTTGTCTTATTTTATTATGTTGTTCAATCACTTATCAACAAGTAAATCATCATATTCCACATTTTCTTCATTAAACATGGACCATCTACCTTAATTTCAAACACCATGCTTATTTTACATTAACACTTTCTTACATACATAGGTTGGCCTGATATTAACTCAGATTCACCTTATTCCTTTGTCATTGTTCCCATTTATCTTCTCATTTTTTTACTTGTTATAGGAGTTCTTTCCATCTTATGTGGATTTCATACATATATTCACTTTATAAGCATATACTTGTATGTCTTTTACTTTATTATCTTCTTGAATCACATCTTCAAGAACTCCTCTTTTCCTTATTTGTATTCAGATTTCATGGTTGTAATTTTTCTTATATTTACCAAACATTCAAGTTTTGATAGATAATGATGCAATTCCCATCTTCTTTAAGGTAGGATTGAGATATTCACACCGTGATTTCTTATTCATTATTCTCTTTAGATTGTATAAAAATAACCAGTTGATCAGTGTAATCAGAAAGATAACAATCTAAGAGTTTCATACTTACCTTTCTTCAATAATTGATTACCAGGCCAGGGCATCCAAGTACCGAGATTAGATAGTATGCACCATGTTTTTGTGTCACGTTCCTAACTTAGACATCATCCTAGTCTTAATTCCTAGTGTCCCTGTAGAATCAGTGAACCTAAAGCTCTGATACCAACTTGTGAGAACCCGTTACACTAAACGAGATTACTCAAAACATAAAACATAATCAATCACCAATTAACCACATACCCAAAAATATGGGTAAATTAAAACTGATTTCAACGTCAGCACCCGCTTAGAAATATTTGCATAAGAGCTCAACATCTTTTTTATATCCATACTATCCCAAGAATTTGATACAAATTGTTCTATTTCCTTAGCCACACCATATATACACAGGAGAACAATATTCAAATATGCCACACAAATAAGCATTAATATGCTAACAAGAGTCTGATTTGTTTGAAACACCATATACAAACTTTTCTTGCCCGGACTTGAGAGTACATGGATGACTCTTTGACACACTAGACATCTAATCAACTTTCTCAAAGATTTATTACTATAACTCCTCTTTTCTGCTACATGTTTGTTTTCATCACTTCCGATTACCTAAAAAAATGTGGCGAACCACAAGGATGAACCCATGTCCCAACAAGAGATATAACCTCCAACAACATTTATTGATTATAACATTTTACAGTAATTAAATAGTGAAGCAGTTTAATTAGATATAACAAATAAGTTCAGCAGTACCAATGATTAACAATATACATAAAGGATCATATAATAACTATCGCCATTAGCCAGACTATCATCCTTTATCTTGTTGACAATATAAGCAATTCAGTAGCATATGCATATCTAGCATCATGAGAAAGTCTAATAACATAGCATAGCTAACAACATGAGCATGTCTAATTGGTTGAACATATCAACATCATAAGAAGAGATAACAACATAAGCAAAACTATCTGGATAAGAATGATCATCAGTATATGCATCTCTAGTTATAAAGGCATGGAAAGCGTGCTAAACATAACTAACAACATGAGATAGCTAGCATCATGATTATAATCAACAGTAGCAATATAGTTATCAACACAAGCATGACTACTATATGTACACATCTACAATCTTAAGAATATCTACAACATAAGTATATCTACTATCTCTTAACTACACTAAGCATCATCTTTATATAAAGAGAACAAACAAGGATTATCATCCAATGTGAAACGTTATGTATAACCCTAAACAAATATGTTACACGATTGTATTACATCTTTTATTATGCCTTGGGGAATTTGAATCGTACCATTCAAAGTCCAATCGACCCTTGTGAAGGGCTATTCAGTTCTGTACAAGATCTAGGAGTGCCGATATCCTAAGATCTCTTCCCCTCGGTCAGTACGAGTAAAAAGGTAGTGAAATATCAGTCAAAGCAGCCACCACAATGACATATAGTCAAGCTGATAACCACTAGTCTAGCCTTGGTACAAGTCACAACACTAGAAACTAGGGTATACAAAACCCTCTAATCCGAGGTACAACCACAGTTGTCCTCAATCACAATTTGTTATAATCGCTGAGACATGACCACAACCATTCTCAATCACATCAGATGTATGAGGCATGACCATAGCCAACCTCCACAATCTGTATTGTGAATGACAAGGATATATCCTCAATCTGCCACCCCCACATACTCAACAGTATGCGCTCCGAGTTTCCCTTAGGAATACTAGTTTCACCATCCAGCAAGTTCTGACACTAAAGATGGCTCTACGACACATGGCACTATATGATTAGAGTTGCACTTGATTAGTTATGCCTATTGGGTGAATTAAGGCTGCATCAAACAAGTGGACATACAAACCCTAATTCACTTCTAGCAAGCATATAAATATCACAACTTTGAAAAGATATAAAATGTGTGAAACATAATTTCTCATCTCATCATCACATGGTACTATTCACTTGCCATTCATGAGACCACACTAGTCATCATACTATCACAAGATATAAATCCTTTTCACAATATCATAGGGTATCAACCCTTATCAACATAAGAGGATTACACCTCATTCAGGGCTCAACCATGCCCAAAGGTCATCAAGGCCATCATACTATCACATGATATAAAATCCTTTTCACAATATCATAGGGTATCAACCCTTATCAGCACAAGAGGATTACACCTCATTTAGGGCTCAACCATGCCCAAAGGTCATTAAGACCATCATACTATTCCCTGCAAGATCATCATTATCTTTGCATGCCTTATAACAAGGCTCAACAACATCACTTACATATAATACACTAGATCAACACAATATTGCATTAATGAGCTAGGAGATATTCATAAACAATCATAGCAGGGTTATATTAACATTAAGAACATTCCTTTATTACATCAACATGCAAGGAATCTAGATATGATTAACTCTCATCATATTCATAATGCACAAGTTTAGCATAAGAAAGTATCAATCATGTGGCTATGATAACCACCAATTAACATATCAAGTTTATGATCATATTAAGGAGGTTATTCCACCATCATTCCATCATATAAGAATGTTAAACATGAATACTCATCTTTATCTATTTGCGTTAGAGTCCGGTTCACAAGATAAATTATATTAATGTTACTAATCAACACTCATACCCAAACCCTAACTCAAGGCTTCCCCATTGGATCATGGATGCATAAGGTGAAGAATCACCATCACATTCCATACCATTCTCAAGTATGAACCCACACATAAATCAAGGTGTAACAATTAGGTTATAGCTAACTAGGGTTTCAACAATAGTAATAGAGTACTCCATGATTGTATTAGTCATTCAAGGACTATTCATACCCAATTACCATCATTTAGTTATATTAAAGCTAGGTATAACAAGCTATACAACTTTAGGGTTATATCAACACAATATGATTATCATCCCTTCTATTCATATGAGTGAATAAGTAAGACTACCTTATTAAGGGTAACCCTCCATTTATTCCATCATCTTTCAACCCATATCTCCATACCACTATGTCACCCAGAACCATTATATGTTTAAAAGGTAATACCATTGGTTGTTTACATAAGAAAACACCTTGGATAAACCACCTATGATGTACTTGATTTGTTCTCTAGAAAGAGTCACCATCTAACTATAGGCATCCCTTGATTAACAACACAAAAAGTTCCATTGAGAGTAGGGTAAAACCCACAATCAACTGTTCAGTTAAAACAAACCATCCATTGTCAACAAGTAAGCTCCTTAAGTTGATCATATAAAGGAAACCATATAAGTCCCATTATTAGGACCAACATATTGAATTATCCATCATTGCACTTTATTGTAGGAATAACCATTAGATCTTGACCATTGGGTCAATTTCATATGTTAAAACCATCAATTACAGTATAGGTTCGACCATTGCATCAAGTGACCCAAGAAACCATTGGTCTAAGGCTTAATTGATGCTACAACTACAATTATTTACTCACCATAGGTTGTAGAGACCTGATATACCATCATTAGTGATCATTAAATCACCATAGGTTGTTAGATCAACACTATATTCATTAATCAACATCAAATATTAAGTTGATGTCATCATTGATTGATAATATCAATCGGGTACTTAATGGTTGATCATTCTACTTCTAATTGATTCAAAACATGACCTAAGGGGGTGACCATAGGTTGTCACCATCGTATGACACCTTTGATCATGACCATCATTTTTCATGAAGACAACACCATAGGATTGTTGCAATGGTACCATCATCGAGTAATAAACATGGAGCAAGTTATAAAACTTGCCTCTAATGATAAGATGAAACCCCACACAGAAGAAAACTTGAGCAGGTAGGGTAGAAAATCCAATAATAAGCTATGAATTCATCCATCTAGCACCTTTCTTCATCAAATGAGCAAACCCTAAGTATAAGGAGCAAGAAAGGCAGGGTTTTAGGGCTTTAGAGCAATTTCTACCATGGAACAGCAAGGTTCCGACCTGGATAAAGCTAGGAGGAAGGATAACAAAGAAATAAATGGAGGAAAGAAGGGAATTCTTACTCTTTTAGGTCAAGATCACTAGAAGGAAGCTTTTTCAACCCTAAAATGAAGTCAATTGCAACCCTAGATCCTTTTTCCAAGAAGATCCCCACTTTCATCGTCCTTGAATAGAAAAATTTGCAGAAGCACAGAGGGAGAATGAGGTTGGGAGAAGGAGGGAAGTGGTGGAGAGAAAATTAATCGTTTTGGTGCTTGGGGATAAATATACGAAACTTTAAGATAAAGAAAAAGAAAAAGAAAAAGTTGAAGTTCTAGTATCTATCCAAGTGTCCATGGCCTTAATTTATTAAGAATATATAAGCATACACACAAGAAGCTCCCCCACCATATTTATAGACCCGATTATCTTTCCTTTGTCGAATTTTACAGCTAATCAAATAATTCATTAGTTGATAGCTACTAAAGGTAGCTCATCCGTGAAGGGGTAAACCCTAAAATACCATTGGAGAAAATACCTTCAAACCAAGGTTTAAATAGGTTCCCCATGGATTGAAAAGCTCAAGAATGATGAGAGAATATCCAAGGAACATAATGCAAGTGATAAATTGCAAAGAAAACCTCTCAATTAGGTAAATTGCAGAAAAATCCAAAATGTGCATAAAATTGCATAACTTGCTCAAACAGTGTCCAAATTGGACCAAATTTGAAATTTAAGCTTGTATTATGATTTCAAAGCATATAAAAAGGTTATATTAGGATTGTAAGAATTAAATTATGATAACTAAGCTTATTCAACTCATTAAGCAAGATTAGGGACCTTACAATATCATATGTGGGGTTGTCTTGGAATTTGCTCCTAGGTCTAGCTAGAACCCCATATCCTCCTACATATAGTCCTAGTCTTACTACTAAGTATGTGATCTAAGTAACTAGTAGTATAGGGTTGATTAATGTAATTACCTAGGAGTTTGCTAAAATCTAGTTGGTGAGTAATGTCGGGTGGAACACCCTCAACTCTACTCCCCAATTCTAACTTTGGCTCCAAATTACACTAAGTAATCCTATCATAGAAACCTAGGTTAGTGAAATCCTATTGAAATCACACCTATACCTTAGGCTAACTAATAGCGTAGGGTGATTTCCTAGCATTTGACTAGTTGTTTGGTTTAGCAATCTAGAATGAATGATTAAGCTTGCTTGTTCTATCTTTCCCCAATTGGAATCTTAGTGTCATTTCCAAACGACCCACCTATCTTTATTATTGCTAAAACCCATCTTGTTAATTTAGCTTGTTCATGCTAGTTAGTTGCTTGCTCTTAATTGCCTCTTAGTCAATTGTTAGATTGGATTAGTTAATCTTGTTAAGGTAGTTAGTTCCTCCTTTACATTTGCTAAACCTAGCTAGTTGTAACTTAGGTCTTAAATTTCTCTAGATCCTTAATTGCTAGTGTAGTGTAGCCTCTTATTCTTGCTTAGTTAATTGTCTTATCTTGCTACTTAAACTTAACTTGTTTAGGATAACTTAAGAGTTTTTCATAAGCTAGTTTCCTTCTTACCTTTAATTGCTTGCAACATTAGAGTAATCAATTAAAATCACCTTTAACTCTAAAAACCACACTCTCCGCATTAGGAACACAGTCACCCTAACCTAGCTCTAGTGCCCCCATCTCCCTACAGATCAACCCTTTACTTGCCTATCACCTACACTGCAATACGATTCCGAGTACTTGCAGATGATATATTTTACTTTATTTGATTGTGTTGGTCTAGGGTCTACATATAATATCGAAAGATTCCCCGTGCCTGAAAACCGCACCAAGGGGTCACGCTAAAAAGAGGGAGAATGTGGGAGTGAGTTAATTTTTATAGTCGTGATTGTCTGTTCGACTTCTAGTACTGTTCTAATTTGAAACTAACATTGTCTAGACAGAGCATCAATAATATGCAATAAAAAAAACACATGTGTGGTTGTTGCTGTTGGTATGGTTCTGAGACTAGTGTGTGGATCGTGATATATTTAGCATGTTGTACATCAATACTCATTTATTATGTTACCCATGGACTATTCTCTGAAATCAAAGCTCTAGAAGAATATGTATTGAATGCTCCAATTCTTAAAATATATAAACATGGCTGCATTAATATTCGATGCATAACGGAAGGTGGAGCGCAATCCTTAGTCGATTCAGTTCCTTTCGTTGATTAGAAAATTGAGGGAAAGAGTAAATACAAAACCGGAGAAACAACAACTGAGAGCGTGGAGTTATTTATTATCATCAAGTATTGACATGACTACATTTCAAAGACGACAATTCACGGACAGTATAACATGTACGTTTATATATATATATATATATATATATATATATATATATATATATATATATATATATATATATATATACATATATATATATAGTCAGGCTAGAATACACTCGAGTGTACAGATCGCACAAATACACTCGAGTGTACAGATCGCACAAATACACTCAAGTGTGTTTGCATATCAAGACTATTTTTTACAAAATGTAAACCGTCGATCTTCACCGTCATATTATAAATAGGCTACATACAAATTTTGAACCCATTTGGATGAGCGTAAGTCACTCATCCGAGGGCAACAAAATCGACGCGCGAAACTAATTTGAAATGCATAATTTTTGCGGTCTTCATAACATGAGCTATACATACCCAAATGTGCTCAAATTTTGCGTATGAGTTGTTCACGAGATGTTTAAGAAAATCAACAGATTAGATTTTGAAAAAAATATTGCATCATGAAAAACTACTTGAGTGTATTCCGCTCCGGATACACTCGAGTATTCTAGCCTGACTCTCTCTCTCTCTCTCTCTCTCTCTATATATATATATATATATATATATATATACGTTGATCTTCTTAAACATCTTGTGAATAGCTCATACGCAAAATTTGAGCACATTTGGACATCTATAGGTCATGTTATAAAGACTGCAAAAATTATGCATTTCAAATTAGTTTCGCGCGTCGATTTTTTTGTCCTTAGATGAGTGACTTACACTCATCAAAATAGGTTTAAAATTTGTATGTAGCCTAGTTATAGTATCACGGTGAAGATCAATGGATTATATTTTGCAAAAAATAGTCTTGATATGCGAACACACTTGAGTATATTCGTACGATCTGTACACTCGACTATATTCTAGCTTGACTCTCTCTCTCTCTCTCTCTCTCTCTCTATATATATATATATATATATATATATATATATAGTCAGGTTGGAATACACTTGAGTGTATCTAGAGAAGAATACACTCAATTAATTTTTATAATGTATTTTTTTTAATTTATTTTATTGATCTTCTTAAACATCTTGTAAATAGCTCATATATAAAATTTGAGCCCATTTAGAAACTTATATGTCATTTTATAAATATCACAAAAATTATGTATTTTAAATTAGTTTCGTGTGTCGATTTCGTTGTCCTCAGACGAGTGACCGATACTCATCTAAATGAGCTCAAAGTTTGTATGTAGCCTAATTATAATATGACAATGAAGATTGTGGTTTATATTTTACAAAAAAAATAGTTTTGATATACAAGCACCACTTGAGTGTAGCGTGCGATCTGTACACTCGAGTGTATTCTAACCTGACTCTCTCTCTCTCTCTCTCTCTCTCTCTATATATATATATATATATATATATATATATATATATATATATTCTTCACAAGTAAAGATCATGAATACACCAATCTTTGTCCATCTAGCACTGCTAACAAAGTTTGAGGTTGCAAATCACACATAATATGAATACAAAATTCCCTCTAGGAGAGAAAAAAATTAACCAAGCAACTAATATCAAAGGTTCTCATACCGAAGAGCCATTAATTAAACACTTCTAAATCCATCTTAGGAGTAAGCTAGATTAGGCTAAATCTAAAAAACTGGGTAGGTGGTTCCTTGCGGATGCGAGTAATTAGGTGTTGGTCAAAACCACGAGGCATCAAAAGGGCACAACTTTACTCGAAAAATGGGTAATCAGTGATCTATCAAAATCACATAAAAGCTAAAAGGTATGATATTTGCTGCATTGTCTATGCATTCCTAAAGCTATCGAGCATAATCTATGTCAAATTATTCAGTTTGCACTAGAAACCCATTGAATTTGTATGTATAATAATAAAATACAAATTAAGTTTGTTATTGGTGTAAAGTATCTCAACAATCAAGACTGAGATTTTTGTTAACAAAATATACATTAAATTGTTGTTTGCATAATACTATTCCTTAAAACAAGATTTTAACAATTCTTTTAATGAGATAGATTAAGATTTGTTTTTGCACATTTAGCAACCCCCCTTTCAAGCATAAATTCCTATTAGAATAATGCTTTTGTTAAAATGATAGACAACATGCAAACTTAATAATGGTCAATACATCAGGCAAACAATGACATTTCTTAATTATTTGTTACCCTTGCAAATTGTTTGTATATTAAGTGCTCGGGTGGTGGACCTAAAATGCACTTGCATGTTCTATCATAAAATAAGTACTCTTTCAAATTTTCAGTCACACTCCTGCATATAACATGCATAATATTCTAAATAGCACAATCACAAAGTGGCCACGAAACAATAAAAACAACTAGTTGAGGTATATAGTTACCCAATCACACTAAAATGGAAACAAATGCATTATTGTCCTAGCATAATACAAGTTTGAAAATCTCGACAATTGTTAAATATTCGTTGTAGGATGAACATTTTATGAATAACATGTGAATCTCCTTGGTCTTGGTTCTTTATTTCCTTGAACAAAACAAGGTTGTTGTGTTTTTAGTACTATTGTTAGGAAATACAAACATATGCCAGTAAGTAAGTTGATACATCACATAGAAAATTTAACTATAAATATACCTTTGGTCTCATAGCTAACGAGAAATTTCTTGTGGATAGAACTTTAAGCATCCTTAGGTGTTTAAGGAGATTTATATTTATTACTTATTAGTAACCTTCGCTTCAATGCTAAAAAGAGATTCCCAAGCAAATGTTGTGATTGGAATACTGCCAAGATATCTCTTGCTATAATAGATAGGTTTGGATACCTTCTTGTGTTGGATTCTAGAAATCATAATACATTGAATTATACATATTTTTCTTTATTCAGGTGGCGAGGAGGCTATTATTGATTCATCCTGCCATCTTGCAAGAAAACTAGGCACTATCACCAATTTCATGAACTGAACTAAAATTGGTAGTACTACTACCATTACAATCTCAATAAGGATATCAATATGAGGGCCACTTTAGCTGTTAGTCCCCAAATGTTTTTCTGCTGGTGTTAATCCAACCCATCAACTAACTGATTGGCCTGTGTTCTTACATGTTCCACTCTCATCTCCCAAATGTTTTTGGTATGCTCCCTAATCACAACTGGGTACTTTTAATCATGTCTTTCTCATCGAATTATAGATCTACTCTAGATTTGTTAGTTAATGTCTGCTTTAGAAACATTAAAGTCCTATAAATTGTAGTAGAAAAATAAGAAGTGAATTTTCACTGTATCTAAAATAATGTGCAAGCATTGGATTCTGCTTATCTTTCTACTACACTTTATAAGACCTGGATTTACTTGAAAAAGAGATGAATCCAACTGATTTGGAATATATTTGTATTTGGATGAAAAAGTCATAATATAAAAAATGAATGAATGTGTTAGGATTTTGGAAAAAAACACAAGAAGTTCCCCAACTCTATCACTTATGACTACTCCAGCCAAATCAGTTGCTTCATGATCCATTTTTAGCATTGGGGCTAAGATTATTAATAAATAGAGAACCTCTAGCTCTAAGAATGCTCCAAGTTCTATTTTCACAAGAAGTTAGCTCTTTGACCATGATACTAAAGGCATACTAGCATGGAAGAAAATGTCTGATTTGGATGTTGGTTTGGTGGCCACAAGAACGTAATTTTGACAGATGTGTTTCGGGGGCCAAATGAACGAATTAAGTAATGAAGCATTACCAGAATGATCTATTAGTATAGACCTACTCAAATATGCAATAATATTTCATATTGGACATGTGGTGGGGGACATCCTAATGTGTAAGTGAAGGAAGCTGAAGTGTTTCATTGAGGAATTTTGATGTCAAATTTGAATGGTGAAATGAATGAATTAAGTCATCATAATTTGCAAGCATAATATATAGACATAAATACACAAAAGTATACAAAGGAATTATGCTTTAGGCAGTACATATTACATTAAATAGCAAAAAAAAAACGAGGGTCACTACATTTAGGTATCCGATTGCCATCAGTACAAAACTTTTGCCAAAGCAAAGCTTGTTTTGATGAAATTTTAAATGTTAAATACTAGTATAATTACATGTATTTTGCACACTTTCTTTTGGCTGAATTTGTGTATGTATTTGTAGATGTTGTTGAATACAAAGATGAAGGCCTTTTTATGTTCATAGTGAAACTTGGGTACAATTTTTCGACTGGCTATAAAAAACTGAAAATCCAAAAAAATAGGAAAAGTTCATGAAGAAACCAATATAGTTTGGTCAAAGTTAGGTCAACTATTAGGAAATAATCCAGAATACACACACACACACACACACACACACACACACACACACACATATATATATATATATATATATATATATATATATATATATATATATATATATATATATATATATATATATATATATATATATATATATATATATATATATATATATATATATATATAAGCCGACACGAAGTGGCTCAAGTAGTCAAGCACGATGTCCCCTAACAAAGAGACCCATATTTGAATCTCAGTTGTTGCCTTGCTTTACCACCCTCTTAGACATTCAACCTCCATCACAAACATGAGAGAGGGGGAGAGTGCCTCTCTTAATCCCATGTATCTATATGCATATTGTTGAGATTAAAGCCACACCGTTGAGTTTGCAGGTTATCCTAGGCCTAATAAAGTGTGTGGTCCCTTCACTCATTGCCAATTTATTTTGAGTTGAAAACTCACACTTTAGCATGGTATCAGAACAAGCCCCACTAAACAAATGTTAGAAAAGTCCACACCTACCAAAATTAAATAACATGTGTAAGAACATGAAAAATGTGGCAATACAAGAGGGTGGATGTTGAAAATAAACCCATACCGCTTAGTTTGCAGGTTATCCTTGGCCTAATAAAATGTGGTCCCTTCACTCATTGCCGATTGGTTTTGAGTTGAAACCCACACTTTAACACATACTTATCAGATACACATGTAACAAGGTCACTAGACATACAATCTTATTGTGTGAAAAAAGTAGGAGAAGAATTAAAGAATAGTTGAACAATAACAATGGACTGTCAAGACAGTGGGGTTTGGAGATTTAGTGTATATCAAATCAGGAGGTTTGTGTACATGATTTGGTAAAAAAAAGCCCAATTTAAATGAGAATATCATGAAATATGGGAAAAAGTCATAAAGAATCGTGAACAATCATGAAAAAATCAGGAAAATCATAAAAGTCGCAAAAAATCGATGGTCAACGTATTAATCATGTTGAACATTTGGGAACCTAATAGCCATTTTTCGTAAAATTCAGAAACTTTTTTTACTATGTTTATGTTTAAAGGTCATAGAGACCTAATTTCATAGATTCACATGTCATTAAACATGATGCTAATTCTATAATCAATATCTCGTAGCTGTCTACATTTTCGAACTTATTATATGCTAGGAAATCATACATTGTGTGTTAGTTTTAATTTTTATGGCTGATTTTAACATTTTATCTCAACCAAAATTTTTTGGATACTTTTGTAAATAGTAGCTATCCACCTACGCAATAGAAAAGTAGTTCAATTGGGAGAATCTAGTAGACCTTCTACTAGGAAGAGAGGCAAACCTACCCTCTTGCAGGACCTTGAAGAAGAAGCCCAGGCAATGGGCTCCTCTACTATTCAAGAATCAGATAATTGATTGTTATGAGTTGGAATATCCTGAGTATTTCTCACAAAGATACCCATAACACCTGTAAAGATCTAGTTGCTAAATTTTGAATCTATGTCCTCGCCATCCATGTAGTGGCTCCAAAGCCGAAGACATCATCAAAAAGCATGGGTTCAACTAATCACATAGAGTTGCAACAGTGGGCTTTTCAGGAGGAATATGGGTGCTATTGAAAGAAAATACTATAGTTGACAACTTGACATTCTAGTATCTCACAAGCAGTTTATACACTGTCATACTAATAACAAAGCTTTCTACACCTTTGTCCATGCAAGTACACCCAAATACGAGAGACGTCTTCTGTGGGAGCAATTACACAACCTTTCAACATCTATTCAAACTTGTTGGGTTGCTGTGGGAAATTTGAATGTGGTTATTTTTCCAAATGAGAAGTTTAGAAGTGAACATTTTGGCATATCCATCCGGTGAGCAGTAGCTTAGGTGGTTGCAGCACGGGGCCCCTCAGTCCCTCACGAATAGGGCTGTAAATGGACATGGGTATACCCGCATACCCTCAAACCCATACCCACTAAACCCGTCATGGGTATAAATTTTTATAACCATGTAACCGCTTACCCTTATACCCACATACCCGCCTCTTACAGGGTAAGGTTATGGTTATGTATATACCCATACCCTGTATACCCATATACCCATTTACTTATATTTTTACATAAATAATTTACATTAAGATGTAATGGTGCATATTGTAGGACTCACATATAGCAAGTATATATACCTTAAAATAGTAAAAAAATATATTAGAATGTAGTGTTCCATATTGTAGAATTCAAATCTAGTAATATAAATACCTTGCAGTAGGATAATGAGAAAATTCATTGACACGACTTTATAGCCACATAAGTACATTTCAATTAATTCAGAAGGCCATAAAGGCATTCTCTCATTCCGTTCGTCTCTTCTCTCTGTCTTGAATGATATTTCTCCATAACCTATCAATTTAAGTGTGGTAGTTTGTTGTATCTCAAAGTTTGTAGTGTATTATTATAATAAGTTAAACATAACCGTATACCCAATTACCCATCCATATATCCATCGATTATATGGATATGGGCAGTTGCGGGTATAGCTTTCGACAAAGCGGGTATATAACCGTAACCATATCCGCTTAACTAAATAGTTACGGTTATGGATATGACCATACCCGCACCATACCCTACCTATTTACAACCCTACTCACAAAGGGTCCCAGGTTCAAATCCTCCTGGTTATACTGTTTGGAATTATTTCTCTCGAAGCGCAACCGGCCTCTGCGTGACTAATTGAGGCTCTGAGACTTGCGGGATGAGCGGACTCCCCCCCCCTTTAACACATACTTATCAGATACACATGTAACAAGGTCACTAGACATACAATCTTATTGCGTGAAAAAAGTAGGAGAAGAATTAAAGAATAGTTGAACAATAACAATGGACTGTCAAGAGAATGGGGTTTGGAGGTTTAGTGTATATCAGATCAGGAGGTTTGTGTACATGATTTGGTAAAAAAAAGCCCAATTTAAATGAGAATATCATGAAATATGGGAAAAAGTCATAAAGAATCGTGAACAATCATGAAAAAATCAGGAAAATCATAAAAGTCGCAAAAAATCGGTGGTCAACGTATTACTCATGTTGAACATTTGGGAACCTAATAGCCATTTTTCGTAAAATTTAGAAACTTTTGTTACTATGTTTATGTTTAAAGGTCATAGAGACCTAATTTCATAGATTCACATGTCATTAAACATGATACTAATGCTATAATCAATATTTCATAGCTGTCTACATTTTTGAACTTATTATATGCTAGGTCAATCATACATTGTGTGTTAGTTTTGATTTTTATGGCTGATTTTAACATTTTATCTCAACCAAACTTTTTTAGATACTTTTGTAAATAGTAGCTATCCACCTACGCAATAGAAAAGTAGTTCAATTAGGAGAATCTAGTAAACCTTCTACTAGGAAGAGAGGCAAACCTACCCTCTTGCAGGACCTTGAAGAAGAAGCCCAGACAATGGGCTCCTCCTCTACTATTCAAGAATCATATAATTGATTGTTATGAGTTGGAATATCCTAAGTATTTCTCACCAAGATACCCAAAATACCTGCAAAGATCTAGTTGCTAAATTTTGAATCTATGTCCTCGCCATCCATGCAGTGGCTCCAAAGCCGAAGACATCATCAAAAAGCATGGGTTCAACTAATCACATAGAGTTGCAATTGTAGCAACACATCCCATTATCACACATATAACGAGGTGTTATGCGAAAACGTGCGAAAATCACCATAACCACAGCTTAACAAAGGCACGGGTTAATTAAAACTGTTTGCGGAAAACTGATAAACTGAGAAACATATTACATTCCAATCCATATCCTGCAAGAAAACATGTTATATACATCTCCATACAAGCCTGGATACATGTCCACAGCTTAGAGAAACAACTGTCCTGTCAATACATGAGTTCACCACCTGTTCATACGTATAAAGGTCCATATCTGGCCATCAGCAGGATATACAAACGACATCGGTCGTACATCGTAAAACAACGTCAAAACACCGCGAAGGACCTGAGAGTACAGGGATGACTCTAGACTCTACACCAAAACATCAAAACAGCAGCATCTCCAAAGCTTGCCTTCTACATATCTTCTCGCTGCTCGGCCGCAACTCCGCGACCACCACCACGACAAGCTCGACCACCTAAAAAGGGTGAAAACTAGCGGAGTGAGACAATTGAACATTGTCCCAGCGGGAGGCATAACTCCGCGCCAAAACTACAAAACCTCAAGATCATATATAAGTAGGTTACCGATAAAGGATATAACAGAAGCAGTTTATGAAATGCAAAGCCATCCATACCATTAGACTTACCAGCTGTACCAACATATTTCCCAAAGGGACATGATTGACAAGATAAACTATACATGGAACTCACCTCATAGGAGAAATGCATAGTAATTGCAAGATAAATAAAGTTAACTACACAAACAAGGCCTCAACCAATGTTTCATGTTTATCTTATCAATACATGCTAGACGGCTGTATTACGTTTTATTATGCCCTGAGGAAATGAACTGTACCGTTCAAATCCAACCTTCGGCTGCGAAGCCCATAGCCGGTGCCATACAAGGTCAATGGAAGAGCCGGAATCCAAGACCTTCTCTGCCTCATGGTCAGTACATGAGAACACAAAGCGGGACCGCAGTCTCGTGCTTGAAGTGGTCATAAGCCACAGGTTCAGCTCCACATGCTACCCTCTGCCTAGCCCACCTCGGTACAGGTCACAGCGCTAGTAACTGAGCCACGTGTCTAAACACCGTGCTCGGAGCCATGAACGCATTCATGCTCAACATATCACATATATGGAGCCATGGGCCATGTTCACCATGCTCATCACACATCCGAGTCTGCAACCGCAGCTGCACTCGTT
Source organism: Alisma plantago-aquatica (assembly GCA_963693085.1). Lineage (NCBI taxonomy): Eukaryota > Viridiplantae > Streptophyta > Magnoliopsida > Alismatales > Alismataceae > Alisma > Alisma plantago-aquatica. Next base: position 713,208,181 of record OY856412.1, on the reverse strand, counting down.
TCACCTCTCTATTTTAGGCTAGGAGAAACCTCACATATTCAAAAATATGCGCTCTGGGTTAACCCGCAGGAGAACCCGTTTCATCATCACCCTATCCTGACTGGTGATGAATCTATGGCCAGGGCAAGCTACATAATAGATTTCATTATGATTAATTAGTATCTTTTAGATGGATTGCAAGATTCAACCAAGTTGTATAACATGCAAGATATAACAGAAAGTAAACAGCATAAACTCAACATTATGCATTCTCTACAATTTACATCACACTGATCCATCACAAGGATCTCACATCACATGTTATTACTTGGCCTCTTGCCAATCACCTAGATCCATCTCAGGGATCATCACATATCATGGGATTTCAGTCCCTCATCACATAGTACCATAGCCTCTCAAGGCTTTCATCATCATCATGGAACATCATACACCTGTCATCACAGTGTTCATTTACCCAATTCTCATAGCCTTTCATTGGGCTAAGCATTACCTGCATGGTTAGCATCATTCAATACCCAAATGAATAATCAAGAGACTACATTTACTACCATAGTGTGACAAATTAGGGTTAAGTGTATTATTAGTACAATCATGATGATAATAATTTCATCCATGCCTCATCTTTAAGTATATAAGTAAGCACATTATCAAGTAACCCTAATGCATGCTCAAGATCATCTTTGGCATTTAAAGGAAACATAAGTATCATTCATAAGCAACGCGTCGTCATAAAAACATAGTCGACATGTCATCTTTTCATGATAGGCCGTGCCCTCACAAGAGACACCAACATCCCTCACTAAAAGCCATCTCGGGCAGACCCATTCCTATCTAATCTCTAGCGGGCGAGCAGCTCATGTGTCGGGTGAGCAGACACACTGAGCGGGCATGTTAGCAAATGAGCAAAGCAATGAGCCGGGTACTGAACCGTACAAGGCAAGCGAGCGAGCAGGGTAAAGCATAGGCGAGCAGCCCTGTCGGGCGACACACGCAGAGGATGTCGGGCGTGCACTGGTATCGGGAGATCCAACTAGAACTGGGTGAGCAAGGTAGTCTCGGGCGACACGGCTGGGGCCGAGCGAGCAGAGCTAGGTATTGAGCGACACGCGTGCCGGGCGAGCCAAGACATAAGCAAGCAGGGCGTGTCCGAGCGAGCAACAACACTGGGCGACACAGCTAGTGTCGGGCGAGCAAGTCGTTGGGCGAGCAGGACTATCAAGCGAGCCAAAGCTGCCGGGCGACACAGGGGCGTGCAGGGTATATAGTTGAGCAACAAAAGCAGGGCGAGTAGGGTTACTGAGCGAGCAAAACAGAGTGTATCAGGCGAGTGAGCACTGAGCTTCACTGGGCGAGCAACCCACCGGGCGAGCAGGAGGAAAACTTGACTCACTCAACCCGTGCAAGAGAGAACTAGGGCAAGGGATATCGGACAACACCTCCCCGCACATCTCAACCAAGGTTCAAACCATCTAAACGAGCTCACCATCTTGCCCAAGGTGAGAGGAGAGTTTTGCTCAAGCCACTAAGTCATGAGCTCACCTCAATCGGGTAGGAAAGAGGGGGGTTACTCATGGCATTAGAGCTTAAGCTCACTCATCTAGACCAAGGGGAGAAAGGAGTGTTGCTCTCCTAAACCCTAACATACATGGATCGGCCAACATGCAAGATAGCTAAAGAACAACTCCAAACCTGTAAGGGCAAGATTAAGGCAACATATATGAAAAGGAAGTAAAGTAGTTTAGGGTTAGAGTCATGCAACCCGCCTTAAGCTCCAAGGAAGAAGATGCACTTCAAGCTCCAAGGGTATCTCGACCACCAAGGCTCCTCCAAGGGTGTGTATCGGCCACCACCTTCTTCTTCCAAGGGTGTGTCGGCTTCCAAGCTGCTCACACAAGGGTGTGTCGGCCACCTTAGCTCCTTCTTCAAGGGTATGTCGGCCACCAAGCAAGGGGAAGAGAGGGTGTATCATGCACAAGGAGAAGAGGAACTAAAGGGACCTCAAGCTAAGGAAGGGACAACCTATATAGATGAGGAAGGAGGAGAAACCAAGGTGAACCCTTGCTAGGTGTCGTCCACCCAAGGGACACATGTCCACCAACTCAAGCCACCTCTCTTGCAAGCCATAAGACACTTGTCCAAAATGTGCACCATGTGTTCTCCAAACAAGACCAAGGTTGGACCAAGCTTCATGGGCGACACACCAAGCTGCCCTAGGCCGACACAAGCTATACTTGGCCGACACAAGGCCCAAGCAAGCCCAAATAAGGAACTCCAAGGCCCAAACAAGCTCAACAAAGGCCCAAAGAACTCAAACAACAAGCCCAAGCCTTCATCTCAACCCTAAAGGAAGCAAAGAGAGAGAAGAAAACCTCTCAAGGTGACAAACTTGCTCCAAAAACCCTAGACTTGGGTTAATTGCAAGTAGCACCTCCAACTCTCAACAAAGCATAACCAAACCCTAATCACCAATCAAAGGTGATTAGCAAGCATCAAACCATCAAGGTTAAGCAAAGCAAACATGGTAAGCCCTAAACGCAGGTCAGGGTCCTTACAATCTAACCCCCTTTAAGGGATTTCGTCCCCGAAATCCAAAGAGAAAAGTGAGGGATATTTCCTCCTCATCTCTTCGTCAAGCTCCCACGTGGCTTCCTCAATGTCACGACGCTACCTGTCACGCCCCAATCTCACATTAACCACAAACCACGAGATTAAGACGCGACAGGATGGGATTTACACATAAGCAAACCACTCTTCACTTTTATAACATTTTAAAGACATTAATAGGATAATCTGGTTTATGCTGTAAAATGAAACTAAATAAACTGCGGAAGCATCTTTATTATCTGACTAGCAATATAACAGAGTCTACAACATATTACATTGTTTGACATAAAATAAAACATAACAGTTAATTTACATCTTTATACACATTCACTCTCTCACTCACACCTTGTCCCAAAGATCGAGGGGAAAGGACTAAGAGACCTCTAACTAGACTAACGACAAACCTTCTATCAACTAGGCGTTAGGATGAAACGATCTTTCCAACTTCTGATGCTGATGTTGACTTGAAAATGTTTTGAGTAGAGGTATGAGCCTACTCGCTCAGTGAATAGCATTTCACTTAGCTATCACTAAACAACTCATCAAGTTTATAAATTGGAATTAAACATAAATGCAGAACTAAGCAAGACAGTTCTAATAACATAACAAATATACAGATAATAATCACATTTAAATCATCAACATGTATTTCAGGTAAATAAACAGTTATATAAATTTACTGTGAACCTACATGATTATTTATTCATTTCATTATTATTATGCCCTAAATATATGCAGTGTACTCTGCATATAAAGATCCGCAGCAAGTTCATGCTACGGTCCCACCGTACAAGACTTAGCGACACACCCGGGAAATGCTAAGTCTGACTGCTATCCTGGTCTGCACAGGACTCTCAGGCACTCAAGGGCCTCACTGTACTCTCAGGCGCTCAAGGGCCTCACCGCAGGTCCTAGGCACTCAGGGGCCTCTCTGCAGTATTCTAGTACTCTAGACTCCTCCTCTAACCTGAGCACACAGGCGGAGAGTCTCACAGGGTTACCTTCGTGACACAAGCACGAATGGTGTTAGATAACCAAATTTTCTTTTTCCCAGTGCCATCGTGACACACACACGATTGTTATTAGACACTGCCTCTCTTTCCTCGTTTGTCCGTGACACAAGCACGGATGATGTTGCAACACGAGTTTCACCCCTAAGTTGCAGATACCTCTTAGGGGTTCTACGGTGTTAGGGCACCTAGGTCTATTAACTGATTTAACATATAACCATTTAAATAGGAATATCACATTTACTGATTTCATATCAGATCATAATACACTGTCATTCTAAACTGACAGAGAAATATATTTTAAATCATTGTAATTTCTGAGCAATTCTCATACCATGCATTCAGACAATTTAGAAATGCATAAATAACCCAACTTATTTCAATTTGGCACATACATAGCGAATTTACGCAAATGAACATCTTATTGCACAAATTAAAGAAATTTACTCCACATATGAGAATCATACTCAACAATTATCAATTTTCTAAAATTCTCGAAAAACGTGCACATTAACCCAAATCCTCGTTTGTGCATCACTTAACTCAATCAAGAGTTAATTACGTATCATAACACAAATTATTATTAATAATTAGGAATTTCTACTGATATCCTTGAGAATCGTGTCAATTTGAGAGAAAATATTAAATCATTTAAATTAACTACGACCTAGAACGTGCATCTAGGTTTTCTTTGATATTTTTCACATCGTCGTCATTTCTTTAAAATCATGCTCAATTAATTTATTAAAAATCATATAGCCCGAGTTTATATCCAAACTGTCCAGAATGTGGTCGTGCGCTACTATTTCCCCATTTAATCGAGTAATTTGGTTTCGATTGATCGTGTGGTTTTACTACTCTAATTCCCACACAACAATTGCTAATTAACGATGTACAAACGTTAATAATTAAAATGCGTGATTTGGTAATTTAACGGTGCTGGCACTGCCCGACACCCGAGTATACACTGAAAAGTGCGTCAAATCAGATCGAACTATAATCACCCGTTTTATCGAGTTAAATTGTGATAGATGAATGAAATGCTACTCACCGTGGTTCAGGATGTCCGAATTTGTCCGGAAATGCATCCAAAGCCTGTTTCTGGGCGTTCACGGGGTCATCTTCAACCTCAGTTATTCTGAATTTCAACCAGTTGCAAACAAACAATAACTTTCTCACACACAGGTGGAGGAAACAAGCTACAAACGCAGCTAGGTGATGCTCGTGGTTGCGGATTCGAGCATGGACCTCAAAGATGAAGCCAAGGGTGTCGATTACGTGTTGCTCCTAGCGCTCAAACGGTCCCCGGGCTGTTGCTTCGTGCAGTTGTGGCTGTAGCAAGGTAGGGTGTCGTCCCTGCTGGTTGGGCGTCGGTGTTCGTGGCTGCGGATGGATGCTTGGAGCTAAAAATCGGACTCAAGGCGGCATTGCTTGGGGCTGCTGCCCGCCCAAATGGGCCCCTGGCCGTTATTGCAGCAGCTGCTGTTACTTGAACTGGATGGGGCGCCGCCCCTTGTTACTTGGGCGCAGGTGGCGCATCTAGACGAGAAAGGAAGGGGGAAGGTTAGAGGAAGAAGGGGCACCGCTGAAGCGGCCCCTCACGAGCCCCAAAGGTCGTCGTTGATGCTGCTACTTGGCTGCTAACGCAGCCCAACAGATCATCAGCCGCTGCTGCTGGGTAGGATGGCGCTTGGGCGCTGCTAGGGCGAGGGAAATGTGAAAGGAGGAAGGGTAGAGGAAGAGTGGGCGCAGCTATCGGAGGTGGAAGCACAAGAAATCACCCACGATTTCCCCCCTAGGCTGCTGTTGCGATCAAGCGCTATGACTGTGAGGCGGTGCTCGGCGTCGCTTCTGTTGTTCTGGAAAACAATCGGGTGAGGGGATAAGGGAGAAAGGGGAAAGGAAAAGAAATAGCCAAATTCTGGAAAAATTGCAGCCAGGACCCATAATTTTAAAAGTATGATAACTTTTGCCTCGGTGGTCTATTTCAATCGATTCTTTTTTTGCAACATTTCAATCACGAGGTCCTCTACACCCTCAAAGCAAGAAATCATTCTACTTAACTAGTAATGAATGATCAAAACACTAATTGCATCTGTGTACTTAATTCAACTTAATTAACATGATGATGCTATTACCATCATACTTATTAGTTAACTTAGTTATGGGTTATAACAATCTCCCTCCCTTATAAGAATTTCGTCCCGAAATTCCTAAAAGAGAAAAGAAACGTGTTACTCATTTCTGACTCGTATTCCCACATGGCTTCTTCTATGTTATGGTTCCTTCATAAAACCCTCACTACTGGTATCTCGCGAATTCTTGAACTTTTGATCCTCTGATCAACTATCGGTATTGGTCCCTTAACCTAGGACACATCTAATCTGATCCCAGACCAACCCACAAAACATTGTCTTCCCAGAATCGTTATACAGTAACTCAATTTATGATAACTACTGAGAAATTATCATACTATACATGCAGACAAACTAAAATTCTTAAATAAACAGAATGCATGTCAATCTGGTACTAAATTAAAATCATGCAATTTAACTGTTAAATTCATCACTACATATCATACTGAAAATTGATATCAAAATACTTGATTCATCGTACACCCTATCCTTAGGGTTTTCATTTGCCTTGTTCATTCATCACATGCCAACACCCTACTCTTAGGGTTATCTCATTCACTAATCACATGGCAACACCCTACTCTTAGGGTTTCCATTATCTCATCTGTTTGATTGCAATTCAAATCACAATACGGTATCATTCCAGAACTGGCAGAGCAGTATATTTCAAATCATTGTAATTACTGAGTGATGTTTATATCATGCATGCAGACAGATTAAAAAATTCATAAATATTCCAAACTCAAATCAATTTTGGCACATACATACTGAATTTCATGTAATTGAACATCCTATTACACCAATAAGAGTAATTTACTCCATTTATAAGAAACCATCTGTAATATTTATCAATTGTCTGAAATTTCTTGAAGTATGTGCATGTTAACCAAATTCCTAGCTTATGCATCACATAACTCACTTAAGAGTTATTTACGTATCAAATCACAAATATTTAATAGTACTTGAGAATTTCTATTAATATCTACAGAGAAATGTGCCAATTCATGTAAATTTTAAGTCACACACATTAACATAACAGGAAGCATGCAACCAGGTTTATTTACATATTTTAATGTTGTCTTGCTAGCTTGAAATCATGCATCTAATGATTTACCAAATCTGTGTTTTATGGGTTCATACTCAAACTGTACCATTATCGGTCGTGTATTTCTAAACTCAATATGACATGATTGAAACTGGATTACCAAGCAACCTAATTATTTAATTCAAGTATATCTTAGTCAAGTCTCAAGACATCAAAGGTCGACTTAATATGAAGAAAATGAGCAGACTAAATTAGTCTATTCACATTCATTCCTATTAAATCACAACCTTTAGGTATCCTGGGTAATCTTACCACAAATTCCATTGTGATAAATTCCCACTCTTAATCCAGCATAGAAAAAGATTACAAGGTAGCTATAGATATCTAGGGTTCCGCCTTAACCTACTGGTACACCTTACTCCTAACCACGCACTCAGCTACACCCTTCTGCATATCTGACTACCCATTTCAACCTCTCGAAACTCATATACATCTTAGTATTTTCCTGAAAACATAGCATACATCAATACATACACTTCTATAAAAATTCTTTTCTTTCAGCTTTTCCCCTTAAAAGAATTTTACACTATCTTGAGATACACACAACATGTCATGTTAATACAACACCTTATCATCATAAAAACTTAAACTGTAGTCCCTTTTCCTCCTATCATGTCATGCATAGTCTGGTTTAACTCACTATCACCCTATTGTAGTTTCTTGATCTGATCATAAGAAGTAAGCTTAACTTACATCTGTACAATCAAATCACTCTGTGTTATTACCCCTAAGTCTAAGTTCAATTTCCACATTTCTACTAGCAGGTCTCTATTGAAACCTGTCACAGAGAATGCATTGGCTGTTGAACTTGACTTTCTGCTGAAAACATCATCCACCACATTCTCTTTATCAGGGTGATATTCTATTGTCACATCATAAAGATAGTGACACCATGTCTTAAAAACATGAACTACATCAGCTATCTTTAGATCATAATCGGATAATACTCCGCTTTCTATGTTACTTACTTATTGTTACATTTTAGGTTTATGTTTTACTCTTTTCTCTATGTCATTTCATGTTGTTCATGTACTGTTCAGATTAACTACCTTAAAACCCTAGGTCACTATCAAAGCCAGTTTACTTTTCATAGGACAAATCTCAAGGTCTTATTTAACAAAGATACTGGTATACAAGGTTACATTACTAATGATATCCTTTAAACTACTTCAACCCTAATCATCCTAGGGTTTTGGTCTATATCAATATCATAGCATTATTGTGTGTTTGTGGTCGATTATATAAATCAAATTGAGTTGCTTGGGTCAATAACATATTAACCCAGCACTCAACTTTAATTACATTAGCTGAAAATTCAGTTTTCATAATAGTTTCTGTAATTCGTTTATTAAACTGCTAACAGAAGCTCCAAAAATTTTGAAAATTTTATATGTTATACCTAATGAAGTTTCAGACCTCCAGTAAAAATTTGAGATCATTTCAAGTTACCAATAATTAATTAAAAATCAAACAGTGCGCTGCTATATAGCAGTCTGCAGCAGATTCAGTCGAGTTGCAACTCGACCAACACCTTACTGTAGAGATCAAAAGTCATCCAAAAATTACGCCAAATTAATAGAGTGTCTAAAATTTGTGATTTTCAAACATAGTTAAAATTTGAGATCAATTGGATGTACCAATAAAAAGATAAAATTCAATTACAACACTGCTATATAAATCTGAAAATGTGATCGGTCGAGTTTGAAACTCAACCGATGAACAGGTCAGAACATTCTTCAAAAATTATGATATCTTCCAATGTTGTTCACATTTTATATATCCAAATCATATCCCAATTTTAGCCAAATTAGAGTTACACATAAGATACTAAAAAATCATTTACTAAAACACCTTACTTGTCAAATTTGTATTTATGTATCATCAAAACCCTGTTTTGGGCCAATTAGGGTCTATGCTTCTCAAGCCCTAATTCTCAAGATTAAAGAACATTTAGACTTCTTATCTTAGTTAAAACATTCTAGTGTATACACATTCTCACTATATTACGGGTCTAAATCATCCAGAGTCTATTCTTATATTACTGTTAATAGGAGTCATTAGATCCCAGTAACGCATCCTGCCAGCCGGACCAGGCCGAACCTGTAGTCCTGAAGCCAAGAGCTACTCGGATTAATCAACCCCTATTAATCTAAAACATGTGGAAAGAATATCCACTCAGGGCAACCTCATTTAAACACAGTTTCGGGTCTACATTAATACAAAGGAAACAAACATTAAACAATTCACTTCATGACACAACAATATAAAAGAATCATGTTTACTTTACAAACTGGAAATTTCATTTCATGCATATAAAAGCATTTCTAGTGATCTTTAAATCAGATAAACAATAATAGACAAGAGTTGAATCGCATCTTATATGTAATCTCTTATTCCTTTATTAATTTCTGATCTCTTAACCCTAAGATTTCTAGGGTTTTCTCTCTAGCCTATCCTTCCTCTGCATACCTGGCCAGGGCATCCAGAGAAGAACAGACAGAGTAGCTTGATACTGGTCAATCTAAGTATTCAGACACCTGGCCAGGGTATCTAAACACTCAGACCTTCCAGAGCTAAAACTCATCATTTATTATTCGCCTTACTTATAACTTTATCTATTGACCTTAATGATTCTTAACGACTCAACTTAAACTTTTTACTTGGTTCTCGTGACCACATCCTTTTCCTTCCATCTATAATAGTATAACAGAACACATCCTGTTAGAAAATTACAGATAGAAGAAAGACACCTAAACCTTAATCCTATTGGTCTCTTATCGTCCCCTGACCTTGAGTAACTATGTACTCAAACCAAAGCTCTGATACCAAGAATTGTCACGCCCCAATCTCACATTAACCACAAACCACGAGATTAAGACGTGACAGGATGGGATTTACACATAAGCAAACCACTCTTCACTTTTATAACATTTTAAAGACATTAATAGGATAATCTGGTTTATGCTGTAAAATGAAACTAAATAAACTGCGGAAGCATCTTTATTATCTGACTAGCAATATAACAGAGTCTACAGCATATTACATTGTTTGACATAAAATAAAACATAACAGTTAATTTACATCTTTATACACATTCACTCTCTCACTCACACCTTGTCCCAAAGATCGAGGGGAAAGGACTAAGAGACCTCTAACTAGACTAACGACAAACCTTCTATCAACTAGGCGTTAGGATGAAACGATCCTTCCAACTTCTGATGCTGATGTTGACCTGAAAATGTTTTGAGTAGAGGTATGAGCCTACTCGCTCAGTGAATAGCATTTCACTTAGCTATCACTAAACAACTCATCAGGTTTATAAATTGGAATTAAACATAAATGCAGAACTAAGCAAGGCAGTTCTAATAACATAACAAATATACATATAATAATCACATTTAAATCATCAACAGGTATTTCAGGTAAATAAACAGTTATATAAATTTACTGTGAACCTACATGATTATTTATTCATTTCATTATTATTATGCCCTAAATATATGCAGTGTACTCTGCATATAAAGATCCGCAGCAAGTTCATGCTACGGTCCCACCGTACAAGACTTAGCGACACACCCGGGAAATGCTAAGTCTGACTGCTATCCTGGTCTGCACAGGACTCTCAGGCACTCAAGGGCCTCAGGCACTCAAGGGCCTCACTGTACTCTCAGGCGCTCAAGGGCCTCACCGCAGGTCCTAGGCACTCAGGGGCCTCTCTGCAGTATTCTAGTACTCTAGACTCCTCCTCTAACCTGAGCACACAGGCGGAGAGTCTCACAGGGTTACCTTCGTGACACAAGCACTAATGGTGTTAGATAACCAAGTTTTCTTTTTCCCAGTGCCATCGTGACACATGCACGATTGTTATTAGACACTGCCTCTCTTTCCTCGTTTGTCCGTGACACAAGCACGGATGATGTTGCAACACGAGTTTCACCCCTAAGTTGCAGATACCTCTTAGGGGTTCTACGGTGTTAGGGCACCTAGGTCTATTAACGGATTTAACATATAACCATTTAAACAGGAATATCACATTTACTGATTTCATATCAGATCATAATACACTGTCATTCTAAACTGACAGAGAAATATATTTTAAATCATTGTAATTTCTGAGCAATTCTCATACCATGCATTCAGACAATTTAGAAATGCATAAATAACCCAACTTATTTCAATTTGGCACATACATAGCGAATTTACGCAAATGAACATCTTATTGCACAAATTAAAGAAATTTACTCCACATATGAGAATCATACTCAACAATTATCAATTTTCTAAAATTCTCGAAAAACGTGCACATTAACCCAAATCCTCGTTTGTGCATCACTTATCTCAATCAAGAGTTAATTACGTATCATAACACAAATTATTATTAATAATTAGGAATTTCTACTGATATCCTTGAGAAGCGTGTCAATTTGAGAGAAAATATTAAATCATTTAAATTAACTACGACCTAGAACGTGCATCTAGGTTTTCTTTGATATTTTTCACATCGTCGTCATTTCTTTAAAATCATGCTCAATTAATTTATTAAAAATCATATAGCCCGAGTTTATATCCAAACTGTCCAGAATGTGGTCGTGCGCTACTATTTCCCCATTTAATCGAGTAATTTGGTTTCGATTGATCGTGTGGTTTTACTACTCTAATTCACACACAACAATTGCTAATTAACGATGTACAAACGTTAATAATTAAAATGCGTGATTTGATAATTTAACGGTGCCGGCACTGCCCGACACCCGGGTATACGCTGAAAAGTGCGTCAAACCAGATCGAACTATAATCACCCGTTTTATCGAGTTAAATTGTGATAGATGAATGAAATGCTACTCACCGTGGTTCAGGATGTCCGAATTTGTCCGGAAATGCATCCAAAGCCTGTTTATGGGCGTTCACGGGGTCATCTTCAACCTCAGTTATTCTGAATTTCAACCAGTTGTAAACAAACAAAAACTTTCTCACACACAGGTGGAGGAAACAAGCTACAAACGCAGCTAGGTGATGCTCGTGGTTGCGGATTCGAGCATGGACCTCAAAGATGAAGCCAAGGGTGTCGATTACGTGTTGCTCCTAGCGCTCAAACAGTCCCCGGGCTGTTGCTTCGTGCAGTTGTGGCTGTAGCAAGGTAGGGTGTCGTCCCTGCTGGTTGGGCGTCGGTGTTCGTGGCTGCGGATGGATGCTTGGAGCTAAAAATCGGACTCAAGGCGGCATTGCTTGGGGCTGCTGCCCGCCCAAATGGGCCCCTGGCCGTTATTGCAGCAGCTGCTGTTACTTGAACTGGATGGGGCGCCGCCCCTTGTTACTTGGGCGCAGGTGGCGCATCTAGACGAGAAAGGAAGGGGGAAGGTTAGAGGAAGAAGGGGCACCGCTGAAGCGGCCCCTCACGAGCCCCAAAGGTCGTCGTTGATGCTGCTACTTGGCTGCTAACGCAGCCCAACAGATCATCAGCCGCTGCTGCTGGGTAGGATGGCGCTTGGGCGCTGCTAGGGCGAGGGAAAGGTGAAAGGAGGAAGGGTAGAGGAAGAGTGGGCGCAGCTATCGGAGGTGGAAGCACAAGAAATCACCCACGATTTCCCCCCTAGGCTGCTGTTGCGATCAAGCGCTATGACTGTGAGGCGGTGCTGGGCGTCGCTTCTGTTGTTCTGGAAAACAATCGGGTGAGGGGATAAGGGAGAAAGGGGAAAGGAAAAGAAATAGCCAAATTCTGGAAAAATTGCAGCCAGGACCCAGAATTTTAAAAGTATGATAACTTTTGCCTCGGTGGTCTATTTCAATCGATTCTTTTTTTTGCAACATTTCAATCACGAGGTCCTCTACACCCTCAAAGCAAGAAATCATTCTACTTAACTAGTAATGAATGATCAAAACACTAATTGCATCTGTGTACTTAATTCAACTTAATTAACATGATGATGCTATTACCATCATACTTATTAGTTAACTTAGTTATGGGTTATAACACTACCAAAGGACCTTCACAAGAACCATGTCCTTCCTCTTCAGCTTCTTGATCCTTCTGTCAAGAATCGCCACAGGACCTTCCTCGTAGGTCACATCTACATCAAGCTCAACCTCAACTGGCTGTATCACTGCACCTGAATCTGGATGACTTTTCTTTAGCATACTGATATGAAACACTGGATGCAACCTGTGCAACTCGGGAGGCAACTCTATCTCGTAGGCTACCTTTCCAACACATGCTATAACTGGGTAAGGCCCCATATATCTGGGTGCCAAATTACCCTTCCGTCCAAACCTCAGCACACCTTTTCACGGCGAGAGTTTAAGATACACTTTGTCTCCTACCTGGAACTCCAACGGTCGTTGGCGATTGTCTGTATAAGACTTCTGCCTGTCTTGTGCCACTTTCAACTGTTGCTGTATCACCTTGATCTTATCTGTCATTTGCTGCACTAACTCAGGACCCAAAAGTTGATACTCACCTGATTCATACCAACACAAAGGAGATCTGCACTTTCTTCCATACAGAGCTTCATAAGGAGCCATGTCGATGCTTCGCTGATAACCGTTGTTGTAGGCAAACTCTATCAAACTCAGATGTACATCCCAGCTACCTAGGAACTGCAAAACACAAGCTCGAAGGAGATCCTCCACAATCTGAATAGTCCTTTCAGATTGTCCATCTGTCTGCGGGTGAAAGGTTGTACTGAACCTCAACTGCATTCCCAACGCTCTGTGCAACTGCTCCCAAAAACGAATGGTAAACTGAGGACCTCTGTCAGAAACTATCATTGCTGGCACACCATGCAAACGAACTATTTCATCCACATACACTCTGGTGAGCTTCTCTGCTGTGTACGTCGTCTTCACAGGCAGAAAATGGGCAGACTTTGTCAATCTGTCCACTATCACCCAAATGGAATCATGATTCCTAGTTGTCCTGGGCAGACCAACTACAAAATCCATGGTTATATGATCCCATTTTCACTGCGGTATCGGCAAAGGTTGTAACGTACCTGCCGGCTTCTGATGCTCAGCCTTCACTTGCTGACAAATCGCACATCTTGCCACAAACTCAGCCACATCTTTCTTCAAACCGGGCCACCAATACAAGTCCTTCAGACTATGATACATCTTGGTGACACCTGGATGCATGGCATACATCGACGTATGTGCTTCCTCAAGCACCAACTTCCTCAGATCGTCAGCATCTGGAACCACCATCCTATCACGATAGCATACTAGCCCATCCTCAGACTCATGAAACCCATCACACTTGTCGCTGTCGAACTCTGATCTGATCAACTGTACCGCCTCATCTATCTATTGTGCATCCTTGATCTGCTGCCTCAACGTAGGCTTGACTTGCATCTGTGCGAAAAGACCAGATAACGAAGAAACTTCCATCTGCACATTCATCTGTCACAGAGAAACGAACATATCCCGCCTATGGAAAACCAGGGAACTCAACTGTGCCTTCCTTGAAGAAAGAGAAGACTTTCGACTAAGCGCATCTGCTACCACATTCGCCTTACCAGGATGATACTCGATAGTGCAGTCATAGTCGTTGATCAATTCCATCCATCGCCGCTGTCGCATGTTCAACTCGTGCTGCGTGAAGATATACTTCAGGTTCTTATGATCCGTAAAGATCTGACACACTTCCCCATACAGATAGTGTCTCCAAATCTTTAACGCATGAACTACTACTGCCAGCTCCAAATCATGACTCGGATAGTTGTCCTCATGCTTCTTGAGCTGTCACGAGGAAAAAGAAACCACATGATCTTCCTGCATCAACACGCAACCTAAACCTTTCTTGGAAGCATCACAGAAAACAACATAGCCTTTCCTAGGCTCTGGCAAGATCAACACTGGAGCACTAGTCAGCTTCGCCTTCAAACTCTGGAAAGCTTGCTGACATCGGTCATCCCAAGAAAGACAAGACACAAGATGGACACTCTTCTCGAAGCAAAGAGGAACCATCAAGAGGGGTTTCTAACAACAAGCTATCCTTCTTACAGCTAACAGATAAACGACAGTTCTCAAGCATACTATAGGCGATAAAAGAGTGCGTAGCACCCGGGTCAACCAGAACAGATATAAAGCAAGAAGAAGACATATCAGAATGAAATAACTCCATCTGACCTGTCACTACTCGCGGGTTGACTACCGCCTCCGACTGATTCATAACGTAGAATCGAGCTGTTGCTTGCTGTCCACGACCTCTGCTTCCCTGAGCAGACGATCCAACCTGAGACACTTGACCGCGTCCTCGTCCCCTGCTACCACTGGGCTGTGGTCTCTCAGACCCCTGAAGGTTCTGTCTCGGCTGCTGCGTTACTTCAACATCGTTGTAGGGACAACTTGACCTGATATGCCCTGTCTGACCACAGGCATAACATGTCCTAACATCATCTCGAGGCCTGGATGACCCTGTCACCGCCACAGAAGCCGAACTTGGTGCCTTAGAAGGTGAAGAAACATAACCTCTTCCTCTACTCATAGACCACTGAGACGGTCTACCAGAACCTCTCATCGCCGCCGGTGCCGAAAACCTGGGCTTCTTGAAGCCACCAAACCTCTGATTCTGAAACTGAGCAGGTCTCTTCTTAGCCATAGACTCTCTGTTTTCCTTTACAGAACGTTCGATCCTCCGAACAGATTCCACAAACGTCACAAACCGTTCTCTATTCTCCAACGCAGAAACCGGTGTTGTCAACTCAGCACTCAAACCTTTCTCGAAACGTCTGATCCGTTCCTCGTCTGTCGTTGCCATGTGAGGACAAAACCTCAACAGATCCATAAACTTAGCTTCATACTCGGTGATGTTCATCGTTCCTTGTCGCAAACTCTCGAACTGACGGATCTTCTCATCCAGATACGTCTTGGGAAAGTATCTGGTGACGAACTCGCGTCGAAACACTTCCCAACATATCACTTCACCATGCCGCTTCTCTTCCTCGATGGTCCACCAGTGACCAACACTACCTTTCAGAAGGTAGACAACATGTTTTACTTTGTCTGCTTCGAGGATGTCGAGGATCCGGAAAGCCTTCTCGAGACTTGTCAGCCACAGATCTGCATCCGCTGGATCAGCCGTTACAGCATACTCCGAAGCTCCGACTCGGCAAAGCCGCTCAAAGGTCTTCCCAATACCTGATGCTTCTCCATGGGGAACCTGTGCTCTCGGAGGAGGCACTGGTAGTCGTTCAACCATGAGATTTTGATTGTAATAATAGCCTCAACTATGTGGTGGTTCTCAGTCATGTTCCCTATATCCATCGATGCTCATAAATTTTAAACCATCATTGCAATGAATTTATGTTTGAAGTGTGAGTGTGAGATATCTAGAAGGAGAAAATGTAATCATAGAGAAAACTCCAAAGTTACTTGTTGTTTATAATTTTTTTCACAAATTTCATGAGGCAGTTTGTCAAGAGCAGTGTTACTTAGACTAGGCATAGGAACCATAGTGAACAATCCATTAGATGGATGGTTCACACAGAAGTCGGGGCTGATGCAATAGAGGAGATCGGATTTGTTGACCGAGTAGAAGCAACAACACTCAGGAAACACCTTGACCAATGTGAGACATACAAAAAAGGAGCAAATGCAAAAATGGATCTAGCATTAACAGTTAATAGGTGAAATAAGTTACTATTAATGATGGTAAATAGCTTCCACCAAAGATTTATAAACATTGATATGTAGAAAAACATATGGCCATGTTTGTATGATGAATAGAAAGTAGAGAGATTCCTTTCTTGTTGTTGAAGATTAAATATTGGGGACATGGTCATAGGGATATCTAACTTTAGGAAAAGTCTATTAGAGGATTATTTGATAGATCCATATCCTTCTGTATATAATCAGATTACTGAAACATCATTAACATTCATATTATATTTACATTTAAAAAATCACAGTCGGTACTTCGCCCAAGCTGCAGGGTCACTTTCAGTTCAATGATTCTTTTTTCTAGTTATGGTTACAATTATCCCTCAAGGAATTATTGTTGTGGCTTCAACAGATTTCTGGGTGATGTTTGAAGGAGCACGTAAACTATTGTTATTTTGAATGAGAAGCATTTTTTACAGTACAATTTCTTTGTAAGGAAATCCTATCTGACTTGGACAGTGGACTGATCGTTCTTGTATCCTAAAACTTGAGTGAAAGAACACAATTAGCAATGGTGATTACAGCAGAAAACACATTAGATTTGTTGGTACGGTACAAAGATCAAAAAGAAAAAGTGAAGAACAAGTCAAGAAACCCATTGCGTGCATGATACAAGGAACATTGAACAAACAAATGGTATAACAAAGAGATGCATAGGAAATACAATACATAGTATGAATTAGATACAATCCTCAAACTAGAACTACATAAATCCTTACTTAACCACATATTCTCATCATATCAGGTACCTCTTAACATCCAGATCTTAATCAACTAATCTAGAAACATGTCAGCTCAAGAACCCCATCACAGCCTCCAACTGGTTATAAGGAACTCAGATCAAACAAATGTTAGATCAATGAAGCAGAGTGGCAATAGAATATATGAATACTTACAGGAAGTATTTACTCTGAAATCTTATATTATAAAAATGACAATCGTTATGTCACCTATCATTGTTATATAAGTTTTATATAACATCCTAGTTTTCATGAAGAATTAGGAATAAGCTCAAGAGCCAAAGAAATCCTCTAGCATGATATAAGGAACTAGAAATAAACAAATGCTAGAACAGAGAACTAGCGGAACAGAGTTACTTAAGACCTTAACTATGATCCGCGTATTAGAAGGACAATCATTACTAAAAAAATTGACATCATAATGTCGCCTCTTAACAAACTATTTTTCATCAACCTCCTACAGCTTTTGGGTGCGCAAGGAGAGGCAGCATGTATAATCACATATAATCATATGCAAACAACTTATACCATTGACAGAACTATATGGGGAAGGTTTGGGTCTGCGACCTTGGATTTCGTGAATAGAGGAGAAGTTTCCGAGTCCACCACAGAGAGGTTTCCGAGTACGGTGCGGAACTAGTAATCGAAATTCCCAGGCAGAGTGATTGCCTCCCATCTCAGACTTGCCAGGAATATGTGTGTAGAGCATCATCACATAATAACCAAACACATACGACTCCAGGACATCAAATGGAGCAATGTGAGAGACACTCCCTCCCTCATTCACCACTCCACTTTTCAAATGATGTTCCCCTTCCATTAGTTGCGGCAAGAGAAAGATACGTCTTCATCCGAAAGGGGAATCCAGTACAGAGAAAAAAATATGCTTCTTTGAGATCACCTACTTAGGAGAGGGCGGAAGCGTCGCACGCCTTCATTCTACCTAGGGATTTTGTTCTAGAAGAGCTGGTGATCGGATTAGCGAGCGGGAGCTTTGAAAATAGAAAAGGATTTTGAAGGCATTCACATGTGTGGTAGCGGGAGAGATGAAAAGTCCCGCTCGAAACATTTGACCATTATGTGAGTGAATATATAAATACTAGATTAAATCTTTGAGAAAATAGCTCAGTTCATTTAACCTTGTTATAGTTACATATATTTTCACAACACTTATAGCAATTGTAAAACGAAATAGTCTTTGCCTACACTTAAAAGAAAATGTAGTAAGATTAAATACAGCTAATACTTGTTTCTTTTTTGTAGTGCAAGGCCATCATTATAATAACATCACCATGGGATACCAAACCCTTACCGCATCACCAGAGGAAATCACCTCAATATGAGGCACAAGCCACTTTCAAGGACATAAGACCATTCACATTGTTTATGCAGGGAATATCATTATCTCACCATGCCACATCAAGGCTCATCATTTCCACCTTACGCATGGTATACAAAAAATCAACATAACCATGCTTTCAAGAACAACAATACTCATATGATCTCATATTAGGGTTACAATAGTTCAAGAGAGAGAGAAAAAATTCTATCATCATGCTACTTATTCAAGAAACTAGGCAACATCATAATGTACTTGCAATTAGGATTAGGTTTCAACATAGTTAACAAAATTGGGGTTTCAAAGCAGCAACTAACATCAAACCCTAAAGATCATTGTTTCCCATATTCCTGGAAGTAAAAGAGTCAATCACAATCATCACAAGATAAACCACATAAGGAAACCATATGACCATAAATTCTCATCCACCGAAGAGTTATAGGTCGCACCATATTCATCGGTCTAAGAGGTGGACCAACCTCTGCGACCATCAAGGTCTATACACCATTGACTGAAGAGAAGCCAGATCACACATCTAAGTCACCGAAGATGAAAGCATACTTCTTCATTGACCAAAGGGACTTGAAAATCCTTGGTGACCGGAGACAACATAAATAGTGACTACTGCCACCATGGCTTAAAAACTTGGCAATCAAAGAAGCAAGGAGGAATCTTGTCGACTGAAGAACGTAGGTCATCTCTACAACCACTCAAGGAATCCATCCATAGGGACCCAAAAGACTTCCAAAACTCAACAAAACCCATAAGTCACAACTTGAAATTATCAAGAGAAAGAAGAAAACATCAGTTACAAGATCCATAATTTGTTCTTCATCATGAAACCGAAACTAACATGGAGTAACCACATGAAGGTAAACAACATCAAAACCTTCATTCTGATCATTCAAGTCCAAGCAAACCATGTTATGAGAAGGAAAAACAAAGTATGAAACAAGAGGGAAAACCAATCATTTAGCCATTCCACATGTATCTAAAACCTTCATCTTCAAATTGGAGATCAAAACTATGATCATGAGAAGAAAACCAATGTTTAGCATGTGCATGTAAGGACCAAAACCTCCATCCTTAAATAAACAAATATGCACTAGATTAGGGTTTAGAAAAGGGGTTATCTACTCAAGATCACAACAAGGTCACAAACCCTAATTCCAGACATCATCACCATACTACTAGGAACCACAATTTAGAGGTAGACTACTTGCATGCAAGATTAAGTGCAACAATAATCAAGGTGAAATTTATATAACTTGCCTTGATTATGAAGAACAAATTCAAAACCATGATGCTCCAAGGACAGAAAGGAAACCAAATCTTGATCACCACCTCACGGACAAGCTAGCATCACCTCAAGGAGGGAAACAATACCATAGGTAAGGTGAACAAGGAAGAGGGAAAATCCTAGGCCAAAAAGATAAGGAAGAGAGGTGATCTTCAACTCAACTTTAGGCACTACCATGGAGAACCATGCATTTTTCCACAAGAGAGAGAAGTTCCTCAAGAAGCACCATCATGGAAACCCATGGATTCAGCCAAGAGATATAAGAGAGGGGTAAGGTTGCAAGAAAATGAATCCAATAAGGATGGATCACATACCAAGATCAAGGAGCTCCAAAGGATCATTAAAGGAGAGTTAATCCAACCCTAGATCCACACATGCAAGGGTTCGACCACCTTGCTTCAAGATTGAGCTCTCCTTCTCCACCAAGAACACAACGGATGAGATCTGAAGAGAAAAGAGAAAGAAGAGGGTGCAAAAAGATCACTTGCATGCATAGAGAGGGGTATATATATCCAAGGGTAGGAGAGATGTTAGGAGTCTTAGGTTCCATGCACACATGTGCCACTTGTCCTCCAAAACTCGGTCATGCAAGCACTAATTCCTTGCATGCAACAAGGGTCTTTGAAACCTAGGAAAAGCATCAACCTCACTTGATCCAGGACACCATCGTTCAAAGGGAACTCTATGCGACCAAAACACATCAAAACCAATCAGTCACATAGATCAAAATCTTAGTCCTTAGTGACCAAAGGAAGGGGTCAAGAGCTCATGGGGCCTAACAGAACACAAGGCACATCTAAAAACCCATTGAATGAAGACACCATGGTTGAAGAAACATCAAGGTGGTCTTTGAAAACCAAAAATTCATCGATCAACACATATTGTCAACACCAAACTTGGGCATCCAAGAAACACTTGAAAACACACACAGTGACACCACATTTCTCCTCAACAAACCAAGGTACCACAAGGGTTAAGGGTGACACTCCCTAGCCAACATGATGCCAAAATATATGAGGCACATCAAGCATGTGATAAATTATAAAATGAACCCTAAACTTGGGTAGATTGAAACTAGGTCCAAAACAAGCACATATATGTGTAAATAGCTCAAACATCAACCAAATTGGACAAAACGAAAAACATAAGCATGTCATTATTAAAGAACATCACATGATTAGATTAAGGTTTTAAGCATCTTATTATGCTAAGCAAGCAAGATCAAGAATAAAGCTTGGTCAGGGGTCTTACATAAACTAATTCGATCAGACAAGCTAAAGTCAGTCAACCAATAGCCTCATTGGTTTGATGACAAGTCAAAGACAAGCTAAAGTTAGTCAACCAATAGCCTTATTGGTTTGATGACAAGTCTAGTTTTAATAAAATTGATATCTAAACTAAATCTCAAGGGAAATGTTAGAATAGATGCATACAAAATAATTATGTAGAACCAAATGTCTCAATGTAAAAGGTGTCAAGAGTGGCCAGGTTTCATCACTCAATTATTTCTAGGTATCTAACTATGTCTCTATTGACAAAGTTCTAAATACACCTTAACATTGGTATCTTCTTCCTTAGTTGCTTGCTTTTCCTCTATGAGAAATGAGTGGACGATTTCACATGTGCGCACTGCCACTCTTTCTTTGCTTTTTGAGTGGGAAGGAGGGTGTGTCTCTAGATTTTTCAAGCCTATCACATAGTTTGGTATCATGTTTCTAATTACCATCCTTTCATGCATTCTATTTTGGTTTAAAATATAAATGTATATCTTGTACTTTTTTATGCTTCTTCGGGTTTCTTATTGATTAAACAATTTTCTCTTAAACATAGAGGGACTAAAAGATATAGTAACATGCATAGATGTGTAGCATGCCATGTGAAATGTCAATTTAGATAGTAACTCCATACAGATATGTTGTATATAGTCAGACAATCCTGATTTCCTTATTATTTCAATGTAGAAATCTCTCCTCTTGTAGCAATATCATCAACCAACAACGGGGGTGTTAGGCCCAAACTGACTTGTGGTTTTTAACTAGCTATCCTAAGACCAACAAAATAAAACAAGGATGGCACATCACAAATCTATTTTTGGTAATAACCATGCGTACCTAATGGTATGCACAATTTAATTATTGACCCGCACCACTAAGGTTGGTGTTAACTGAACTGGTTGGGCTTTCTATTTTTTTTAAAACATCAAATCTTATCAAGCATTTTAGACTATTTGGTTTAATATTTTTATAAGATAAAAATTTGTATAACCAATTTGATATAATTCTCAAGGTATCTCTTTATCGGCACTTGTTCACAAAATATGTAGCAGACACAGATTGTTGGATGGCTTGGTTCTACATACAATTACATGATGAATCATGTTTACATTCCACTTTAGTAAATAAAATTGGTTGCATGACTACAGGATGGAGGGTTGAGAGTTATCCCATGATGACAACATAGACATGCACCTTAACTAGTCACATTTGAGACTACTTAAGACAACAATAATATTGCATATTTTTTACATTGAATTAGAAGTGTTGAATTATGACTAAAGCAAGTTACCTAAGGGACATAGTCATATATGTTGTGGTAGATCACTTCATTGTTATCACTGGGACGAGTTTAAGTTTCTGAGTGCATAACCTATAGATATGCAAAAGATATGCTAGGGGATTTCATTAGTCAGGATCTTTTGGCTTATTGTTTGTTACATGTTCCAAATCTGATCCTTATATTCATTCCACAGTGTGAAACTATATGTTTTGTATGAAAGGTTTCAAAACTTCCTATATTATGTTATTCCCTCTATGAAGTATATTATTATCAATTTTTGAAGTGGTACATGTTTTATTTAGGGTGGTTCATATCCACAACAAATAATATATCCAGTGAGAACACATTTTTATGATGTTTGAGATAAATCTAAATGTGAACTATGAATTTTTAAGTGCATTGTACGTACATTGTTATTATCTTTATTACCAACTAGAACCATAATTATTGCATACCATATTTCCAAAGTGATACATGTTAGTGGTCAAGGCAGACAATGTATTGCACAATGGAGAACGCCTAGGCATATTGCAGATTTATTTTTTCCAGCTCCACAGAACTAGAGTATGCCTTGAGGGGCCTCGTCCAAATTTATGATTGTAAATTTTAGGTGCGCTAACTATTTGTATCCTTATTACAAACACATTCCCATATATACATTTTCTTTAATTTGTTATTGAATTTGATTTTTGTATGTAGATTGTGAGTGTATTATTATAGGGGTGTAGAAGATAGGGACTAGTTTTAACAATATTTTGATGGGTGCAGAAAACAACATATAAAGAAAATATATTGGTTGTGTTCATGGCATTTTGACATAAACTAAAAATTCATTAACTTTTAGCAAACCAATTTATTAGTTGAGTACACATATCTACGCAATACTATGTGATAGTAGACATCTAGGGGCTAGTGTAGTATAGAAATGTAGAACCTTACACAAACACAATGTGCATGCTATTGATAAGGTAAAACCCTATACTTTTGATAAGTTGATTCATGGGATAAGCTTATTTCTATTATAATTAAATTGATTAGATAGTTTGAATCCCTTTGAAAGATTGTAACCCATTTCTTTTACATTGCCATTGCCTTTTCCTTTGCACTTTTTGAGCTATCACCAATTCATCTTTTTTTGTCTTATATTAATTTTACATAGTGTTTAAAGTAGTTAAATAATACATATTGTGATATTCTTGATGAAGTACATGAAATATATTGTTTGGATAAGAGTGATGTTCTTTTAATTTGTTCAAACTTAGAAACACATTGAATTACTCATAGTATGATGATATTTATAACATATGATTGTAGTATTATTTTGAGTATAGTGGTATTTTCTTCAACAAAGAAGAGAACGATGAGGTCTAAAATGAGTGTGTGACATTCTTCCATCATTATACTACGAACAGTCTGACATGAGTGGGAGATGTCTTTCTTTCATAATATGATAAATGTCATAAACTTCTATAGCTATATTTTGGTTTGATTATAGAGTGTGTACCCACTAGTTTATATATCTATAGTTACTTTTTTGTATGATTGGATCTTTGTATGGATCATTATATATATAATTCAACGTAAGTTTTCTTTGAGGTCAAATTATATTCCATTATGTGATTGCTTATGACATTTAGAAAATATAATTTCTTATTTATTATAATTTATTTTAAATATAGTAAATTTATCAACAATTGGTTCAATAAGATGGTCTAGAATGTAAAATATTGTTAAGAGATCTAAACATATACAATAATCAATGACATGTTATTATAGGGATGGTATTACAATAGACAACACTTGTTGTGTAAAGCACCCCTACTATAATGGGTGTGTCTATCTCCATTACAAAGATTGTTTGAGAAACTAAAACATGTATTTATTTGTTGTTTGAAACCTATATATTACATCTAGTGCTATATTTATTGTATAAACACTCCTACTAGAATGGGTGTATATAGTGAACTACAACATGTAACACATGTTGTAAAAAGCACATATATTCTAACAAGTGCAACACATGTCCTATAAAGAAGCCTTATTATAGTGGGTGTGTTTAGTGAACCACAACAGATAATGTGTGTTATATAAAGTATGCATATTACAATAAGTGCAATACATGTTGTATGAAAAGCCCCTATTACAACGAGTAATTTTAGTGAACTAGAACATGCATCAATTGTTGTATAAAATTAATTTATCACAACATGCATAACACCTATTGTATAAAGCACCCCTCCAAAAGACAGTGTGATCCATTACAATAGTTGATACATGTTGTACAAGGGGAAAAGATCCATTGTAGTAAGCCTATTATGTAGTAGTGCTCTATACCAACCTATAGGATCATCCTTCTACTTCGTATGTCTGGGTGGATAAACCTAAACAACTTCTTTGGCCAACCTTGACAATTTTAAGGGCTTAGCACTGGCTAATAGGGGTGTGTATGGGTTTGAAAATATAGCAATATCACCAGCAACAATAGCAAATGTATCCTAAAATCATATCCTAGCCAAGTAAACTACAATACTAAGATAATCTTTCAAACATAAACACCACAATATCCTACTAGAAATTAGTTCTCAACTACAAAATATAGTTTGTTCTCTCAAACTTAAACCTCCACAAGACAAATCAAAGCATCATGGGCCATTATAAGGGGTTTATAGACAAAGATTATATGTGTAATGAATCAAATAATCATATGAATCTAGTGATTAGGGAAAAAACTTTTCATCTCAGATGAGGTGAGTAATTTACAATAATGTCTTTCCATTTCCAGGTCAAATGAGCGGAGACGAGTTTATCAGCACCAAGACGAGTCTTTTAGTTATCATTGGGAACAAATTGAAATTCAAGGAAGATAAACTTGATCTAGATTTTTCAGTCCAAGGAGAGGGTGTGTTTTAACCCCAATGGTGACCCATTAATGATCTAAAATAGAAAAATGAAGAAGAAAAACTCTTACCATGTCTCAAGAGAACCTAGGTGTGGCACAACTTCTTTGAGGTAATCTAACATCCCTAATGACATATTACATATCTAGATCCTATATATAATATTGTATGTGAATCTTATTTTGATTTTAATCATTTTATGAGAAATATTTTTTTGGTGAACCCAATGTGCTTATCATTCTATCCCAAAAATAGGTATGTATAGTATAGAAAAAAGATAAGAGAAAGAATTATACAAACTAAAAGAAAATATCTATCTATACAATAGTTTGGAATTAGAGATTATTAGAATCTAAATGTTAGGGATCTTCCATCTATTACTCAAGAAAACACTATTATATTTCTCCATCCAAATGTTAATTAACATGGTGTAGATCAATTTTGTTTCATTTCCTTTAAACTTCAACATATATCCCTTCCTCAAATGCATATCATCACTACACAATCTATCATTCAGAAACATATCTCACAACTTGTTGGAAATTTCATAGCAAAAAATAGATGTTCCAAACTCTCAGAATCATTACTGCATAACCAGCATTTTAGAGCTAGTGAGTACCTAAAGAGTTGCATTGTCTCACTAGTGACAAGCCTCCTATGAAAGAGTTTCCATGACAACAAGCTAATTCTTCTTAGCAGCTTATTGTCCCAAATCCAGTTACCCCAAAGAATAGATGGAGCACTGTCTCTCAACAAATCCCAGATAGCTATGCATGAAGCATTAGATTTCCCATTGATTAAGAGATAATCACTAACATCAATAATAGTCTTAGGAATCTTATTAAGAAAATCATTGAATTCATTCGAGTCATTTCTATTAGGAAAATGTCAATCACCATCTTTTATACAAATAGAAACTTTGCATAGCATCCCCAGTCCAAATCTATAAACCATGTGATTATTGACATTGTCTAAAACGGTGGATTTATTGGAGCACCAGGATCAGACCATAACAAGAACAAGTCACCATTACCAATTCTAAACTCAAAAAATCCATCAGAGAGACTCTTTTACTCAGTGGTCTTCCCCAATCCAGGAGTTGTTATTTTTTGAATGAATGGACCATATGGAGGAGTCCTTATGTATCTTGTGTGGACCCATTTGACCAATAGGGAGCATTTAATATTCACAACATCCCACAAATTTTTAACAAGGTCGACATCAATCCACTCATAGATGGGTCTAATGCCAAGCCCACATTCTTCTTTAGGCTTTCATATAACACCCAAGCTACTATATACATAGTATTTTTTGCTTCAGTGTTGCCCTAGATGGAACTTCTTATGACTTTCTCAATGTCTTTAATGACTGCCATTGGAATGGGAAAAGAGGAAGTCCAAAAAATATAAGAAGAAGAATGGGTTGAGATGGCAAGTTCAACTCTTCCTTCCATTGAGAGATTCCTGGAATTCCAAGAGTTTAATTTGAGCTTCATTTTATCTACTATTGGCACACACATAACTTTAGTCAATCAGCCAGTGAAGAGAGCACTACATCAAACATACTCATTAGTGGCCCTTCAGAAATGGCACTAAAAAAAAAGCCAGTAAACATGTTTAGAAGCATTTGTTGACATTTAAAAAAATGCCTCTAGCGCCAATGCCACTAGGAAGATAGTGTCTTAAGTTGTAAAAGCCACTAAAGGTTTGTCTTTAGTGGCTTCAAATAAATACCACATAAAGGCCACTAAACCATCATTTGGCATTTATAGAAAAGCCACTATCCATCATTTGGCTTTTATACAAATGCCACTATTTTGCATAATGTTGTTGTATAAAACGGTTTTGATTGAATGTAGTGGCTTATGAAAAAAGCCACTAATGACATACTAGTTCTGCATTACTAATTTTTTATGGATTTTAGTCAGTCAATTTGTAGTTCATGATCAAGTTTTCTAATTGAATGCCAATTGAAGCCGAACACATTCCAGAAGTATTGAACTTTTTTATTTATAATCAAATGACAATTACATGGGGAGGACATTTTACCTTGCCCCTTGTATTGAATACAACAACATCACATATGACTATATATGGTACATATTGTAGACATGAACACTAACTGGATAACAACTCATTTTGCACTTGGAGACCCCCCAAAGGAATACAAACTCATTTTCTTACAAAAACATACAACTCCATTCTAGCATTCTAAGTAGTTGTGAGCTTCTAAAGGAGTAGACCAGCTACACTGCAATGAAGGTTCATCCTTCTTCTCATATGCAGTGATATCATTACATCCATATGGTCATCAGATTCCTCAGCAGGTTCTTCCTTCTTCTCTTCCACCTTGGCAGCAGAAGCAGTAGGTGCAGCTGCATAGCCTGAAGCAGCAGCAGGGGCAACAACAACTACAAACTTGCTAGGATACTGCAATGAAGTGAGCAAAATGTTGAGCACTTGCATGCAAATGTAAGACAAAAACACTTACAACACTAGCATGTTGTTAAGATAGTATCAGGGAAGATAGCACCATTGCCAAATTTATCAATAAGGTCATCTTCAGTAAGGTGAAGGACCTCAGGGCTGAATACAGATCCACTGTCATAAACTGACAGCCCAACCAGTCCATATGAGAAGGGCCTGATGCTGAGCATGGCAAGAAGGGCAGCCTCAGAAGAACCCACCTTCTCACCTTTCCTAATAAGTTCGACAATGGTGATAATTTCAACTGTACCATTCACATTATGTCAGTTGAATAGAGTTTGCCATGCAGCAAAATTGTAGACATTCAACTAAGCACACAACTAAGCACATGATAGAAAGGGTGCAAAGCTGACAATCTTGACAATTATGTAAAAATCAAAAGATGATTATCAAACTCAATGTCGTCCAGGGTTCTCATAAAACTATAGTCTATACATAATAAGTTGAAAGATTTATAGTAAGGTAAGAAAGCATATAATGATTAATAAGAGCAGAACCTGGTGAAGGCCTTCATGTTGTTATAGATAGATCTCCCTTTGCCAACTGCAATAACTATTGTACTGACGTTATCATCAGCAAGAACCATGTCTGAAGCCTCCTTGGTAACCTGGACTGACACATAAAAATAGAAGAAACAATCATTATCGATAATAATTACTAAAAGACAAGAAGATAGATATACAAATTGACATATAGCGAATATACTTACCTCAGTTCCAGCAATTCCCATGGCAATACCAATGTCTTCCATTTTCAGAGAAGATGCATCATTGACACCATCAACAGTCATGGCAACCACCACATGTAATAAACAACTAACAGCAAAACATGCAAGTTGACTATGTAGATCAGCAGGAGGCTTCAGGTCTTCAAATCTATATTAACATGGCCACCAGAAATAGATTCACTATCCCCTAATAAGCAAGAAGAGTTTCCAGAACAAATTCACTATCCCCTTTACTGAAAAAAAAACAAAGTGAAGTAGTGAAATATACCTTATCCAGGAATCCTTAAAACAACCCAAAGCAAAACTGGAAACCAATGTTGGCTAGGCTGCAATACATCAAGAACATGTAAGCATGCACCATTTTGTTGGATTGCATGTAAGACCAGTTTGAGGGTGAGGAATCCCATCTTTGAGTCCTAACATCATCTCTGTTCTTGGAGATTAAAGGCCATTCATAAGAGCTGAGCAGAAGCCTTTCACAAGAGATGAGTTGACAACCTTAGCTCTCGAGAATGGCCTCTGATCTCCAAAAATTGGCCTTTTATAGAGTGACATGTTGTTTGTTGTGGAAGGCATAAAAATGCACAATTATTTAGAGAAATATTAACTTAGTAAGCTATCATGCAACATGTGATCAAGTTATGAAAGAAAAATTTACAGAGAACTATTGACTTAGGAAGCAAAAAAAGACATTCACATTCAGCAGGTCAAAACAAAATATGTTGTGTAAATGTCACACACAAGAAGGTAAGACACTGCTCATAGCTAAAAGAAAAATAGGATTGTCATTTGGCAACATTGTCTACGACAATGGACATGAAACAACAGTATATGGATCATTATGTACTAATAAAAAAGTGGACCAAAGAAACACAACTATAGCTTTTAGCTTCTCGGTATTTATGGTTCTTGCCCCAGATATCAGAAGGTGATGGTCCAAGTCCATATCCACGAACATATCCTGGTCTCTCTTCTCCCATAACTTGCCTATAAATTTTAGCTGAAGTAACATCCGGTTGGTTTCTTCGCAGCTCGTCACCTACCTCAAAAATTTTTTCCTACACACAACAGAACATAGGAGATGAATTTTATACCAAACATATAAATGTTTCCATGTAGTAAATGTAACATAATACTATAGGATAGGAATCCTTGTACAAAAATTTTGGTGGATTCAATATCAACTATGCTCCCATCTTTTTTCCGATGAGTTTTCTCAAAAAACTCAATGAGATCAACTTCCCTCACTACTACAGAACCTACCTTTAGTGTCGGTTATTTAAAGCCTTTAGTGTCGGTTTCTAAGCGACACCTATGTGGGCGACACTAAAAGTCCACCCATCAGGCGTCGGTTCCAAAACCGACACCCAAACTCTTCACGCGCCACCGAAAACGCGCCATCATGGGACTATAAGCGTCAGTTATTAGTTAAAAACCGACGCCCAAACCCTTCGTGCCACAGAAAGGGCGCCATATTGGGCACTATCAGTGTCGGTTATAAATAAAAAACCGACACCATATATCTTCGCCCCACGACCGTGCTGTCCAGCACGGCCGTGGTGTTAAGGACATAGACCTCGGTTTATTGTAGGAACACCAACACTATATCATTATGTGTCGGTTATTTACAAATAACCGACACCTATTGGTTTTTTTTTTCCTGTCAGTCTGCAGACTTGCTTTGGCTGGTCGCAGGATGAGAAACCTATTCAGTTCAGTTATGAACTGCAGGTTTTATGACATCCATTGATATCAGCCGACAACAGGCCGCAAACCTACAAAATTAACAATAAAAAAGTAGCACATGCATTTAGCAATGCAACCTGCAGTTTCATTTTATTTTCACACATTTATAAACATTCACACATGCTAGCAATCTGTAGTTCCATTCATTCACATTCACACATGTAGAAATATTCATATAGCAACCAACACTTTCATTCATTTTCACTCAGACACATGTAGAAACATCCAGACATGTAGAAACATTCACACATATATTATAATTTAGAAATTCATTTACAAAGTATCATTGTTTAGTCATTATTCGCTATCAGGATCCCAATTATATTTTAAAGCCCCCACTAATTGTATGGCTGTTGCCCATTCTTCTCTTACTTCATTTAATTCTCCCATTGTATAGGGAGCATTAACATTTGGTAAGTCCTTTCCTGTAATGGGATCAGCTTTAAACACCTGTAAAGAGAATGATGTATATATATAATTAATGAGCTATAAATAAGATTGATATATTTCGATCATATTATCTAATGAGACTATATAATACCTGAGCAATACATTCGATATCCAGTACGACATGTTTGATAATCATGTGCATATATCGCATGACATAGTATCCACATGCCCATCCGTTGTCTTGTGTAGCACACTATAAATTCAAACATACAAAATATTAAAAAATACAACTAATTAAGCATTGTTCACATAAATAATATATACATATATTGCAGTCGGAAACTTACTTGCACGTTCTTCCAAATTATTGGCTGGTTCTTTTTCGTGGGGACCTTTTCTCCAGCCTTTTTGTACTCCTCAAAACCCCTACATGTTAATGTAACACAGAACATTGCAATTAAATAGTAATGTAATAACATATGTTAACGGATATGAAAAATGAAATATTTCTCACCGAAATATTGCCATTTTCATTATGTGTCCAAATCTTGTATTCAATTTACCCCCTTAGGATCTAGATAATACACAGTGAACGTCTCGGGGGCAATAACCAATAACTCCCAATGACTACACCTAGAGGAAAAAAAGTTAAAAATTAATAACTCAAAATCCACAATAAAATGTAATTTTCTTAAGTCCAAATTATAATAAGCAAAGTAAACTTAATCTACCCAGAGCAACTGTCAATTCATCCTTTGTTCCCTCAGGGATGAACTTTCCTTGTTTCCTCAGCTCGTGCAGCTCCCGCTAATCGCCAAAACAAAAATTTGTACTTAAGTAAACAACACAAATAATCAATTTTCGAATGATTGCTGTAAGAGTTGTATTTTACCATTTTTGCAGCCGCCTCAGCAGTTGCGGCCTTAGTTATTTCTCCCTTCTTATTTTGCCTCCCAGCTATCCAGACATCATGGTGAGGCAGAGGTGTGCTACCTATGGTAGAGGACTCCTGAGTAGCAGCAGACTGAGCAGCAGTAGCCTCAGCCTGTAGTCTTTGGCGAACGCCTGCATACCCCTTTGGACCCATTCTGTGGTCATGCACATTCAGTGCACGCCTTGATCTTTGTGCCTCACTAAGGGCCTAGTTAGTATGCAAATTAATGATTTGGTTAGTAACACTAAATGTTAATCTTGAATAAGTGAATACAACATATATTAATTAATGAGATTGAGACTGACGCCTAATACCTTGAATTCATCAGTTTGTCTTGAAGTGACAAACGCGTCCCATTCTTCTTTGTCCAGGAAGTTCCACTGTTCAGTGGCTGTCTTCTTCCTCTTGTCGGCTTCTTTTATGTATTCTCTGGTGAGATTTGTCCTATAGTTCCTTAGGACTCTCCCACAACATTGCATCACGCATTTACGATACAGCTTTTCATCCAATTCAAATATACTCTGCAAAATAGAATATCTATTAACTAGTATCTAAAAATTTAGTAATCTACAAAAAAGAATTGCAAATTAATAATAACTCACGCATAAATCCCTCCATATTAAATCTTTCTTCTCCTTAGAAACTTTATGCCAAGAATCTAAGCGACAACCGCAATGGCTACGAGTAACAAACCCAAGATATAAAATAAATTAATTGCGATTCACACCACATGCATTTCCTGCATTATCGAAATCCACAACAAGTTTGGGTCCATTGCCCTTTTGCGCAATTAACTTCTTCATCATAGTGATGCCCCTTCTCTTGTCAACTTTTTGGTGTTGTTGATCAAGTGCCTCAAGTGCTTCAGATGGTACCTGTACATCATCAACCTAAAATTTGACAAAATAATTCACATTTACAAGATATAACTATAAATGGACATATAGATATAAATATATGATATATTTTTAAAACATACATTGTGAGGCGGCACATTGATATCCTCACCCTCACGGTAGTCATCATCACGGTCATCAGGAGAATGGTCAGCCATCTGCAAATTCACATTCAAATTGTAAAGTTCACATTGTAAAGTAGTAATTCAAAGTGTAAAGCTCACATTGTAAAGTTCACATTATTACAACAAAGTATATATCACAACAAAATTATAAAGCTCTATGATCAAAGAGAAAACAAGTATATATTACAACAAGATTACGGTCTAGGGTTAACAAACACATGTGATGTCATTCTTATATATAATAAATGTACATGTACCACCTATCCCATCCTTGAACACCTAATCTCACTAGTAAGTGTATAATGTGTATTGGGTTTTCAAGAAAATTTCGGCAGCATTTCCCCGCTGTTCTCCAAGTACATATGTACTTAGAGAACAAACGGGGAAATGCTGCCGAAATTTTCTTGAAAACCCAATACACATTATACACTTACATCCTAAGCGAGATTAGGTGTTCAAGAACAGTCCCAAACCGGGGACTATCCAAGATTTACTCCTAATGAGTAAATCTTGGATGGGTTTCTAGGCCAACAAATAATGTGTTGTCATTCTTATACCTAAAATCCTAGTTCTTCAAGTTAGGGTGATTATTGATGTCTTTAAAAGCATGATTGGCAATTTAGGGAAAAGTTCATCATTTACATTCCAAGCATGTTACATGTGTGCATTACAGTTCATCATTAAGCAAGAAGGGTGATTAGGATTCTCAATATACTCAACAATAAAACAAGTTAAACATGTGTGCATTACAGTTCATCATTTACATTCCAAGCATGTCACATGTGTGCATTACAGTTCATCATTAAGCAAGAAGGGTGATTAGGATTCTCAATATACTCAACAATAAAATAAGTTAAACATGTGTGCATTACAGTTCATCATTTACATTCCAAGCATGTCACATGTGTGCATTACAGTTCATCATCAAGATATCTATAACTTACTTAAACATTCAATTATGAAGTAAATATACACTTAATTCAGAATAGCATGACGCACAAAGTTGCAGTCAACATCATTATGCTTTGTTCTATCATGGACTATCAGATTGGTATAGCACATATGTATCAGTACATAATTAAATAAACACAATCAGTAAATAACTTTTAAAAAAATTCCACTAGCTTGGTGAAATCAGTTAATAAATAAACACAATCAGAATATTTTTCATGGCTTTTGGGGTGACTTGGTGAAATCAGTGCATGTTTCAGGCATCCAGTAGATGAATCCAAACCCCAGCAGCAGCCTAGACGTGCCCTGGCGCCGCCCAAGCATCCGCCCAGAGGCCTAGCTAGGCAGGGCACCTGGGCTTGGGACCCTAGGCGTGCCCTGGAACCTGCTTAGGCGCCGCCTGGGTGAGTTCCAGGTCGGCGGCAGTAGAGAAAAGAAAGGCGGGGGACAGAAAAGGCGGTGAAGCTTTTGTGGGTTACCTTGCAGGAAGCTGGCAGAGGAGAAAAGCTGCTTCTACCGGCGGGGGCGGCGGTGATGAGGAGAGCACCATAGCTGCTTCTACCGGCGGCGGCGATGAGAGGACAGGAAACGACCGGCGGCGGGCAACGACCGGCGGTGGCGACGAGCGGCAACGAGAGGACAATAGTAATGCAGCGGCAGCACCGAGCGGCGACGAGCAAGAAAATCGCCGGACCTAATCAGGAAATCGGGAATGAAACAGGGAAAAGCTAGGGGAAGAGTTGCTCGTGCTAGCGCAAGCTATTAAGTTGACAATAAGCGTTGGTTATTCAAAATAACTGACATCTAAACCAACAGTGTCGGTTCTTTTCCAAAAAACCGACAACTATACTAGATTATAGTCGTCGGTTTTTAACTAAAAGACAACCGACAACTATTCCTGTCTCCCGAATACCCTTAAGTCGTCGGTTATTTATTTATGAACTGATGCCATATGTCAAATTGTGGAGGTAATTTTTTCGCTGGAATTTTAGTTTTGGCGGTTGATTTTAGGTGTCGGTTTTTTAATAAGTAACCGACAATTAATAAAAGCGGTACCCGTGTCTGGTCGCCCTTCATAGATTGGATGTCGGTTTATGTTATCAACCGACACTGTAGAGTTTAGGTGTCAGTTTATGTATACAACCGACACCTTGAAAAGTGACTTTATAAGCCATTTCTGTAGTAGTGCCTGCCTATTTCCTTCTCCAACTGTATCATTCAAACAAGGTTATTGCTAACATCATTTAAACGGATGTCTCCAAATTGTCCAATTGGATCACAATATTGACTAACTTACATCATGTTTCAGACAAGCAAATGACTTGGTTCCTGTTGTGTGGCTAATCTTTTGAAATTTTCTACTTGTCTTGTTAGTTATACACTTCGTCTATGAAAAAAAATTGCAGTATTAGTGAAGAGGAGTGTTAGTGAAGAGGATTGTCAACATATCAATAACAGCAGAGCTAGCAGCAATGTTAGTGAAGAGGATTGCATAAAAATGAAACTCTGATTGCATACACCTACATTAAGGCAAGGCAAAAGGTGATCATCATTGTTAGTAAGTTGGACATCAGAATTTAAGCAGAACATACTACTTTAGATACTACTTTTAGATACCACTTTGGCTAGGCTACAATACATCGAAGGAGCTGATCAGACAACCTTCTCTCTCGAGAATATGTGAGATAATCCAACACACATAGAAGCATGCAACTAAAATATGTCAGATACATTTCAGATAGTGGAAACTTCATGCCAACGAAACAAGCATATATAAGTCAAATAATAATGACAAACTAAAATAAACATTGGTTGCTACTTTGTAATTTTCTCATTCAAAACTGTCATCCTCATCACTTTGATATACACTTTCGTCATCCTTCTGAATTTGGGATTGGTCTTTCTCAATTGTTGAACTATCAATAGTAATTCCTTCCATATCCAATCTAACTATGTCACAGTCTGCATTTTCATCCTCTGTTGTCATTGATGGCCCATCTCTAGGTTCACCTTGCACATAAGCTTCAACAGTCTCACTACAAGATGGATCTTCCATGTTGAACATATCTCGTGGGGGAATCTTTACAGCAAAATGCCACCCTTTTGCAGTGACATGTTCTACATAAAATAATTGTCCAACTTTAGATGCCACTACATACGGTTCTCCAGTTGATTGAAGTCATCTCAAATTAACAAGAGTCAACCCATGTTCATCATGCTTGATTGTCCTCTTGGAGTAGATGTCCACCCAATCACACTTAAATAATGTCACCTTAAAGTGTTCATAATAATTGAGCACAATAACATCCTTCAAAACACCATAGTAGGTAACATCTCTAGTAATTGGATTGTGGTCAGTGGTTTAAGCATAACAATCAGTCTTAGATACCAGAAAGACTCCACTATTTTGTGTTGTTAGATGTCGATCTTTTGCTTTGGTATGGAATCTGTGACCATTGACAATGTAGCCCTGGTACTTAACGGCCATTTGATGTGGACCTTGAGAAAGAAACTTGATTTTATCATCCACCATCTCTGTTCTTAGGAGTGTCTCAATCTAACACAAGAAATGTTTTTTAGTATTTAATCATGAAGCATAAGAAATTTAATTATGACAAATTAACTTACATGTTCCTTAAATCATCCATCAAATGAGTTACTATGTATTCTCTGTACCTCCTTTAAGGACTTATGAGGATGTTTTAGCCTAATGATATCATAGTGCTTCCTGAAAACATAAATATGTGCAATATGTAATTGGAATATGTAATAATATTTTAATAATAGAAGACAATTGTCACTAACTTACTTAATGTAGGGTTCAAATGTGTCATAATTGAATAGTACATGCTTATGGTCTTGTTGCAATGTATGTTCATCCAAGACACATACTATCATTTTACCAACACCACGACCTACTGTCGGGAAAATCGACCAATCATCACTGTCATGTGTTGGCTCATTTTCCAAATTTATTTCGTCAGTATCATTTCTATTTGGCCGATTTAATTTTGTTTCAACTCCATCCAAGTATCTTGAACAAAAAGTAAGACACTCTTCAGCTATATATCCTTCTGTTATTGATCCTTCTGGATATCTTTTATTACGAACATATCCTTTTAGGGTATGTAGATACCTGATAACAAAGTTTGCAAAAATATTATGAAAAATTAAATTCCAATAGGTAAAGTCATCACGACGTATGAAAAGTTACCTTTCAATTGGATACATCCAATGATACTGAACAAGGCCGGCTATCTTAGCTTCAAAAACGAGATGGACTGATAGATGCACCATTATGTCAAAAAAACATAGAGGGAAAATCTTCTCCATCTCACAAAGTGTCACAACTATTGAATTTTCCAATGCAGCAAAATTATTTGGATCTATGACTTTAGTGCACAACCTCTGAAAATAGCGAAAAAGATTAATAATACAAGACTCAACATTCTTACTGGAAAAATACACAGTGACAGCTAATGGCAGAAGTTGTTTCATCAACACGTGATAATCATGACTTTTCATTGGTAGCATCTTCTGATCCATCGGCCGTGCACATCTAGATATATTAGATGCATACCCATCTAGAACTTTGATAGATTTTAGGAGGTTGCAAAATGATATTTTTTCTTCTTTTCTCATTATATAGCAAGCTGGAGGTAGTATGGAATGTGTGCCAACAGTTTGTGGATGAAGCGGAAATCTAATTCCCATATCCTCCAATTCCTTCCGTGCATTCAAGTTGTCCTTACTTTTATCCTTCAGACCTAGCAATGTTCCAACAATACTCTCACATATATTCTTCTCAATGTGCATGACATCCAGATTGTGCCTTACAATGTTAGATTTCCAATATGGTAGCTCTAAGAATATACTTTCCCTATCCCAATTATGTGTCGAATCTTTACCTCTCGGCCTTTTCTTACCAATTACAGTGCTTCCGCCATCAAATTGTGACAAGATTTCAGCTCCAAAAGGAGGTTTAGGTGGACTCCTAAATTATTTCTCACCGTTAAGTGCCCTAGCTTCTTTCTGGAATCTGTGGCCTGTTGGGAAAAACCTACAGTGTCCTCTGTAACAAACTTTACGGCTATGTGGAAACCAATGTGAGACAATATCTTTATTACAATAAGGACATGCTTTGTAGCCTTTAGTACTCCAACCATATAGATGTACATAACCTATAAAATCACTAATAGTCCATAATAAAGAAGCACGCATCTGAAAGAATTCCTTGGCTCTAGCGTCATATGTTTGTACACCAGTACTCCATAGTTCTTTCAGCTTATCAATCAATGGACGCAAGTAAACATCTATATTGTGTGGCGAAGATGGTCCATAAATTAGTAGGGACAATATAAAATACCGTTGCTTCATGCACAACCAAGGAGGTAAATTATATGGAATAATTACAACAGGCCATGTACTATGAGAATTACTCATTGTCCTAAAAGGATTAAATCCGTCAGTGGCAAGTTCCAATTGAATATTTCTAGCATCTGCAGCAAATTTTGGATGCATAACATCAAATGTTTTCCATGCAGGTAAATCTACCGGGTGTCTTAACTTGTCATCTTTTTCATATTCTTCTGCATGCCACTTCATTAAGGAAGAGGTTTTTGATGACATGAACAACCTTCTCAGTCGTGGTATAAGTGGAAAGTGTTTGAGCACTTTGGCAGGTGTTCTTCTGGGTTTGTTTACTAGATCATCATCATCATCATCTGGTGTTGAAGTCGTTAGCCATCTTGATTCTCCACATGTATCACAAACGTCTTTATCAGCAAACTCCTTCCAAAATAGCATGCAACCATTTCGACAAACATGAATCTTCACATAATGTAATCCCAACTCCTATATTGTCTTCTTCAGCTCATAAAAGGAATTAGGTAATTGTTCTCCTTCTGGTAGCATTTTTTAAAGAACTTAAGAAACATATATGATGCTTTCTTACTCAAGGAATTAAGACAAACCAGGTGATAGAATTCTAGGATGCAAGCAAGTTTGGTAAGTTTCTTACACCCTGGATATAATTCTGTCTCAGAATCCTTTAATAAGATATAAAATTTACATATTTTCGTCTTCATTGAAACTCGGAAAAAAATCTTGCAACATATCTTGTAAATTTTCATCATCTAGACAATCACCCTGATCAGTTGGAGCATCCATTTCAACATCGGCATCTTCTCCATGAAAAGCCCAAGAAATATAGCTTTGTAAGAAGCCATTCCATAATAGATGACTCAATGCAGTTTGTCTGGTGACCTGGTATACATTAGTGCACTTTCTATAAGGGCATACAATCTTATCTCCAATAGCTGAATGTTGAAAAGCAAAATCCAAAACTTTGGATACTCCACATAGGTATTTACTACTCGTTCGGTCATCCTCTGCTATCCAAGACTTATCCATTCTACAAAAATAGTAAAAAATATAACATCAAGAATTGTGACACCCGTTTGACTGGTGAATTGTGACAAATATTGTAAAAAATACATTTATTGGTGATTTCCTTATTTAAAAGTAACAAAATTTCATCAAGAATTGAGACACCCGTTTGACTGGTGACTTGGCCGTTTTGTTGATGATGTTGTGTCGCGGAGGGAGTCCCTCATAAACGTATCCAATTAGCATGTTCGGAAGCCATACCTAGTCCTCTCGGCCAATTAGCATATTCTGAATCTACGCAAGCCAACTGGTTGTGGATACCTTAAAGTGCATTTTCCATCATACTGAACATCGATTACAGTTGTCGAGGTTCCATACTTTAAAGTCACTTGACCAGCCATGTAGCGTCTTCCGTTCAAATGACGCCACTGTCTAGTAATGGTGAGTTGTGCTAGTGGACGATGGTCTAGGGTGATGTCCAGCTGTTCTGTTTCAGGGAAAAGGATGGGGGGGGTCAAGGCCCAGGCCATAGTGATTGTTGTGGGTGGAAAGAGACTGCAAAATATTAGTACTAACAATTGTAAGTATATATAATGATGTTATATATTTTTAATAAGTATATATAACGATGTTACATATTTTTAGAAACAACTTGAGAAATACAAATCAGAATTAGATGGAAAGTAAGACGAGTTTCATTATACCAACAATTATCGTAGTCTACTTTATGAATTATTATGTCTGTTTTAAGGAGATCACTTATGAATTATTATGTCTACATTATGCTTTTCAATTATATTGATCGCTGCATTTCACATCACCTGGTTTCTCAAACGATTTTGTGGGAAGACCATGTAAACATCGAATAGAAAATACCAATCCACCATCTTAATAGGGAACTGATTAATTACATGTGATGTTTACATGAACTCTATAAGTCATATTCTGTTAACATCTTTGAAGTGATATAGTTTCTTCATTCTTATATTTCTTCAAAATTATAACACTATAGATAAAAAGTACTAATAATGAATGTAGAACAAAAGTCGGATCCAAGGCAAGTACCTTTTAAGTATTGTCAATTGAAATGGATGGAAACAAGAGTGGACTACTATTGGTAAACAAGTTATTAGTCGGAATATGTTTTTTTATTATGCTGCAAGGTTTCCCATTAATAGTTATTGATGATTTAGGATAACCTCCAGATGAACAACAAATTCTAAGTGGCATGGCATTCGATACCTACAGATTTTTCATCCAAGCATGAGAATTGTTGACACTTTACATGCCTATTAGCCACCGGTCACAAAAGAGACCTTGAAGGAGGTATGTAAGCTACATCTTAGTTAACAGAATAGGGTGCGGCGATGGTTACCTGAAGAGGATTGATCGGAGTCCCTCACTCAAGGTCGCCGACACCGGAGGGGCAGATTGAGTATGTGGTTGTGCTTCGGATGGGCTCGGTCCACCAAGGAGGATGAGTAAGAACGAATGGTGTCTGAGTATGCTTCGGTTGGGCTCGGTTCAAATAGGCGGAGGAGGAAGAACTAACGCTCGCGATCACAGGCAAGGTGTCATTGCGGCACCGACAACTTGGGACTCCATAGCCAACAACTATTGGAACCACGGACGACAACTGGTGAACAGCAGGCGCCACTAGTCTCTCCCAGTATGCATACGATCGCGAGCCACCAACAGACCTAGGGCACGATGGTACAGGGAGTGAGGAAGTCGCACAGGGAGAGAGGGGGAGATCGGAAACGTCAGGCTGAATGAGCGGAGAGTGCAGCGTAAAGGGAAAATTTAATTTGGAGCGGGAAGTCAAAATATTTCCTAATTTGGTATGGCAATTTAAGATTGCCACTAAATAAAAATAAAAATGCCTTTAATGTTATGTCCTTTTCAGAAATCCTATAATAGGTGGTTCAGTGGCATTTTAATTAAAAATGCATGTATATTAGAAAGATAATGGCTTTTTTTATAAATGCCACTTAAATAAATGCCACTAATGGGCAGTTTTGTTGTAGTGGAGGCAGGCCCAGGTATCTAACTGGGAGATCAACTTGAGGAATACATGTTCCTTCCAGTAAAGAATTACTAGTACCCTTACTCAGTAAAATGTTGCTTTTCATATTATTGAGCTTGAGGCCCGACATTTCACAAAAATATGCAACAATTCTACAAATGCAACTCAAGTTCTTTTCATCAGCTTTGGCAAACAATAGGAGAACGTATGCAAAGATGATTGAGAGACTGGGGAGACTAAATTTTTAGCTGGAATTATTGGAGATAGAAAATTTTCATCAACATGTTGATTCATAATAGAGGTCAGGCCTTGAATTGCCATAATAAAGAGGTAGGGAGAGAGGGGATATCCCAGTCTCACCCCATTGGCATAAAACCTTCTTTCAGGTTTGACATTTAGCAAGACTTGGAAGGAGGCAGATGAGAAGCAAACATCAATTTAGGAAAACCAACATTGAGGGAACCCTATCTTCTTCATCAAAAAAATTATATAATCCCTTCTCACATAATCAAAAACTTTTGAAAGGTGTTCCTTAAGGTAGAAGTGTGAAGAATCTT
Organism: Alisma plantago-aquatica; assembly: GCA_963693085.1. Taxonomy (NCBI): domain Eukaryota; kingdom Viridiplantae; phylum Streptophyta; class Magnoliopsida; order Alismatales; family Alismataceae; genus Alisma; species Alisma plantago-aquatica. The sequence goes on along the minus strand of OY856412.1, from coordinate 713,166,615 downwards.
TATTGTTAAAGGTTCTAAGAATCTAATTGGCAAGGAGGATGGCATCACCAAATTTCCTACCTTTAATAAAAGTTGCTTGATTGAAGTGATGATATCAGGTAGGATGAGCTTCAATCTTTCAGCTAAAATCTTTGTGATGATTTTTTAAGCAATATTACAAAGGGAAATTGGGAGGAAGTCCTTAGCAGATTCAGCTTCATTGGACTTAGGTACCCAAACAATGAATAAACGGTTACACTCTTTTATCATCTTGGAGTTAACAGAGAAATTGAGAAAAGCCTTGACCACATCATCACCAACAATGTCCCAACATTCCTTATAAAAGAGAACGTTGAAGCCATCTAGCCCGGGGGACTTATCATTCTTCATATGCCTGATGACCTCCTTAATATCTCCTCTAGTTACCCACTTTCTTAACATATCATATTGAGTTCCATTGATGGAGGGGAGAACCCGCTTCTCATTCCAATGGATCTCAAAGCCACAACAGAATTGAAAATGGATTCATAGTAAGAAGTAACATGACCCGATATAATCTCAGGATTAGAGTAAAAATTACCATCAATGTTGAAGTTGAGAATTTCATTTCTCATTCTTCTAGCTCTAAGGGAAGTATAGAAGAACTTTATGTTCCTTTCACCTACCTTCAACCATTGAACATGAAATATATACGTCCAAAAAACCTCTTAATCTTTAGTAGCTTTGATAGAATCCGTTCTGAGATTATTCATGTGTGCATGAAGGCCCACATTTTATGGATCCAGGTCAGCTAATCTTTGCATATCCTAGGCCTGAGATTCTATTAGAGAATATTGTGTGGTGAAGTTGTTTACATTCTCCTTATTCCATTTTATGAGGACAAATTTAGTTGCATGAAGTTTTCTATAAAGATGAATTCTTTTTCTATACAAAAAGAATAAGGAATGATTATGTGATCATTGATGATGTTAGAATCACCTTAGCCCACATATTTGGAAAAAAGTTCAAAAGCTCAATATTGCAGAATATCCGATCAATTTTTGAATAGGTATTTAGATCATTTTATTAGAAATATTAGCACTAGTTTTGATAACTCCTTGAAGCTAATTTTGTGCTTTTTGTTGTAAAGCATGACCATGGGTTAAAATAAGGTGTGTTCTTCATGTTGATGCAAAGATTGAGTTTTGATTACTCCTTGGTGCTAATTTTTTGCTTTTTGTTGTAGAACGGGAGAACGGATAATATAAGTGTGTTGAACTTTCTATTGCAAATATCACAAATCTAACTATTTGAATGCCCTTGCTTGGTGTAATTTTTCTTATTTACAAAATGTTCATATAATCATGCTTGCTAGAATTTTTTGGTGTTGCTTCAGCAAATAGAAGAAGAGTGATATGAAAATCCATTCAAGCGGAAAAATTTGATCTCATCACTATAAAAGAAAATTAGACCAACCTATCTAAGTTTCAACTTCATACTATAGGTGGTAAGATTATCACAAATTGGATATGAACTACCTTCTCACGGCTGAATGGAGGTTTGATCATTGGTTCGAACTCCCTACGTTTTTCACATATTAATACCCATTGGGGTATTGTTCTATTTTCCTCATGAACCTAGACTTTCTCTTCTATCTATGAGGAGCCAAGCAATCCTAAGACTCAAAATCTTGATGAACTCTTTAGCCTTTCTTCTTTATATTTCTCTTATCAATGGGTCATTAATGTAAATTTAACATTACCAAATCATATGTACAACATAACCATACCCCTCATACTTCTAGTCAACACTCCTACAACCACATGGCATTTGACATATCCATTTATTACCACAATATCATCGACCTATGTATTAGGGATATCACATTCGCTTGGAATAGAGATTATCCTGATCTAACGTTGATAGATTCCTATTCTCTCAATCATGGGATAATTCACACTTTTTCAACTCTGAAAGGCCTTTTGCAATAGCACTAACCACTTTCCCATTATCCTTAGTTCTAACGTGATCCTTAGGACCAAAAAACTTTACATTTTGAACATATTTTTATTTTTCATAGTTGTTTTAGTAATAGTTCTCATAACCCATGGAAACCCTTGAACAAGATTTACATATTCTTGTTCTTTTTCATAATATTAATAATTTATTGAGACTTCAAATCATCCCTTATAATAATCCAACTTTATGAACATCCACAAGAGAATTAACTTTCTTGAATGTTATCTCCTCCTATGTGAATGTAGCTCTTTGTCTGACCTAACTTAGGAAACTAGAATCATAATCACTTCTCTACAATTACAAATCATTTGGAAGAAGATATCCACAATCCAATGGATTCACAAAGGTGATTGTAAAGATATATTTTTTCCATTAAAACTAAAATTCTAGAAACCATAACTCCTACTTCCATAGTCTTAAGATTGATAACTTTATGACTACTTATTGTAACATTATATTTAAACACATTCCGGACTACTTTCATGGCTTATTTAATTACAAAAGGAAATTCTCTTTGGCATTTACTTTGAACTGCAACGTTCTTTTTCCTAACAAGGCCACCTCACTTTACATACTCATCATCCCCATCCCTAATGATGAGATACATAAAGTGTATATGATTTTCTTGCTAACAAATCAATGGGACCTAATGGGATCCATTTATCCTTTTATCATGATATATAGAACAATATGAAATAATATTTCATGAATCTATTTTGCTTCATTTACTACTACAATGGTATCACTCCCCAGATTAAAATTTTGATCTGAACTCATGTCATCCTTATCAAATTTTAGGTCTATGCGTGATCAATAATTCTAAAGAAAAAAATATCAAGGACTTTTAGTAATAGATTTAAGACAATCAACAACCTTTTGTTGTCAAACACAAACAAGATTCTTATATACTAGTCAATGAAACCATCCATACTTTCTAGTCCCTTAGTACCATGGTGTTGACTCTCAAACATAACATTTAAAATGGCCTCTAAAAATGCTAACTGGAAAATCATCTCTAGCAACCTTCATGAGTATGGCTTCCCCCATCAATGGACTCAATGGATTAGCAACTATGCCAGTTCATCACAATTCTCTACTTTGATCATGGATCCTGCTTAAACTACTTTATGAACACCAATGTCCTCTGAAAAGGGGGTCATATCTCCCTTCATGTTCATTTGTCCATTTATATTGTCTTACATGTTCATACTGCCATCCTAGGTAAGATTCATAGCAAAATATTTGATGATGATAGTACCACTCAATCCTCTAATAATATGATCATATTTCTCAAACTTGATGAAAAATTCCTATCGACATAGTGCATCATGGGTGTTATCTCACATCCACCAGGGTGTTAGCTCACAACCATACCTTCCACTCCCTTAGTACCATGGTGCTGACTCTTAAACGTGACTTTTGGATGGCCTTTGACAATAATAATTAGAAAATCATTTTTGGTTGCCTTCATGGTTGTGGATTCCCATCGAAGGACTAAATAGATTGGTAACTATACTAGTTCCTCGCACTTCTATACTTTTCTCAATAGCTCTTTCTTCAGCTACTTTAAGAGCACAAATGTCCTCTGGATAGGGGATCCCCTGTCTCTCTCCATGTTCATGTTGGACATTTATATTTTGTCTCATATCTTCAAACTCACTCCATCTCCTGGCCTCCTTGATGAGATTCATAGAAAAATATTTGATAATGACAACACCACTCAATACTAAAATAATGCAATCATATTTCTCAAACTTGATGACAAAAATCCTATCAACATAGTGTGGGTGTTGTATTACATCCATCAGTGTGTTATCACACATCCATACTTTCCACTCCCTTAATACCATGGTGTTGACTCTCAAATATGACTTTTAAATAGCCTCTGACAATATTAACTAGAAAATCATCTCTAGTTGTCTTCATGGTTATGGATGTTGGGAAATATGGCTACAGAGTAGGCATCAAACATAAAAAAATTATCTACCATATTTTCTGTAACCAACAAATTGCATCTATTACTATAATATAGGAAGGATAATTTTGAGGATATACATGGTCCTGGAGAAATTGCATCAACATCTCCTAATCGTCGTAGATGTGAAATTGTCTTGTAGTTGCACTGGGGCTCATATGAATGTTGTGCCTCCTGGTCTGTACCACAGACCGCTATCCCAAATTTTGTCATCTATAGAAACTCCTCTCTCAACAGACAGTTGATTGATGTTATTCTTCTAGCAAAAGAAAATGGCCTCCCTCCTATAGATAAGTCCACATGGACTGTGTATAACTCCTGTCATTCTTCTAGAATAGATAGGAAGGATTCGTTTCTTCCGTTGGCATACTAGTCACCAACTTGCTCTCACACAACAATGATCTCAAATGTTCTCTCCCTTGCTATCCCTCTGTAGTCGGGTAGGACTTGCTTGGGCTCTCTTGGTTACAACAACCAGAGAGGACAACAATTTTTAGAGAAACTGAATGTTAATTGTCTGTGTTGTGTTCTGAGAAGCCCCAATACCCATCTATCTATAGTAGAGGCTAAGGTCAGGGTTACCAATCAATGTGGGAGTGGAAGGGACCGGAAGATCTTGAATTTTCACAACCTGTGACCACCCAAACGGTCGTTTGGCATGTGATACAATTGTCTCACACTATGAGATGGTTGTTTCGTAGTTTCCCAATCGCATAAAGAATTGGCCATTTGTTTCCCATTAATGCTAAGCATTAATTCCTTACACAACAAGTAATGTGCAATCCAAAAAAATCTGGGAAAGTATATAGAACCTTCCTCCACTCAAACTGGGAAGTCTCTCCCATGCGATATGATTGTCTGGTGAGCCAAGACAAGCCATTCAGTTCAACCCATAGCCAATTCTCAACTTGAATCAGCCTGGTTCTCCAAACGCTCTAAACCCTTGAGATGGTCGTTTAACACTCTAGACAGCCATCTCACCATGTAAGATGGACATCTGGCAGTGTATCCAGATGATATGATGTGTGAATCAATTACCTAAATGCTCTAGCAATTAATTCAATCATCATTCAATATTAAACTCCTCTTCTAGGTCGACACCTATGTGTGTAACCCTATCGGTCCCATATCACGTTGGTAGTGAATGTGCATAACTAACTTATGACATCACAAGCAAAAAGTGGTGCCTAGTTTCACATTAGTGCTACCCAAGTGAATGGAAAGCTGGGGAACAACGTCAACCTACGATACTTGTATGGTGTCACAGTGCTTGTATATTTCCTTTGTCACTGATATCCATATTGAACTCGAGGCATGGAGTAGTCACCCCCTTCAAATATTAATCTTGTTTCTTGAATCAAGAGCAGACTGTCTGAGATATATATAAGATCAATATCACATATTGACTCACATGTGCATGGCTATGCATTTCTCAGTCTCACTAATCTAGAGTCTTAGGATATCATAATCTTATAGGAGGGACAAATCCCATCTCTATCACTCACAATCAGTCCTCATGTGTCACAGTCACTCGATCATCATCATTATAACAAGATATGTTTCAGGATTGTATTTGATGATGTCAAAGTGTATCAAACAACATGTAATGAGTGTAGTGATTTTAGGTCTAAGAACCACAACCACCACCATCACTATGAAAACTGACTATGACCTCCATGATGATGGCTTCCATGTGTCAGTCTCACAGTGGGTCTGTCTGATATATCGTTCTCTAACATGTATCTATGTGATTGGTTTGGTATAACCATATCATGACTAACGAGACTCTGTCATCAACCAAGTCACACTCTGATCTTATGTGTCATTGCTGTCTATCAACCTTCCATAGTAACAACAAATCAGGGACATAATGACAATATATATACATATATACTCTTAACATATGTATGATCTCATTCTTCCAAGTCACGTACTTGAAGACATGCGTCATCGATTAATATTTTTCTCTAGACATTTATAATGTTACATCTTTATATCATAACTAAATTAAACAAAATAAATTGGAAGCTTGCATTTATGTACTAATCAAATCAATTACAAATATGTCATTACAATCATCACATGATTAGCTCTCTGGGCATACATACCAACAATGGCTTCCCCCATCGATGGACTCAATGGATCAGTAACTACACTAGTCCACCACACTTCTGGATTTTGATCAATGGCTCTTTCTTTAGCTACTTTAAGAGAACCTATGTCCTATGGGAAGGGGATCCCCTATCTCCCTCCATGTTCGTGTTGACCATTTATTTTTTTCTCATATGTTCAAACTCACTCTGTCTTCTAGCTTCCTTGATAAGATTGATAGCAAGATATTTGATGATGATAACACCCCTCAATCCTCTAATAATATGATCATCTTTCTTAAACTTGATGACCAAAACCCTATCAACATAGTGTGCATCATGGGTGTTATCTCAAATCCATTAGAGTTGCGTATAAATATACACAAATATTTCATTATTGGTATACCTATTTTTTGGATCGTGTGATTTACCTTAAACATATTTTGTGTTATCATGAGAAATACTTCTCCACAAAAGTACCTTAGTCGACCTTTATGTCCTTTAAAACTTAGGTATTCATCTTAGAAACCCATCATTCATAAAATAAGTTCCAAATAAGCCAACTATAAGACCACATTCCTCACCAAGGATGATCATCACACTCTTCTATATGCTACTTTGATGAACATTTTATCCTACTTCCTGAGTTCCATTCCTCTACCTACCCTAGTGAACAAGAAAAGCAATGTTATCTGACAGTGATTCCTATGTGGAGATACAGATGAAATTGAACACAACATCTAGTTAATTGGGATGCTATTTATAAACTAGGTTTGGGTATAATAGATATCATGTTCCACCCAGTATATGCTTAGAGAAATGAGTGTCTCAGCATGTGATAATAAAGATATTGTCTGATCCATAATCATTATCATGTTGTAATATAGGAAATTAAATCCTTGGGAGATATTAGCTCCTCTAAAGCTTCCATTTTTGGGAATCATCTTCTACAAACTATTTACATTAACCATAACAACAACATCAGAACCACTTGGATCCTTCCCCAAGATTAACTTTTCTATGGACTATTAGACTAATTATGTTACCATCTCAAGCATGAAAAATTGGTTTCCTTTACACCTAAACTAAAATGCCTAGTGGTCTTCAAATAAGCGATTCTCTTAATATCCATTAGAAACAACCTACTTAAATGTAATCTCATTGAAAATCATTTCTCCATGTGGAAGATCTTTGATATCTCTTAAAACTTATCACAAATCCCAAACTCTAAGCTTACCACCTAGAGATAGGGACAATATTTCAAATTCCAAAATCTTAAAAGTTTTATGTCGGCCCAAGAGTATGAAGCTTGTTTGGGTAAAAAAACATTTAGAAAATCATGTCCTATGAAAGTCATCATCCGTATTTGGATCATGACTCTTTGAAAAATTACACTTTGAATCACACTGACATTCTATAGGTATGGAGGGACCTCACAAATATGTTCAGTTCTTTAATAATTATGAAGACATGCTGTACATTTTGAAAAAAATACCCTTATTCTAATAAAATGTTAATGATCTTTCATTCACTTCATTGTCGGTAAACATAACACATTTCTTTAGAAAGAGCACGTGTTTATTCATAACTACTCCCAGAATACTCTATGGCAACATGTAGATCATCTTTAGATGTGTGTTTCTTCTGATCTATTTGATATTAAAGGAACAAAGGATTTGTTGTAACTCTCTTACTTTATCAGGCAAATTGTGCTCAGACATCTCTCTTATATATTCTTGATGGATTCTTAGTCACATGTGATGTTACCTGCACTCATAGGGACAACGTCCATGGATCTTCCATGTCTTTCTAAACTGGGAATTATGTAGAAAATAGAGGTACCAGAGGAGACATCTACCTCTCAAGTGGTGAATCAACTGCTTTAGTCTACTTCCCAAGAAATATTAGCTACAATTGGATGGTCATGGTTAGTTGTGATCCACACTTCCTTATTTTCTTCCTAGGGGTTCGAAGCATACCCCACAAGAGAATATAGGTGGAAGTTGTCAGCATAAAATCCAGTATGTGCATATAATAGTGATTGGAAAACATTAGGAAAAAGGTCAACAAATATAAAATGGGTTTTCCAGAGAAAAAGGAAAAGAAGTATCCAGTTGGATATCAAAAAGACCCTTCATATAATAAGACAAAGATGTTATATGAAGAAATAAAGAGGACAACAATAAAATATCTACCTTTAAATCTCAAATAAGAGAACAACAATTAATAATGAGAATTATGTATGTGTATTATCATAACAATAACATGTATAATAACATTTAGGGTACCTGACATCACCACCATAACCACATACTATGGCATCATCACCATAATCTTTGGGGAGCAATGGCATCACAGTACAATTACTCAGGGACAAGAATCACTATATGCACCCTCTGTTGGTAATATACACAATGGGGATACACCACCTAGTGTGTACATATACAAGTTATTCAAACCAAACATACATTATAAATAGAGAGGCAAGCATCAATATAGTCACATCACAATATGGTGTCCAAAATAAAAAGACATCATAATGATGTATAAATAGGCTCAATGACACAACCATGGCCAACATATGGCAAATTAGTGCTATTATTGAATATGGTTCGGTACTCTCATTAGGATGCAAATTGAATGAAATAACAACAAGATATAAGAACAGGATTCAATTTGCAAATACATCAGTCCATGAGACCAATTTCAGGTTTCAGAACTAATCGGTTGAATGATACGTAAATAACATAGAGAGGGTTGAGTTTTAAAGCATTCCACTAAAAAAAATTCTATTATTAAACTAATAATATAATAGGTTATAAATTTTTAGTTTCTTAGTATTAGATGCTTTAGAATTTCTTAAAAGGATTTAAAAAATTATGAATACTAATGTTATGAATCCCAAATCTGTAATTTTCTAAAGAATTAGCTTTATCATTTAGAAAGGAGTCGCGGCGTAGATTGTTGTCGGCCTGTTTTTCTAGTTGAAAATAATTTTAATTAGTAAAAAAAAAACAAATACTTGCTGCAGAAAGTATACCATCCCAGACTGTAAAACACAAAAGTATTTTATGTCTCACAAATATTTATGACAATAAACTAATAAGGATATACCAAGTACGGTGAGCGTGGTTACATATAGGTGTATCACTAAGTTTACGAACAACATGTTAGGCAATGGTCCAACACAATCATCCGTCAAGTATAAGATGTTATCGTGCATACAACTCGATGGCGGTATAAATTCTAGAATTTTTGCTCATTAGGTACGGCATATGAAAATTCTATAAGTAATGGAAAGAATAGTAGGCATGAAAAGAAATGTCTAAGCAACGTATAACAAGACCTGAGCTGGTGACTGTTGTTAGGTGTTCGTGATTTTTTGTTTTCCTTTTACTTGCCTCGGCAAACAACTGCTAAGACTACAGATCATACGTGAAAGATTTTATGTTACGTACCGAGAGTTTCATCTCTTAGACAACATCTAATTTAAAAAAGGAAAACAAAATCAAAATAACACACTAAAAAATTTCAAGTATGTCACCTCTAGGAAAATAATTTTCATGACCCACTTTGGTAAAAAAGTGTCGCTTAATTTGGCATTTGTTAAGTCGAAAAGGTAAAAAGTTATTTGATTTGGAACTTTTAGTTACAAAAAAAATTAAAAAAAAGTCAAATAAATTGACGTTTTCACCCTTCCTTTTGTACACCGAACACGCCAAATCATATGGTATTTTCTAATCAAAGTAAGCTATACTGCCACTAATTTCTTGAAGGTATATTACATGCTAAAATTTGAATTTCAGACATGGGATTAAAAATTTAGCAACCGCTTGGTACTCGAGGATTGTTTATTGAGTGTTTAGAAAACATGTGTCTTCTATTAGATGTAAGTTATAGATTACAAAACTACAAACGTCCAATTTCTTTAAATTATTTTAATTCTGTCAGTTTCGCAATGACATGTTCATTTCATTGCACTTCGGAACTTGATTGTTCATATAGTTTTGTAGACGTGATGAAAATGCAAGCGTATTTTATTACACTGGAAGATAATAAGATAATGTCCTAATTCCTGAAAGTATCGACTCACATATAACAACTTTCAGGTCAGAGGGTCTAGCGAATATACTCATTTGGAGGTCGCACAATAACATCATTTATGAGAGAACATCGTACAATTGGTAGGAGTAGTCTAACAAGTATTGTCAGGTGTACCCTACAAAACATATTGTCAAAATTTAAATAGTGACATTAGAACGTATGAAGTAAACATTACCTTTAGCGATACAAATTTTAAATAAAAGTCTAAAAGACAGTCTTAATCACTAACACAAGTGACCACCATGGATTTAGATCAGATTCAGCACAAGAATTTTGTTGAATTCATAGTGATGTCAGATTGATATCTATGGTGTGGTTGTGGCGATCCAATAGGTGGAAGGAAAATAGCTAACGACTTATTATTGACACGGGTGCTTCAAACCAAAAGAGCGTAAACCAGGGAGAGAGAAGCTTCAGGCATAAATTGTATTGCAGATATACAGATAGCAGATAAGGAGACAAGGGTGATGCTTATATTCAAAGGCGGAACTAGATGGGAGGTTGCCCAGGCTGAAACCTCCCTTCAAAAATTATTTTTGTTATTACTATGGTATCATGTACAAATTGTATTTTATAAAAATACTTTATTAGACCAAATAAAATGTAACTTTTAATTTTATGATTTCAATCAATCCTATCATCCTTCTTTGTATTAACTACTTAGGGGTTAAACTTAATATATTTGTGGATCATTTACCTTATCCCTTCACAATTCATAAAATTTATAGTTCTAATATAAATATCATCAATTATGGCTGAAGAAATCATATCTTTGATTTCTCTCCTATTAAAAATTTGCTAAATAATTTCATATTAATTGTATTAAGACTTATACAAATTTTCTCTCCTATATGAAAGAGGAGTTCTATAAATACTAGGGGTCCATGTAGCCTTAAAATGTAGAAATTAATTATATAATATAAAGTTCATAAAATATATCATGTATCGTGTTGGCCATTACTTGGAATCTAATGCATTATAATTGACTCATTAATTGGCAAACAATATCAGGTAAAACTTGAGTAAGTTCACTCAATTACAATTATACACTATTGGAAAAATTAATAGCCATACATGCACAACTAATCACTTTCTATTTATATAATTTTCTTTCAAAATTTTATTAGTCAATCACTGTCAAATTAACAAAAGATTCATAGTACTATATAGAAATAGATCCAAATAATATTTATTTTTACATGGTATTTTACAATTTTTTAGTTACTTACAATTTAGATATTATAATTTTAATCCAAATGACAATAATTAATAATTTACAAGAACTAGAGAAGATAATGCCCATTTCTATTTATAAAAGAAAAAAAGATTGAATTGGCACAAGATAAAATAAGAGTAGGGAAAAATATGTAAAATGTGGGGTAATAAGGAGAAAAAAATGTAGGAAAATACATCTTGTACATATAGTTTTAATCAAATAGAGAGAGAAAAGTAAGGACAACATGTAAAATGAAAGTTAATAAAAATATATAAGTGTTTTTTTATATTCTCTCATCTTCAACTTTTAAGTAAAAAATAAATCATATGTGTGGATCTTTCCTCTTCATTATCTTCACTTTTCATTCCTCAATTTCCTTCTCCATCATATGTAGTTTGTGCAACTCTATTAAATATTTTTCTTTTTTCTTTCTGAAGTTTTTCTATTCATACATATCATTATGTTAAGATCTTAAAATAAGTTGATATTAGCTAGTACATTATACTTATATCCTTTATAGTATAAGATTTTACGGTTACAATTTCTTGGGGTCTTCCAGCATGACACCATCCATTAAGTGATGTCATATTATATTTTGATGCTTGTTCTCCACTAAAAAGGTGGATTTATTCTCATCTTTAATATAATTGATATGCCTGTAAGGGTGTAGCTCATAGGTTCGAATCCTTACGGGGATGAATAAAATTGAGATTTATGTCTGACATGATTTGTGTTGGAACTAATGGGTTGCACACTTAGTTTACCTTACTCCTCCTGTATCGGGCCTCCACAGGTCAATGAGGGGTCGGGGAGAGGAAGTCTCCTTGATGACTCATTTTTTAATATAACTGACACTTTTCTTATGTCTTACTAATTTCATACACTTTGGCATCGATCAAGTGAGCATGAGTTGTGATTATATTGTTGATCATCTTATTTAATTTGAAAGACATGGTCAAATGATGTGTTATTTATGACCTTAGATATTTAAATAGATTCATTATTTTAATATAGTGGATTATATCAAATAGCTTATTTTCGTATGTAGAGATAATGAGACATTAAGTTAGATGTATTTTTCTTCAATTTTTTTAAATAAGTATTTTTATCCCATATATATAAATAGACAATATTTGTCTCTACTCATTCTAATCCAGTCCCCCCATGGTAGATTTCTGGATCCGCCACTGCTTATATATATAGCACATACCAGTCAAGTGACCATCATGATAAGTGTTTCATTTGGTAAAGTGGTGTGATTGCCTGAGCAGCAATGGGGTAAGGTCAGGAAGGTTACAATCGCTCGTAACCACTGTTACCAAATGTAAGATCACTCAACGCTTTGAATTTGTATTATTTTTAGTGTTGAGTAGCTTTCAACGATAGTTTTTCTCACTGAACAAAAATCTTGTGGTGATCCATCTCACCGCACCAGAGCATTGGCTCACCAATCGCGTTTGTCAAACGCTGCAACGATTAGGGTGGTTGGCCTTCATTATATCTTTGAAGAACCTAGTGCCCGTCAATTATTTGGTGGAAGCAAGCCAAGGATACTCCAAACCACTTTGTCCGAAAAGAAAGTGAACTCTTGATCAGAAGACATGTTCAATAAACCAATATATTGGCTATTCTTTTTTTGTACCATCTTTAACATTTTCAAGATACATGTAAAACTCAACTATTGGATACAACTAGAGTGATTTCCTTTTCCAACCGACTAGTGCAGTTTAATTTCCGTTAAGTTAACTAGTCTAGAAAAATTATAAATTGGAGTTCCTTAGATTGATTTAAAATAAGTGTTGGAACTTTGGTTCCCTGACTTTTCTGAGTGAATCACAAACTAACATATAAACTACAGTTTCTGAGTTCCCTATTAAAAGGAGCAGAAAACAAGTTCTGAAACAATTAATAACATTTCCTATGCAATTATATGTTTCATTATTTATTAATGACACATAAAATATTTATGACTAGAAATATTTTTAATGACGATGATCCCCTCCTAGATAGGGCCACTATTGGACCTATCCCAATAGGATAAACCCAGAACCAGTCGTGTACTTTGAGGGCATCGCGGCACGCTCAATAACGTGGGGCTTTTTGTACTCCGAGGGATGGCAACCGGAGTCGAATTTGGGTCCCTTCATTGTGGAGTGTGGAGCCACACCATTGGGCTACCCCTTCTCTCCCGATGACTAAAATCATTAGCAGCGTGGATATGGTTTATTTATATAACTATAATATTATATGAAAAAATACTATACATTACCATCACACCATGTAAAGTATTTTACACTAAAATCACCATTATCTTTATAGTTTGTAAAATAAAAAAATATGAATACTATCACAAAATAATCACATCGCACCATGTGAAAATAAAATTTGTTTGTCTAACATATTCTTATTTTTCAGGTATACTAAAAGTTAATATTGTACATTGTCTTGAACAATAATGAATCAAAATTTGTATTTACAAACACATAAAATGTAAATATTATTACAATACTTTGTCGTTCACAAAATAAAAAAAATACTGATATGATTTTAATCATAATATTTTTATGAAAATCATAATTATACCATACTAAAAATATTTTTTAAAGGAGTATTTGCACTATGACCCCTCGTTGAGGTTATTAAGATTAAATATAATATGGTTACTTTGTCGTCCTTATTTATTATATACATCACAATAAAAAAACAACAATTTTGACTAATTTTTATAATTACATTTACAAAAAACCAGACACATGGAAGTGAGTGCAAGATAAGTTTTACAAAATGAACTGGAGTTCTTAGAAAATGAGTTGTTGATAACTTATGACTTACACCAAACCAATCCCATGTAAAACTGAATCTCTCTCCCAAAAAATATGTTGTGTTTCCGTAAGCCAATTCGACTTAAAAGCATCTAAAAACAAGAAGTTGGAGGATCAAAATGACTTAGTATGTGTTCCCTATTATATGATTTGTCTATCCATTTTGAACACCGTCAGATACAAAATTCCAACTGCCTACAAAATGTGGGTCTATTATAGGGTAGCATGGGGGCTGAAATGTAGGCGACGATGTTGGATAAATAACAGTGTTATTTATCATTTCAAAACATGTTGGAGTGGCATAAAAACAATCAGGTAAAATAAAATAAAACATGTGAAGATAAATCTAAGAAGAGAGAGACTCAAAGAGGTAGCAGCATTTTAAATTGTTGCAATCTTATTGGATGGGGGTTTTGTGGGGAAAATGGAACAATTGTAATTAATATGAAAAACTCCACTTTTTATAGTAGTATAGATGTGTAAATTCTTTTGTGCATATTAGCATTTTTCTTTGTTGCATTATGAAGGTGTCTCTTTCTATCTTAGCCTGGTCATTCTATTATAACTTAAATTTTGTAAGAATACAAATTAAATTTGACATGTCATATTGTTATGTAAAAAATTCTAAATTTAAGAGTTAAATTATAATAATACACACCATCCACCAATTTTTTAGTTTGTGTAGTAGTAGTAACCTATGAGCCAATATAATGTGATTGTTCATTGATTTAGACCCTAACCTATGAACCAAGTACGGTGGACTCTGAATCTCTTTCACTTGATACACAACAATATTGGTGTTGCAACTCACATGAAGAGGTTGGTAATTGTAGTATGATAACCAAATGTTTGCATATCATCCAATTTCTCTAGATATCAACTATACATCTAAAACTAGAGAATATTATCTTCTCAGTAGAAGAACATATACCCTTGGCCTTGGAGGAAACATGTTTACTTAGTTTAACCCACTAACGCACTAATTGATTGTGACTGTAGATTATCAATTAATGAGGAAGAACTTGTTGGAACTAGGGCTCTAGGGGGTGAATAGAGCTTCAAAATTCTCACAAGATAGATTAGACCTTCAAATTATATCAAATTAACACCAATAACTTAAGTGCAATTTGAAGTCCTAACTAATAAGCATAGCAAGGATGAGAGTAATTGATAGCAAGCACTTGACAAGGTCATGTAGAGTGGGTCCACTCTCCAAACTAGGGAGTCAATCCAATACCTAGAGAGGTCAACCGCTAGGACTTTGCAAGTACTTTTCTCTATATAATCACCAATAAGAGTTATAACCTAAGACCACCAAAGGACTTACCCATCCAAGCGCCAAGAGTCTTCCACCTTACCAAGGACTTACCCACTTTGCCAAGAGTCTTTAGCCTTCTCCAAGGTCTTACCCACTCTTGCACAAGTCTTCCGCCTTCAAGGACTTTTCTACTCTTCTTAGATCTTCAACAGTTGCCTTCTCCTTCACCTGGAGAAGATCTTTACCTTTTCTTCAACCTTGAAGAAGAACAGCAACAACTCCACCTTCACTCGGAGTAGCTTGCTTCACCTTTACTTCATGGAGGAAAGGGGTAGGGAAGATGGAGTGGATGAGAGCTTTACAAGCACAAGGATGCATCTCTCTTACAATAGGCCTATCTCACTCATAATCACAAAATGAAGTGTAAACTAGAGAGAGAAAGGGGCTCATAGAGTTGTAACACACTCAACTATAGCAAGGACTTTTTTTTGAGCAATCCGAATATCTTCATTACTGAAAAGCCATACGGCATCTACACATAGGAAAAGTGATTCTGGAAGTACATACAACTAAGAGCAGGGCTATCCGATCCCCAAAACTCATATTGGAATGATAATAGAACGCTTCTGCATTGATCTCTTTTCCACTAGGCTGACATAAGCAGCTTTTCATAAGAGATTCCTTCAACCTGAGCATAGATCAGAGATGATAAACCTGCAAATAAAAAATATACAGACCAGTGTTTTCCACCACATGCAAAGCCATAGACCCAATAGTGAATCCGAACAGAAGAAATCGAGGCCAACAAGGACCAAGACTCATAGCTCCCAAATAGAGAGAAGAACAACGCCGACAAGCAGCGAAAACAACGCCGACGAGCGGCGAGAAACAGACAGAATAACATGTAGCAAAGAAAACAAGAAAAAAAAACAAGGAGACCTGCGAAGAAGCACGGGGGCGGGGGGTCTCGACTATCGTAGGGATTGATGATCATGGCAAGTCGCCCACTCTCCCCTCCACCCCAGCGAGCCAAAGGACCACCAGGGCACGCCGCCTAAATGACCAATGCCGCAGCCTCAAGATCTGAGGCCGAGTACCACCGCTGAGAAGGACGGGTCCTAGATGAAAAGAAGGTGAAGGCTCTGATCGTCGAAGCACCTTGAGACAGCTAAGGAAGAAGAAGCCCAGGGGGAGAGGGAACATTGCGCATCGGTAGACAACCTCCCCCCGACTAGAGGCGGCGACGGGGCAAGCCCTAGATCGCGGGAGCTAGGGAGAGAGCCGCCGCTAGCGGCAGTTCCTGTGTATGAGGAGTTCAGTTCTTATAGCAAGGACTTAGAATAACATGAATGAGCAAACCTGGAATGAACTCTAAGGGGTCATATTTATAGCTGGGGGTGTTCCCTTGAGTGTGGGATCACGTAGGGTTGAAATATAGCCATTTTCCAAGATGTGACAGATCAATTTTCACCCAAAACAACTCACCAACGGTTATAATCACTTTTTCCGTACCGTACATTTGGTCGAGTTTCAATAAAGGTAACTCAACCAATCCACTAAATGAAAAAGCCAATTTTCAAACTATCACTCGAGTTTGTTCTGGGAAACTCAATCGATGAGCTAAAATTAGTCTTGCTCAGTGAGTTGGTCGGTCGAGTTATGTGAATGTGCACATCGACCGATGGGTCATCTTTAGAAAATCCACCAAAGGATCGGTTGAGTTTCCAAATCGACTGATGAATATCATGTGACAAATTTTCTAAATTGTCATTTGAGTGATTAAACCATAGAATTAAGTGTCCCTGATTTTGTTGCATCTTAGTTACAAGTCATATCATCAATACAAGTGATTACAAAAATCATCTAAGATCATTTGGAGTGATTTCCCAAATTGCACACTTGCATTGCATTTGACTTGAACTTGAACAAGCTAGGGCTTGTATAATTTGATCCTTTTCATGTACCTAAAGCCTAAAATCAATCTTAAACAAACATATTAGATACATAGGAATGAAATGGTTAAGTCATTATCAAAATATGGACAATGTATAACTCTCAGTCAACATTCTCCTCCTTTTTGACAATGACAAACCATTCCTCAATCATATTGAAAAGGATATTGAAGTTATACATTTGCCTTATGAATTGTAAGGGGATTCATGATTTGAACAATGTGAATTACTCCCCCTCAATCTATGCTTACTCTAACCTGCATAGTTAGTCTATCTACACAAAGCAATATAACACATACATACTATATGGTCCTTTAGCAAGTCACATGATAAATCATATAATCAATAAGAAAATGATCACATAGGCAATAAAACCAATATGGTTGAGCTTCAAAACATTGAGATTCTCTCCCCCTTTTTACATTATCAAAAAGGAAGGGGGTAGAAGAGCATAGAAACATGTCTTATCTAAGAACAACCAAGCATACACCCATATCAAGCAATCTCAAAGCATACATCAAATAGAGATGAGAGAAACAAACAGTCTACGTCATAATCAAAATATGGTAAAACATGGCACCAACTCATGAGATATAGTAAATCAAAGAGCAAGTGAACAAAGGATTAAGATTACAACCCAAAAAGCAAGTTCTCAAAAAATAGCTACAACAAGCCATAATGATGAAATCTAGATGATAAAATAGTACAACTCAGAACATCTACCCAAATGTTTTTAATACAAAATATCCTAGAAAGATATATATGATCAGAAACTAGACTAAAAACTAAACAACTAAACATCTAGGTCATCTTTGTCAACATCATCCACAACATCATTAGCATCAGGCTCGTAGTTGTCATCTCCGTTTGAAGGTGCAGCAGCATCACCTTCATCACCAGAGTCACCAGTGAAGCCATCATTAGAAGCATCATCATCATACACATCAACTTCCTCGTCAGTAGAAGCAGCCTCCTCATCAGCCTGGTTCAACATCTCTTCATCAGTAGCGGTACCGAAACCAAGACCGGGCCAACGTGCATTCTGCTCATCCCAAGAGATACCAAGAGCATGGAGCTCATTGACTTGTGGGAAGGAAGGAGCAGAACTATCGAGGCTAGCAAGCAGAGTGGCCAAGAGGCCAGCTGGCAGAGGCAGCACACTAGGGGTAGATCCACCAACAGTAGAGGGTGCATCAGCAGAAGATGTAGGAGGAGGGGTAGGGTAAAACTGATCATATGCATAGGATGCACAATCACCTCTTGGGTAGGGCTGGTAGGTAGGGTAGGGATGTGCACATGACATGTTCATGTTAGACATGATGGAACATAGGTCCTGATGTAGGTGCTCCTGAACCTAAAGGTTGTATGCTTGTTCATGCATCATGTATCCCATAAGGGTTTCATTGGATACATGGAGCGAGGTACGGGCAGGTTGGGAAGGCTGAGGTGGTGGAGGTGCATGGGTAGAGACAGAGGTAGAGGCACCGGGTGTGGTAGAGGATAGGATAGGCATGGAATTCTATAGAGTGGTCTCACTGATGCAAGCTCCTTTCTGGGCAGGTTTGTAATGAAAGTCGTGGAAAAGATATTTGCCAGTGGCAAGTTGGAATAGACCACAAATCAAGGCTGGGTAGGGTGGGTGGGTGCCACGAGTGTTCTTGCCTGAGTCAAAGCAGGTCATATGATGGAGAACATATCTTGACCACTTGACTCTGATGTTCTTCAAGAGACAATACATGATCACTATAGTGTTTTCTGCAATCTCAATTTGATTCTTCTTCGGGTGGATATTGCAGTTAACAACTAGGGCGACAATACGTCTCTTGAGGTCCAAGGCAGAGGAGGGAAGGGTTCACTTCTTCTTATATAGAAATTGAGGCTTGTTCAATAATTTATAAATATCAGGGAGAGTAAAAGCATATTGCTTGTAGAAAGCCTCAGGCTCAACTAAGTCAAAGTACTCTGGGTAGTCCTTACTCTAGGTGTCAGTCAATTCGTTACCTAAAAAAAGATGTTTAGGGTATCCTCAGAGACTTGAAATCTCTTCCCGACTATCATGGATGTGAGGACTACTTGAGTATCACGCGGGGGTATGAGGGTGTCATAATTCTAATGCACGTTAGCATATAATTCATGAATCACTTTCGTGTTAGTGAAGGAATTGTTGTAGCACGCACGTTCAACACCCAAGGTAGAAAGATGGTGATCATAAAGCAAATTCGCTACTTGATCTATGACATCTTGTCTTCATGGTCTAGGCTCAAAGAGGGCACAAAAAGGGAAATGGTTTTGAGGAAGGAGCTCCTTATACCTATTTAGAGCCTCATTTGAGACAAAGAAAGTGTCATCAAACAGAATCAAGCGGGAGTTGGACGAAGATGAAGGTGCATAGTTGGGGCATCCCTATTCCTCCTATTGGATGCCATAGAGACAAAAAAGAGAGGAAGGAGAGAGCAAAAGCTAGACACGCCACCAAAACTCATCCACAAACCTAAGTTAGAAAGGGGGAAAGTCAAGGGAGGTCAAGCTAGGTCGAACTAGGGTGAGGGAGAGGAAGGTTAGGGTGAGGGTAGAGAGCTTAGGGGAGCTGGAGGTCGGATCGATTGACTTTTTGTAGTTGAGAGGGAGATTAGTCAGCTGAACCTATCATAAATTTACTCTAGCCTGGCCATCACTCGAGTTCTAGGAACTCGAAAGCTTGACCGATAGGCTCTTTAAAAAAGCTCTCGGCCTCTGATTGGTCGAGTTGGCAACTCGACCAATTGTCAACCTGACCTAAACTTACAAAACCTAGTTTCTAGCCATTAGAGTGCTAATTAAATTTATTTTTCAAGTCCATTATGTATTTTTAACATACTTAGGCACGTATCACTCGTCATTGGGTACTATTTTGTGGTAAAACATGCATTTGCAAAAAATACCCAAAAAAGAGAAAAAGAAGGGAAAAAACATGAAAATGGATTTTTAGCATATTAGCAAGCAATGGTGATAAAAACAGAGGTAAAACATATAGGATAGATGACAACTAGCTAGGAGTCATATCTGATTCATTCAAAACATTTTTTAGTAGTTTAGATCTAATAAAGTTAAATTGCTATCTAGCTAGTGGTTTAGTGAAAATGCCCACCAACTGATTTTCCATATCCACATGTGTGATATAGATATCCTTCTTGGAAATGTGATCACTGAGAAAATGAAGGGGAACCTCTATATGTTTATCTCTAATATGCAAGATAGGGTAATATGACAAGTTAATTATACTAGTATTATCACAATAGACAGGAGAAGGATTAAAATGAATGTTAGAGTCTTGGAGCATTTGCTTCATCCATAGGACCTGGGAACAACAACTTTCGGCTACAATGTATTCAGCCTCAGTGGTTGTTAATGCCATTGTGCTCTGTTTCTTGGAGAATCAAGACACCAAGCTTGGTCCTAGTAGGAAACAAGCGTCACTTATGCACTTTCTATCAATCAAGCACCCTACATAATCTGCATCACTATAAGAAGTAAGAGTAAAGTCCCTTGACTTGGGATACCAGAGTAAAGTTCCCATCTTTTATTTGCTTGATTTGAAAGCCGAGTAAGAACATGAGCTCATCCATCATACTCATCTCTAATTCACTCTGCATAAGATCACTAAATTATTTGCAAAGATCAAGATTAGTCCCACCAAAAATGATATCATCAACATATATTGTATGATAAGAAAATTGTTAGAAGTGTGCTTTAGAAATAAGGTAGAATCCACTTTGCCCATGATATACCCATGATCTAACAAAAAGTTTTTTAATTTCTCATACCAATCTCTAGGTGCTTGTTTGAGTCCATAGAGAGATTTTTGCAACAAATAAACATGGTTAGGTAAACTATCATGTTTAAAGCTCGGATGTTGTGCAACATACCCTTCCTCCTTAATTGTACCATTAAAAATGCAATTTAACATCCATTTGATATAGAATAAAGTTTTTATAACTAGAAAAGGCAAGCAACATAGGAATGGACTCAATTCTAGCTACAGGTGCATATGTTTCATCAAAATCTATACCTTCCTGTTGATTGTAGCCTTGAGCCACTAACCTTGCTTTGTTCCTTACCACTTTGCCACTCTCTTCAAGCTTGTTGCGGTAGACCCATTTGGTGCCAATGATCTTTTTGTCACTTGGTTTTGGCACTAGGGTCCAAACTTTGTTCTTTTCAAATTGCTCCAACTCTTCTTGCATAGCTAGGATCCACTCATCATCTACAAGTGCTTCCTTGAAATTCTTAGGCTCGAGTTGTGAGATGAAGGTGATGTTGGCTTGTTCTTTGTTGAATGCAACCCGCAACTTCACTCTTTCAAATGGATCACCTAAAATCTGCTCTTTTGCATGATTCTTTGCAAACTGGGGGTTGTATCCTTCTTCTCTTCATCTTTCTCTTCTTCTTGAGTGACCACCTCTTTTCCCTTTTGGGTGATCTTGATCTCTTTTAGAATAGGAATTACTTCACCTGCAACATCATCATTTGGAACAATATCTTTGGGAGTAGAGGGGTTAGTCTCAATAAACATAACATTTATGGATTCTTCTACTTTAGAAATATCAACATTAAATACTCTATAAGCCTTTCTAGTAGTGTTGTAGCCAATAAAGAAAGCCTTGTAAGATTTCGGATCAAAATTGTAACATCCTAATTTTTTTAAAATAAAATAAGTTTAGGATATTTAGTGCAAATTTTCAACTTTAACGGCAAAACCTAAACAATGATGCAGGTTACCCAAATATTGGATACCTTATTTGAAATATTAAATAAAGAGAAGAAAAAAAATATGTTTCTACTTTCCCTTTTGTTTATGTTTAATGGATTCAATTTACATACATGATAATTCATTTTATTTCACATACATTAAGATAATGACAAATATAGAATATGTGAATAAAATATGGTAAAAACATAAACCTAGATAAATAGGAATGTTCTAGACCCTATAAATATCATGTGGTTCAAATTTGACATCATTACATGTGTAAATGTGCAAATAAATATTTAAATGGGTTTTTGTATATAGTTTAAATAAATAATGTCATTTTGATTCTAATATGACCTAAGTCTCATTTATTTATTTTGATGTGTCACACATTTGTTTTTAACGTGGATCCCTACCATGACCTGGGGAGGATTCGCAGACCCCAGCTCTCACCTCTCTCGCCCAAAGTCCCTGGTCTTTGGGACTATGTGTTTCTCATAATCTTCTCCCCTCCTGATATCTCTCTCCATATCATCTCATCATGAGCAATTTCCTTTTTTGCAATCTACACCTCGAGCTGATCTTTCCCATATCACATACAATAGGGTTTCATGTTCTAGTTATCCCTAACCTAGATGGACTCTGGCCGTCCCCTGTTTCCCCTAATGGTCATGACTCCATGCCACACTAGGGCATCGTACCTATAAAGAATCACCTTTTCACCAGAGTCAAAGCCACATAAGTCTGTTCCGATATATCTTCCAATCTCTATCAACATGCATCCCTCACTCCCACCTCTACCTTGCGCCTCCGACAAGTTTGAGTTCACTAGCATGATTCAGACCTCCACGGTGGACCATGGTGATTGGAATTGCCTCTGTGTGGTGTGGGAAAGCTCCAAAACATGTTGATTTCTTTACGGAGGTACCCATTAACTTTTCCCTATTTTTCCTATTCCTTGGGCATATATCCTATTCTCATCATGCTCATCGCCATTCACCCTGGTCCCTCGCCTTCAGCTTTGGCTGGCATCATTGATTCATCCCACACTTTCAATTTGTATTGTGTCTTGTTTTGTTTTTTCTTTCATGTTAGATTTCCAAACTGTCTTGGTAGAGAAGCTTCCTAGAGCTCCAGACCACAGACCAGTCCGTGATTGGGCTCATCATCTTCATGGCAAGGTGAGGAGATTACCTCTGTGGCTAGTTTACAAGTATTAGATCGGAACCAAGTTTTTTTGGTTGAGGGAATCCACCTTTACTGTGCACCGGTTCTCCTCACTGGATGCGCGGAGACGATGAATCGAGACTCCAATTTCACGATTTTGCCCCTTCTGTGATTATCAGCTCTTTGATATGACAAGGGAGTTTTGGGTTTTTCCTCGCCATTTTTCTTCTTTTAACAAACGCTAGTTTGATTGGTCTTTTCTCAAGCTGGCGGCACCTAATTGTACCAGCTAGACATGGGCCCCTACCTACTAGATATATATGAAGTACGTGTGCTTATGGTTATTGAGAAATTCATAGTAAATCAATGGAGTATCAGAAAAATTAGTAAAAATAGGTTTTGGAAAGGTTTTTCAATGAGGAACATGATTTTTAGGTTCTCAAACACTAATTCGAGAGTGTCTAGTCATGTTTTCCTAGAAGACTCAAATTAGGGTTTAGGATGGTGTTCAAGGTGAAAATTAATATAAATATTGTAATTTCAGGGAACATAGGATTGACTCAAGGCAGGGACACTAAGTTAGCACCTACCTTGCTCCAGGTAAGTGGGTCATGCCACTATGCATATATATCTTGGATGAATTGCATGTTAAGTATGATTTAAGATTATACTATAAATTCCAAGTTAATGAATGAGATTAAGTTAATGATGATGCCTCAAATTTTATTATTTTCTTGTTGATTGATATAATCATAAAGTCCTATGCTTATCACCAATGCTCATTAGTCTAATGCTATGATCATGTAGTGATTAAGAAATTTAAGAAAGACTCATGTAAATCATGTAATGATAATTTCAAGTTTAAGAGGGAGAAATCCCATGATGATTAAGATAATGTACTTAAGTTTTGAATTGTTCCTCTTTATGTTATTTTGTCTTTATGGCATTGATGAGCACTTTGGTGCAACTAAGATGAGCCTTAACCGGCATGATGAGCACTTTGATGCAATTATTGGATGAGGACAATTTACATTGATGGCAAGATAAGAACAATGATATTAATGATTAAGTTAAGAGAATTAAGTAAATTATTATATGTTTCTTGCAATGATGGACCTTTATGGTCGTTATGGGCTTCCTAGAAATGATGGGCTTTTCGAGCATGATGTTCCCCATGTGGGGCAGTGATGGAGATAATACATATAGTAATGTTTCTTAATTCATCGATGTAACGAAAGATAAAGTGTAATGAGAAATATTAATGTTAATTCATGTCAAGTTATTTCAGTTCAAGTACATATGCTTATTTGTACTTCTTATAACATGCATAGTGCCGCTTACTTACATTGTTGCTTT
This sequence comes from Alisma plantago-aquatica, assembly GCA_963693085.1. Classification (NCBI taxonomy): domain Eukaryota; kingdom Viridiplantae; phylum Streptophyta; class Magnoliopsida; order Alismatales; family Alismataceae; genus Alisma; species Alisma plantago-aquatica. Next base: position 713,141,969 of record OY856412.1, on the reverse strand, counting down.
GTTTCGCATGGTCGTGGGATGAGATGTCCCTAGATCAAGGACCAAGAGGGAATTGAAGCGAGCCTTCAAGTGTAGATGATCAAGGAGACTTTAGCTTGGTTGGTTCCATCTACCACTTAGTAGATCCTTTAGTCTAGTTTATCTTCCATGTTTTACATTTGTTGAGACTACATGTTTTAGCTTGAGATCAAGTTGAGATAGTTAATGTTTTCCCATTAAAAGAACAATGCATGAATCTATATTTGAAGTTAATGCATGGTGTTTCATTTATCTTTTGCTATGATTATCATGTTTTGTGATGTTCCTCCGAGCCAAGTGACCCATGTTATGGACAACATAGGGTTTGCTTCTGCTGAATAATATATGTGCTTGGAGGGGCGCTACAATATGGTATCAGAGCAACAAGTAGATGTCCACTAAGCTAAAGATTCACACTATTCTAAGCCCTAGGTATATAAGATTAAGTTAAAGATCAGGAAAACCAAAGTGGAGGTCTAGATTTGTGACAATGGTTTAGATTAGGATTAGGATTATGTGCCTAGAAGTTTTGGACTTTATGTTAACTCTAGAATTATATATAGCATTCTCTCTCTTTTTTCCTCGTGTCTGTGGTATGGGACACATGCTCATGGGATGTTGCAGAGAGAATGTTATATGCATAATCATACTTGTCTTGTCCTTTCAAGTGCATGTGGTATGGGACATGTGTGTGAGGGAGGTATTAAGATAAGTGTGATAAATCATGTCACCTTTGAATATATGAGCGGTCAGCATGTATCCAAAGGTGACAAAGAAAACAAGAGTTGCATTAAAAGTTTGAGACTTATAGTCACCTAAACCTAATGGGACACATAGTAAGACCAATATTGCATACAAACGGTAGATAATTGACATAGATAAGTAAGTTAGATCCATGGTAAAATTAGTCACCTAGATGCGATAGATTCCTTGGTAGTGTACCTACATGTTGGTTTTAATAATGAAATCTATATAGTGCTTTACCATGAGAATGGTACTTTAAGATGATACTACAAATTAGTGTACATAGAATATATAAAACCCTAAGGTGGGTAGCATGAGAAAATTTCAAGGATGACATTTATTTAAGGTGGGTAGCATGATAAAATTTTGAGGATGAAATTTATTTAAGGTGGGTAGAATGTAACATCCCAATTTTTAAAATAAAATAAGTTAAGGATCTTTAGTGTAAATTTTCAACTTTAATGGAAAAACCTAAACAATGATGTAGGTTACCCAAATATTGGGTACCTTATTTAAAATATGAAATAAAGAGAAATAAATGAAATGTGTTTCTACTTTCCCTTTTTTATGTTTAATGGATTCAATATACATACATGATAAGTCATTTTATTTCACATACATTAAGATAATGACAAATATAGAATTTGTGAATAAAAGACGGTCAAAACCTAAACCTACCTAAATAGGAATATTCTAGACTCTATAAATATCATGTGATTCAAATTTGACATCATTACATGTGTAAATGTGCACCTAAATACTTAAATGGGTTTTTGTATATAGTTTAAATCAATAATGTCATTTTGATTCTAATATGAACTAAGTCCCATTTATTTATTTTGATGTGTCACATGTTTGTTTTTAATGTGGATCTCTGTCACGACCCGGGGAGGATTCGTGGACCCCCTCTCTCACCTCTCTTGCCTAAAGTCCCTGGACTTTGGGACTCTATATTTCTCAGAATCTTCTCACCTCCTGATATCTCTCTCTACATCATCTCATCACGAGCGGCTTCCTTTTTTGCAATCTATGCCTCAAGTCGATCTTTCCCATATCATATACAATAGGGTTTCATGTTCTAGTTATCCTTGACCTAGAGGGACTCTAGCTGTCCCTTGTTTCCCAATGTGGTCAGGACTCCATGCCACACCAGAGCATCAGACCTATAAAGAATCACCTTTTCACCATAGTCAAAGGCACATAAGCCTGTTTTGATAGCTCTTCCAATCTCTGTCACCTTGCATCCCTCACTCCCACCTCTACCTTGCACCTCTGACAAGTTTGAGTTCACTGGAATGATTCTGACCTCCGCGGTGGACCCTGGTGATTGGAATCGCCTCTGTGTGGTGTGGGAAAACTCCAGGACATGTTGATTTCTTTTTGGAGGTGCCCATTAACTTTTACATCTTTTGCATGTTCCTTGGGCATGTATCCTATTCTCATCATGCTTTCCACTGTTCACCCTGGTCTCCTCACCTTCAACTTCGACTGGCATCATAGATTCATCCCGCACTTTCAATTTGTATCGTGTCTTGTTCTATTTTTGCTTTCATGCTGGATTTTCATACTATCTTGGTGGAGGAGCTTCATGGAGCCCCAGACCACAGACGAGCCCATGCTTAGGCTCGTCATCTTCATGGCGAGGTGAGGAGTTCGCCTCTGTGGCTAGTTTACAAGTATCAGATCAAAACCAAGTTTTTTTGTTGAGGGAATCCACCTTTTTTGTGCACTGGTTCTCCTCATTGGATGCATGGAGATAATGAATTGAGACTCAAATTTCACGATTCCCCCTATTGTGATTTTTGGCTCTTTGATATGACACAGGTGTTTTGGGTTTTTACTTTCCCTTTTTCTTCTTTTCACAAATAATGGTTCGATTGGTCTTTTCTCAAGCTAGAGGCACCTGAATGGGCCATCTAGACATGGGCCCCTACCTACTGGATATATTTGAATTACGTGTACTTATGGTGATGTTTGATTGGCTAGTTATTGAGAAATTCATAGTAAATCAATGGAGTATCATAAAAATTAGTAAAAATAGGTTTTGGAAAGGTTTTTCAATGAGGAACACGATTTTTAGGTTCTCAAACCCTAATTTGAGAGTGTCTGACCAAGTTTTCCTAAAAGAATCAAATTAGAGTTTAGGATGATGTTCAAGGTGATAATTAATATAAATATTGTAATTTCAGGGAACATAGGATTGACTCAAGGATAGAGACACTAACTTAGGACCTACCTTGCTCTAGGTAAGCGGGTCATGCCACTATGCATATATATCTTGGATGAATTGCATGTTAAGTATGATTTAAGATTATGCTTTAAATTCCAAGTTAATGAATGAGATTGAGATAATGATGATGCCTCAAATTTTATTATTTTCTTGTTGATTGATATAATCATAAAGTCCTATTCTTATCACCTATGCTCATTATTCTAATGCTATGCTCAAGTAATGATTAAGAAATTTAATAAAGACTCATTTAAATCATGTAATGATAATTCAAGATTAAGAGGGAGAAATCACATGATGATTAAGATAATTTAATTAAGTTGTGAATTGTTCCTCTTTATGTTATTTTATCTTTATGACATTAATGAGCACTTTGGTGCAACTAAGATGAGCCTTAACCGACCTGATGAGCACTTTGGTGCAATTATTGGATGAGGACAATTTACATTGATGACAAGATAAGAACAACGACGTTAAAGATTAAGTTAAGATAATTAAGTAACTGATTATATGTTTCTCGCAGTGATGGACCTTTATGGTCATTATGGGCTTCCTAGCAATGATGAGCTTTTTTAGCATTATGTGCCCCACGTGGAGCAATGATGGAGAGAATACATATGGTAATGTTTCTTAATCCATTAATGTAATGAAAGATAAAGTTTAATGAGAACTCTTAATGTTAATTCATGTCAAGTTATTTCAGTTCAAGTACATATGCTTATTTTCAGTTCTTATAACATGCATAGTGTCGCTTACTTACGTTGTTGCTTTATTTCACGTGGCTGTGGGATGAGATGTCCCTAGATCAAGGAGCAAGAGGTAATTGAAGAGATCCTTCAAGTGTAGTTGATCAAGGAGACTTTAGCTTGATGGGGCACCATCTACGACTTAGTAGATCCTCTAGTCTAGTTTATCTTCCATGTTTCAGATGTGCTTAGACTGCATCTATTAGGCTTGAGATCAAGTTGAGATAGTTTATGTTTTCCCTTTAAAAGAACAATGTATGAATCTATATTTTAACTTAATGTGTGGTGTTTCATTTATCTTTTTCTATGATTATCATGTTTTGTGATGTTCCTCCGAGCCAAGTGACCCATGTTATAGACAACATAGGGTTTGCTTCCGTTGACTTATATATGTGCTTGGAGGGGCGTTATAAAACTTTTCGAGAGAATCTTCGTATTCAAAATAAAACAAAGACATCCGAAAACATGAAGATACTCAATAGAAGGCTTCCTATTAGCCATATCCCATAGGGGATTTTCTTCAAAGAAGGATGAGTAAAAACCCAATTTTGCACAAAATATGAGGTACTGACAGCTTCAGCGCAAAACTTATTTGGAGTATCATACTATAGAAGCATGGTCCTAGACATCTTTTGTAAAGACCTATTCTTCCTCTCTACAACCCCATTTTGTTGAGGTGTTCGAGGTGAAGAAAAATTGTGTGCATAACCATATTCTTGACAAAAATGTTCAAAAAGCACATTTTCAAATTCTCCCCCATGATCACCACAGATGGAAATGATGCGGAAAGGAGCTTCATTCTCAACTCATTTACAAAAGATCAAGAAAACATCAAGTGTATCACTCTTAGAAAAGAGAAAGAAGGTCCAAGTACATCTACACAAATTATTGACAATAACAAGGCAATACTTGGAACCATGAAGTGATTGAGTTCTCATTGGTCCTAATATATCAATGTGAAGAAGCTAAAGAGATCTCTTGGTACTAAGGACTCCTTTAGATTTGAAGGAGGACTTGGTTTGCCTTCCTTGGGTATAAGGTTGGCATGTCTCATACTTTTCAAAATCCAATTTGGGAAGTCCCTTGACTAAGTCCTTTTTTCTCAACTTCTTCAACTGATGCATATTTACATGACCAAGTCGATGGTGCCAAAGAGAAATATCATTTGAGTTGACTACTAGGCATCTACCAACAACAGGCTTAATAGATTCAAGAACAATAACAAAAGATTACCACTTCTAGTTCCCTTATATATAACTTGGTAGGTGAGGGAATCTCAAATCAAGCATTCAAAGGAAGTAAATAACACAAGGTAACCATTGTCACATAATTGACTAACACTAATTAAATTGTGATGTAGGCCATCCACAAAGAGAACATTCTTGATGCCCAAGGATTCACCTACATCACCCTCACCTTTGACTTTACCTTTCTTTTTGGTGAAGTTTTTGAAATGGCTTATATCACATGTCATATGCTTAGTGCAACCACTATAAACAATACATCTTCCTTTTTCCTACAAGAAATGAGAATGTTAGTTCCCAACTCAAAATTTGGGATCCGGAGTTAGATTGGGGACCCATTTCATCTTTGAGTTGGACCCCTTAAGCTTGTAAGAACAATAAGTAGAGTAATGATCATCACATTTGCAATAAGAACAAACCATAGGATTCTTAGTGCCAGAAGACTCTCCTACAAAGAAAGAGGTCTCCTTGCTCTTTTTCTTAACTTTGGCTTTGCTCTTGCCCTTTGGTGCTTCCCCTACAAATCCCAAACCACTAGTACCATATTGTTTGGTAGAATGGTCAAGGATTTCATTTAGGGAGTTCTTCCCTTTAAGGAATTTCTATAGGGATGCTCTCCACCAATAGTTATCATCATTTAGAGAAATAATGGTAGAAGATAAGCTATCTATGTCATCCCTAGCATGAACAAGATTGGCCTCAAGATAGAGGGCTTTAGTTAAATATGAATCCTTCTCAAGAGAAATGGAAGCAACATTAGCACTAGGCAATATAGGTCTAGAAGACAAATCATTAACTTGATCAAGAAACCTAGCATTTTCATATTTAAGAATTTGGATTTCTTTAAGGTAGACATCTCTTTCATCTCTATGAGCATCAATGAGAAGCTTAAATTTAGCATTTTTAGTTTTAATCATTTCAAGCTCTTTTAGGCAAATTTGGTTTTCTTCCTTAAGATTTTCAATGCTCCTAAGGTAGATACCATTATCAACTTAAACTCCATTGTATTGGAGCTCAAGATCAAGGTATTACCCTTGAAAATTATCAATACTCTCAAGATTAGTTTTCTCATTCATATTAAGGATTTCAAGTTTAGCATATAGATCATCAATGATTTTTCCTAACTATTTTCTTGTAGATTTACATTTAGCAAAATATTAACCGGTAGAGATAAGCATGTCAATAATAGCTTCCTTAGATAACTCATGCAAACTTACCTCACCTACCTCACTTACCTCACCAATTTCTTCACTAGTAGAGGCCATGAGTGCAAGGTGGCACTCTATATCTTTTTCGGAGTTTGAGATACTTAAAGATGAAGCTTCCCAAGCTGCATGAATTGCATTCTTGTATCTCTTCTCCTTCTTGTCCTCTCTATTGTACTTTCTATCCTTCTTTTACTCCTCTTCCTTCTTTGAGCTGCCCTTGTGGTGTGACTTTCTTGACTTGGGACATTCACTCTTGTACTGCCCCTTTTGTCCACACTTGTAGCATCTAGGAGTAGAGGAGGAGGAGGCTTCCTTTCCCTTGAAGTGTTTGCCCATGATGTAGTTGGATTCATGCTCACTTGGGCCATCATCTTTACTAGAAGAGGAAGGAGAAGTCTTGCAAGAAAATTGTTGTTGAAGGATGGTCGCCTCCACTTGTGATTTCAAAGCACTATCTTTGATCTTCTTGGCTTCCTTCTCTTCTTGCTTGGCTTCTTCTTCTTGTTTGTCAAGCCTTGGCTCATGGGCTTGGAGGTTGCCAATGAGCTCTTCGGTTGGGATGTCACCAAGGCTCCTCACTTCTTCAATGGAGATGACCTTTGACTCCCATCTCTTTGGTAGAGTCCGCAAGATCTTGGAGTTGATTATACCTCAATCCAAAGTGTTTCCCATTGCATCCAGCCCATTGATGATGACATTGAGTCTTGAGTACATCTCTGCAATCCTTTCTTTCTTACCCATCTTGAAGTTCACTAGAAGGTTGTTCAACATTCCGATCTTGGCCTCCTTAACTTGCTTTGTGCCTTCATAAGTGATGCACAATTTGTCCCAAATCTCATAGGCGGTGTCCCAAGATGAGATCCAGTTGAACTTCGTTGGGGTAAGAGCTGCATAGAGGATGCTCCTGGATTTGGCATTGAGTTGGGATTCTTTGAGTACAACTTCCCTCCATGCTGCAAAAGCTCCAATTGGCTTCTTGTAAGGTGTGACCATCACCTTCCACATGTCAAAGTTCATGTCTTGAATGTAGAATTTCATACACCTCTTACAATAGAGGAAGTTGGTGCCATCAAAGACTAGAGGATGCATGGAGAAGACTCCCTTGAGGTTGAGAGAACCAAGTAGTTTGTCGCCCATCTTCTCGTCTCGTGGGAGATTGTTAGAGAAGATCCTTAGATCTGATACCACTTATTCGATCTAGGGCTCTAGAGGGGGTGAATAGAGCTTCAAAAATTCTCACAAGATAGATTAGACCTTCAAATTATATCAAGTTAAAACCAATAACTTAAGTGCAATTTGAAGTCCTAACTAACAAGCATAGCAAGGATGAGAGGAATTGATAGCAAGCACTTGACAAGGTCATGTAGAGTGGTTCCACTCTCCAAACTAGGGAGTCAATCCACTACCTAGAGAGGTCAACCGCTAGGACTTTGCAAGTACTTTTCTCTATATAATCACCAATAAGAGTTATAACCTAAGACCACCAAAGGACTTACCCATCCAAGCGCCAAGAGTCTTCCACCTTACCAAGGACTTACCCACTTTTCCAAGAGTCTTTAGACTTCTCCAAGGTCTTACCCACTCTTGCACAAGTCTTCCACCTTCAAGGACTTTTCTACTCTTCTTGGATCTTCATCCTTTTCCTTACCGTTCACTTGGAGAAGATCTTCACCTCTTATTCAACCTTAATGAAGAACAGCAATAGCTCTACCTTCACTCAGAGTTGCTTGCTTCACCTTTACTTCATGGAGGAAAGGAGTAGGGAAGATGGAGTGGATGAGAGATTTACAAGAACAAGAAAATAGCTCTCTTACAATAGGCCTATCTCACTCATAATCATGAAATGAAGTGTAAACTAGAGAGAGAAAGGGGCACAAGGAGTTGCAACACACTCAACTATAGCAAGGACTTAGAATAGCATGAATGAGCAAACTTGGAATGAACTCCAAAGGGTCTTATTTGTAGTTGGGGGTGTTCCCTTGAGTGTGGGATCACTTAGGGTTGAAATATACCTATATTCCAATAAGCAACATATCTATTTTTTCCCAAAACAACGCACCAATGGTTATAATCACTTTTTCTGCGTTTTCCATACAGTACATATGGTCAAGTTTCAATAAATGTAAACTAACTGATCCACTAAATGACAAAGCCAATTTTTAAACTATCGATCGAGTTTGTTCTGGGAAACTCGACCAATGAGCTAAAATTAGTTTTTCTCAGTGAGTTGGTTGGTCGAGTTCTGTGAGTGAGCAACTCGACCGATGGATCATCTTCAAAAAATTCATCATAAGACCGGTCGAGTTTCCAACTCGGCCCATGAACAACATGTGACAAATTTTCTAAATTGACATTTGAGTGATTAAATTGTGAAATTAAGTGTCCCTGGTTTTTTATCATCTTAGTTACTAGTCATATCATCAATACAAGTGATTACAAAAATCATCTAAGGACATTTGGAGTGATTTCTCAAATCACACACCTGCATTGCATTTGACTTGAACTTGAACAAGCTAGGGCTTGTACAATTTGATCATTTTCATGTACCTAAAGCCTAAAATCAATCTTGAACAAACATAGTATCTACATAGGAATGGAATGGTTAAATCATTATCAAAATATTGGCAATGTATAACTCTCAGGTCAACAAAACTCATATAAAATCTTTGAGATTTAGACAACTAGTGAGAAAGCTATTTTAGTATTGCTAAACCTAGTTGTCTCTTCTTCCACTAGTGTAGTGAGTTAGATTATGGGGAGAGCATATTTTCTTAGATGTTCTCATTAGAATTTAGAACTACATGGTAGTGGCAAGGAGCACATGGAAGAGATGGCATGTAAAGAAAAAAGATTTTTTCTGTAGAATGGATGGGAATATAAATATTGTAGGATATCTATAACATGGTGTAATTTGTAATTGATGGTAATACAATCTTTGGAAGAGAAAAGAGGACAATTAAGGAATGATATAGCATGAAGCATAACAAAGCTATGCGACGCTACATATCAGTTGTTTTTGGTTCATGGTTTTTGTTGAGTTGGCATCTATTTGTTAACAACTATGAGCTAGCATGTGGTGTAAGACACACACACAATTTTCCATCATTGCCATATTATTATAAATACAACACATTTAGATAAATTTTCATATTATTAAAATAATAATAATGAGAATTCATTACTATTTTTCAAGAGAAAGACTTGCAAATGGTTGGATATCAAGTCAAATTCTTATGTAAATACTAATAGATAAAAAACTTTAGTATCATTGTTTGAAGAAGTGCAGGCTAGTCATATTGGGAGCCATTGGTATGACTAAAAGATCACAAACTTTAGATATCAGCTACACATCTTCCTATTATGATTAACTTATGCTTGATAACTAGGGTAAGCTTATATAAAAAGGAATTTATCCACCAACTGAGGAAAGGTCAGGGGTAGATGAGGAATAAAATTCATCCAACACTATAACAAAAACCTTCCAACAAGATACTAGAACATCAATCATCAGTCAGGCCATTAGCATATCGCTCTAGGCACACAAACTTCCACATATACTCAACAACTGACATGGAATTCTGAGTAGGTTGTAGAACTCAGATTCCTTCTTCCTTTGTGTTGCAAAGTATACATACTTTTTCCTAAACAAGGCTAGGAACTTATTCCACATCACGGAAGAAACATCATGAGTCTTAGATGTACTATTTTGTAGGGAAATAAGAGCACATAGTAGGCAGTGGAAACAAAAAAAAATATCTATTTGTATTCCCCAGAATAGCAAGATCACGTCAAATACTATGAAATAGGAAAGATGGTTTAACGAGTTTATACCTAGTCCTAGAGTAAGTCCAGCAACTACAACTTGTTGCAGCACAACTATCTTCTAGTTGCTCTTGGATGGTGTCTGTGCAACTCTCATTCTTCACCATGGATAGTAGACTGGAAAAACATCTACAGTGGCTCTTATGGTCTCACCACAGACTGCAAGATGATGTTGTCCTCCTAGCGGTGGGCAAAGGCTTCTTGCCTCGAGATAAGTCCATACGGACCAACTAAAACTCTTGTCATTTTAGTAGAATGGACATGAAGGAGTTGTCCATCTCGTTGGTGTACTAGTCACCAACTTACTCTCCTACAATTGTTTCTCCCTTGTTATCCCTCACTTTAGCAGGTAGGACTTGCTGAGGCTCTCTATTGGTTACCACAACAAGAGAGGATAAAAATTGTCAGAGGCAATTGAATTTTTTTTCTAGGAAGCCCCCAATACCCCTCTATTTATAGAAGGGGTTAGGGTTTGGGTTCATGATCTTTGTGGGAATGGAAGGGACCGGAAGATGATGAATTGTTCACAACCTGCAAATCATGAATTGGTCAGTTGGCAACCGAACTGGTCGGTTCACATGCGATTCGATAGGTTCACAGTTTGAATCGGTCATTTCTCCATCTTTCCCAATCGCAAATAAATTGGAAAATTAATTTCCAATTAATGCACAACATTAATTTTTGTACCAATCGAATTGAAGAAGTAGAATGATCATATTTTCTCATTAATATGGTAAAATCACTAGAACCTTCTGTTGGGACAACTGAGACGATCCGTTCACTAGGTGAATTGGTAATCTCACCCAACATGAGTCGATCGATTCACTTAGTGACTCAATTGATTACTACTCTGATTCATGTAGAACTTAGCCAATTCAATATCCAATCAACCTGACACTTCAAACGACCATCTCAACACTTGAGTCGATCGGTTGGTAGTCCAGTCAGTTGATTTGTTGCTTGAATTGAATACCTAAACACATTAGTAATCAATCCAATCATCATTCATGATTAAACTCCTCTTCTAGGTGAGTTCCTATGTGTGTGACCCTATAGGTCCCAAATCACATTGGTAGTGAAATGTCCATAACTAGCTTATGACATCACAAGCAAAGAGTGGTGCCTAGTCACACATCAGTGATACTCAAGTGAATGGAAAGTGCCCAAGTGAATGGAAATTTGGAGAAAAACTTCAACCTATGATATGTGTAAGGTGTTGTAGTGATTGTATAATTCCTTTGTCTCTAATATCTAGAATGAACTCGATGCATGGAATCATCTTCCTCTCAATGTTCAATCCATGTTCCTTGAACCAAGAGGAGACTGTATATGACCTCAATATCATAAATTGATTCATATGTACATGCGCATGTGTTTCTCAGTCTCTCTTATCAAGTAGATAGGATATCAAACCCCAATAGGAGGGACAAATCCCATCTACATCACTCACAGTCAGTCCCCATGTGTTACAGCTACCCAATCATCACCTTTATGGCAATCCTTATTTAGGGTTACGTTTGATGATGTCAAATTATATCAAACGACATGTGATGAGTGTTGTGACTTCAGGTCTAAGAATTATAATCACCACCTTCATTGTGAGAGATAAATATGACCACCAATGATGGTTTCCATATGTCATTGTCAAGGTGGGTCTGTCTGATATAGTGTTCCCTAATACGTATCTGTGTGCTTGGTTTGATATACCATATCTTGACTAATGAGATTTTGTCATCAACCAACCAACACTCCAGTCTTGTGTGTTATTGTTATCTATCTGCCTTCCATAATAACAACTGACTAGGGACATAATAAGAATGTACATACTCTTAGCATATGTATAATCTCATTGTTCAAGTCAAGTACTTGAAGATATACGTCATTGACTATTGTCATTCTCTAGACATTCATAATGTTTCCTCATTATCTCAAAACTGAGTGAAATAGGATGAGTTGGAAGCTTTCATTTATGATTATTAATCAAATTATTTATATTATATGCCATGTCTATCATCATATGATTGGCTCTCTGGGAATCCTTACCAACATATTCCACCAATGAAGTGTTGGACCGTTGAGAACATAAGTACAAAATTGAACTTTTTGATGCTCTGGACAAGCCATGTCATCAAAAGTCTCATTAGGTAGCAAAAATCCAATAATCAACTTTGTCAACCATGTTGACTTCATTCTCACCGTTAAAGTATTTAGGGAGCATCGTTAGAAAATCATTGAGATTATACTTCTTAGTTTTCTCTAGAGTAGAAACTGAGTTATCCTTCCATGCATTGGTTGTAGAAATAAACTATCATAGAAAGGACAACTCTTGCTCTAGAGAGGTTCCTAAACTCGAGTTGGCCATAACAGGCATCGGGGTAGGTTTTCTCAATACATGTTGACCACCATTTGTTGGAGAAGCTTGAGATGATGGAGTAGTGAAAGGAGGATCCATCCTCGACATCTTGTACTTTGGATTTTGGGGTGTCTCAAATTAAGCTATCAAAGGATGACTTGTCTGCAGCCATCCATGTGTGCTGGCACAAGGCAATGGAATGGGATATAAGAAGCCTATGGTAAAAGGTAGATAACCTAAAGGAGATAGTATTGGAATAGTCAGATCAACTGATTGCATTGGCTCTGATACCATACTTGTAAGAAGTGGGGCCTAAAAAAGTATAATAAATATAAACTAGGCTTCCCAGAGAAAAAGGAAAAGAAGCATCTAATTGGATATCATAAGGAATCTTCATATAATAATACAAAACATATTATGTGAATAAATAAAAAGGATAATAATAAAAATTATTGGCCTTAAATATCAAATAAGAGAACAAAATTAAATAATAAGAATTATGCAAGTGGATTATCTTAACAATTAACCAGTAAAATAATATTTAAGGTATATGACATCACTACCATAACTACATATTATGACATCCCCACCATAATCTTCAGGGGAGAAATGGCATCATAGTACAATTACCCAAGGATAGGGATCATCATATGCACCCTCTGTTGTAATACATACAATAGGGATACACAACCTACTATGTGCGTATACGTGTAAGTTATTCAAACTGAATACACATTATAAAGAGAGAGTCAAGCTCCACTATAATCACATCACAATATATGTCCAAATTAAAAGGACATCATAAATATGTATAAACATGCTCAATGATACAACCTTTTCCAACATGTGGCAAATTAGTGTTTCCATTAAATACGGTTCAATAATCTCAACAAGAAGCAAATTGAATGAAATAAAAACAATATATAAGAATAGGATTCAATTTGCAAATACAACAATCCAAAGACCAATTTCAAGATTAAAAACCAATTGGTTCAACTATATATAAATATATGACATCTAAGAAAATATGTCACAATCAAGTCTAAGAGAGAGAGAGAGAAAAATAAAAAATTGTTCACTATGACTCACAAGAGTATGTAACATACCTCAAAATATGTATTTAAAGTCAAAGTCTAACCCCAGATCTAATCGGGGTATTTCTTCAACTAATAACATATTAGATGTAAATAATTAGTTAATGATTATATTATAAACCCTAGAAATATTGACTCCTTATTATGTTGGAATTAGGTTATAAAACATATACTCATATAGGCCTTATTTTTTTATTTTAGAACATATTTTTGTGTAATTTTATGATTGGTAGATAATTACTTACGAATTTTACAAGATAAGATGATTTACTGAATTGTAAAACAAAATTGATTTTGAAATTACTGATTTGCCCCGACATATATTTGCAATATTATAGCATATGATATGCTATGCTGGTCAATGACCTGAGATATAGTATTCGTGTGATTAAATTAAAATCATTCATGAAAAGACTATGTTGCCCATGTTATACGTGAATAAATCAAAGTTAATGCAAATGCATTACTGGTCAAAAATCAGTGATCATCTTCTTCATTCTCAAACACGCTAGCACATAGACAATAGAAGAGGATGTAGAGCTTCCTTCTGAGCTCCAAGTCAGGATCCAACCTCGTTCATGCAATTCTTGTCCTAAAGAAAACACTATCATCCTTGAAGCATGACAAAGAACATGTAGCACCCAAGTAGGGGTCTTGAAGGTGTATCAGTCTTCGTACAACAAACCCATCATGGTCGGCTTGCATAAAAAAGAACAAAACACCACTGCACAACTTGGGCAAAGATGTTGAAACATGTTTGCATTCGTGCAATTCAATCAAAAATAGAGGTGAGCGAGCCAGCTCCAAAATAGACAATCATAGAGGAAATTGTCAAATAATTAATGCACAAGAGGAAGAATCGGGGATACAAGAACAAGTACCTCAATAAGACAAAATGATAGTGGGTTAACCTTCATGGGACCCAGGTGAGTATGATCGAGTGTTGAGAGGGAACCAAGAAGACCTCCACTTCATCTCCAGAGTCAATGTGGCCGCCATCAGTAGGTGGAGAGGGTGTGATAGGTGTGGAGCACTTCATTGTAAAACCATAGATTGGGAGCATATGATGTGGGTATCTCGATCGTGGTGGCGGGTTTATATAGGTGTTATATAGAATTGGCTGGGAAACACAAAGCCGAAGGGAAATAGGGATATAGGAGAGTCTGATGTCAACCAAACTCTTGGGGCGACGAATCCAGTTATAACAGGTATCGTTGAGTCCAAAACCATGAGCCTAACACATAGGAATGAAAATGGATGGAAGAGCATGCAAGAAGAGAGAGATTTAGGGAGGAGGAGAAACTCCTGAAGCAGCACAAATTGTGAGTACAAGTGGAGATGGGCTCCAAGAAGAAGAAAAGCTAGCAGATTTCCATTGTCTATCTGACAGTGAGGATAGGACCTATGTTGTTGTAAGTGAGTGTGACACATGAGACTATAGGCAAAATGAGAAACCAATGTGTGAAATCAAAAACTGGGATTTAAATCAAATATGAGAACGTTTGATTAACATTGGGATTCTCTAAATCTGGATTATCGTCTTTTATTAAATTAGATTGGTAAACATTATTCAAACAAGTTCAAACATGGCACCTAGGTTATAAGACCCAATGAATCTATTTTTTGGATTATACCTATGTTTTGAGATTATCTTGTATTGGTTTGGGTATAATTGGTGTTCAACTCAATTATATTTATACTTATTATTACATTTTACCATTACCCTCTATATTTGGTATATCTTGTATGGGTTTGGGTACCATTATAATTATGTGCCTTCTTGTTACAAAATAGATCCACAGGTAACAAAAGTTAGCTGCCCGCATGGGAAATGTATATATATATAAGCATATATTAGCATACATATATGGAAAACATACATGAAATTATTGTGCTTAAATATTAAGTCATAAGCATCATACATGAAAATAATGATTGACCAAGCATGGGCACACCAAGTGTGGAGCATCTTCTATCTCATGGAGGGTGTGATGGTAATTATGTGGGTCTTCCAAGAAATATGCATTTCTATCATGTTGAGTTTTGGGTCAGGCTTAACTCAATGACCTTAATGGGATTAAGTTCCTAGAAGCATTCATATGGACTATGACAAGGAGTTGTGCATACCATCTATCAAAAATTGCATAGGATGCAATTGGAAAAGATTTCCTACCTTAATAATTGGTTATGGATGTTGACGTTAGTTGGGTAATAATTTAGATATTTTGGATCTTGGATCACTAGATGATTGTATGTTGTAAATTTTCAAATTGATAGTGAGGGCCAGTAAATTGAATAAAATGGTGAAAGAAATAATTACTTAAAGGCCTAATTAATATTGTCAACATTTTCAAATCAATTCAAAAGTGTTTTGACATACACAATTTTTCTATTGTAAAAACAAATGGAAACCAATAACACATTTTCATTCAGATCGACCCTTGAGAAGGACAAACTAAATGGGACAACTTCCATGACTAGTTTGGGACTTTGGGAATCATTCTCACTTAAGAGAGCAATCTCTATGTCATAAAGATACCAGAGCCAGAGGAACTTTCTCCCACTACGCCTAAGGCTGAAAGGGATGCTTATAATAAGCATTCTGAAGATGTCATAAATGTCAAATGTCTGATTATATGCTCTATAAACTATGAGTTCTAGAGACAACATGAGAACATGAAAGTTCTTGAGATAGTAACACATCTCAAGAATATGTACCAGGATCAGGCAAGACAAGAGAGATATGATAGCTCGAAGGAATTATTTAAGTGCAATATGACAGAGGGGGATCCAGTAGGGAACCATGTGCTCAAGATGATTGGGTACATGGAAAACCTAGAGAGGTTGGGATTTCTTTTAGGCCAAGAGTTGGACACAGACGTGATTCTACAATCATGGTACGAATCATATAGCCAATTTTTCATGAACTACAAAATAAATATTTTTTATAAGATGTCTGAACTGCTTGGTATGTTGATAACTATCGAGACTCAAATGATAAAGGACAATCCTAAATTCACCATGATGATCAATAGAGTAAAGGGGAAGTCCAAGGTCAAAGGCAAAGCCAAGAAGAGTTCTAAGGTGGTCAGAAACCTAGGTTTTCTACACTTAAAGCAAAGGGAGAAGTGGGTAAGGAAGGGAATTTTCCCCAGTATCACCAAGGTGGAATCAGAAAAGGATTCCCTCTTTACATAGAAGAACTCAAGAAGAAGAAGTAGGGGTTAGGGATCTCCACTTAAGGTATATACATTAAAGAGAAAAATATTAGTACTTCTTTATCATAGGTATTGGATATCGGATGAGGATCTCACATATGATATATGTTGGATCTAAGAAGAAGTAATCCTTTAAAGAAAGGATGAGGTGGAACTGATGGAACAAGAGTTATCTCAACCCAATGGCCTTGTAATAAAACTAGAGAAATTCTATTACAAACCTACCATTCATAGAAACATAATTTTTATGTATCTTTTTTAGACAAGAGTGCATTCGAATTTTATATAATGAATGGTGGATGTTTCATTTTAAAAGATGATATCTCTATGCCAGTGCCCCAATGTCTCATGGTATATATTTATTAGTTCTAGAGACAACGTATATAATGTATAAACAAAAAGGATAAAACTCGATAACTCAAAGAAAACATGTCTTTGGTGTTGTCATCTAGGGAACATAAATGATAAATTTCTTTCTAGATGCCAACTAGACTCTTATGATTTTTAATCAATAGAGACATGTGAGTCTTACTTATTGGGCAAGATGACAAAGGTTCCTTTAATGGGAAATAGTAAGAGAGAAAATGATCTATTGGGACTTGTGCATCTGATGTATGTGGACATTTTATAACATATACATAGTGGTTACTAGTATTAAATCACTTTGATATGATCGATGTGGAGAATGCTTGAACCAAAAGTTTGAGGACCTTTTGTAGATCGTGGTATTGTACCACAATGGACTTCAGGAAGAAGGAATCATATCATGTTGGACATGGTGATATTAATGATGAGTCTAGCTGATCTTCCAACTTATTTTTGGGAATATTCTTTAGAAACCATAGCATTTACACTAAATTACATACCATCTAAATCAAATCAAAAGATACCATATGATATATGGCATGGGAAACGTCCTGGTGTGTCTTTTATGAAGATTTTGGATGTAAATCTTATGTTAGGATATGGTTTGTGGAAAAGCTTGGTTCCAAATTAGATAAATACTATTTTGTTGGATATCCCAAGGAAACCATGTGATACTAATTCTACACCCCATAAGACAACAAAGTGTTTGTTGCCAGGACTATTGCGTTCCTCCAAAGGAATTTAATTCCAAAAGAAATTTGATTCTAAAGGAAAATAGTGGGAGAGAGGTAGGACTTGAAGAAGTTTGAGACCAACAAGAAAATGTTGAACCTATAGAGGTATAGAAGGAAATAGGAGAGTCACAAACTATTGTGAAATCCCAAGTTCCTCATGTAACACAAAAGCCTCATAGATATAGTAGGAAACTGTCAGGCCTCTCTTTTGATCAGCATAAATGCCAACCATTAGAGAGAATCCCAGAACCTAAACCCAGATTATGCAACCAAACAACTAATTCTCAAAAAAGAAAATTATAACAATATATGAAAATCAAGGAATTTTTTTCTTTTCTTTCTTCATAATACCTTGTAAAACAATGTCACATCAAGGGCATCACATGCAGATATCACAAATCATATTATACTTTATCAAAACTAGAACCAAATCTTATTGCTCATGTGTAGTTCAATTTACAACAAATACATGTACATGAATCAATAAACTTTGTATACTACCCATGCTAGGAAAGAGAGTGTGCAACGACAATATACTCTATCTAGATTATTCTATTTATATATTCTTTGTCATGACCTCTCAGCTGGATAGCATTATACCTAAAAATTGTGAAACAACCTCATGAGACTTATATAGAGCCCTAGTGAGTGGATACCTCCCACTCAAGATGAGTACATGCATGAGCATTAGATTAAGTATAATGAACTTCAAAGTATCTTGTAAATATTGAAAAGTCTAGCAGATAATTCTAGCATAAGGAAAATTTAGTTTATATTGGTAATCTAATCAAATATATAAGGTAATCACTTAAATCAATTATAACTTTAAAACATCTTTTATACCATGTCTATGAACAAAACATCAGCTACTTCTTAGCTCAGATTAACAATCCTTTTGCATGAGTAATAAGTCAAGTTCTAAGCATTTGAATCAATACATAACAATAACAATATCTTTGTGACACACCACTAGCCAGACTACGAACACATCTTGCTATCCTTAAGGTGAATCACACATAAGGCATGTCTGCCAAATAGTACTATCAAATGATAAGAAATCCAAATCAAATTTAGAGTGGATATAAATCCCAACATCTACTACTTCTCACAAGACAAATCAGAATATGAAAAGGCTAATCTCTATAACAGAATTCTTAATTTTTACAACAACAGACATAATAGACAATGGAAAATTATCATCCAGCAGTACAAGGAATGTAAAAAACATTCAAATCACATTCTACACAGCTTGTCATCTTTTATTTATTTTCCCTAAAACTACTTGGCTTTTACCTCACCAAGTAGAAGTCGCCATGCCAGATTCCCATGTTAATGACTCACCATCACTATCTTAGGGTTTAGCTAGCCACCCTAAGATATCAATAATAGATCATGGCCACCTTAGGGTTGCCTAAATAGGATCACATCCTCATCTCAGGTACACAAGATACAAACCACCAAAATAGTATATCATATCACAACATTTCACATATTTTCACATTTCACATATTTTCACATTTCACATATTTTATGTCATTAGAGTCTATTCCTCATGGTCATAAAATTTCACAGCAAGGATTTAGGGACAGATACACCCCAGATGACTCACTCCTAAATCCTAGTGGTCTAACCTTTAAGGTCTCAATCCACACTTTGGAAATCCTTCTCATAATTTATCGATTACTACAAGGAGATCTGTTTTGTTTCCCCAGTTTGGTCCTCAGGGGAAACTCATAATGTTCAGGGCACCTAACTATATGTTTCATCATTTCACTTGTTATTAGTCTCTTTGACTCATCTCAAAAGAATTCAAAACATCACATATCATATTTGTGTATTCTCATGTAAATAGAATAACATGAAACAAATTAAACTTATCAAGAAAGATAATGACTAAAACAAGAAGCATGACAATCTATAATTTGCAACACGTATAGTTCTATACAATTTTTGATCATCTCATAGAAGTCATCATCAGTGATCTTTCATCCCAAGACATGATCTTATTGTCCAATATTTACCCTGTCATGGTTTTATCATCATCAGTGGGCTTTCAGCCCTAGACATAATCTCATTATGCAACACTTACCCTCATCAGGGTTTCACAAATGTAATCAGTGCATGTTAAATTCAATCTCAACATATTTCTTATCAGTTCATTCTATATCACAGTTCTCAACAAATATTCACAAAGACATTAGAACTAGAAACAATAAAAGCATATAGAATCTTGTATCATTCATCATACTAAAAATAGATTCATCATACAACATATACTTATTCCATCCAAGTTCAATAGATGCAAATAATTTTCATGCACAAACATGCATAATACAATTAGTTCTCTTCTTCTTTTATTTCACATTCTTTAGTTAGGGTTACTAATCAACACATGTTGAATATCATTTCATGTCCATCAAGATAGTCCATTCTCAGAATACAAGTATTATATCATACAATCACAATCCAAGAATACATTCTTATAAATCAATTCAAATACTTGAACCTCATCTTTTAAATGAATTCGACTACAGTTATGTTCATTCCGTAATCTCTTATTTGAGAGTATTATTCATTAGCATCATATAACTCATCATTTATGGTTAGAGTTAGGTTCTTAGATTTGTCTACTAATTCTCATCTTTTTCCTTCATTTCATATTCATTAGTCTCAACTACTTTCTTGTCATGTTCATTACGTTATTGGAACCAATCATTCTTAATTCACTTGATATACAATGATTCTCTTCTCATTGATCTTCACCAAACTCTAATTCTAATATATTTAATTCAATTGGGTTAAGTCACATGTAATTAAAAATTAAAGACTAAAGACTTCATCTTAATGACTTCATTAATTTCATCTCCAACTTGCCATCACCATTCAATTCATTTTTCTTCATATTGTTTCTTATATTTAGATAATTGTACCATGCCATTAACTTCTAATGTCATTCCCATAATCAACAATGGTCATTCTATATTATACTACATACTTTATCTTAAAAGAATGATTTAGGTTACGTCTTCTTTCACCATAATCTCTAACCATCCTTCACAATTCATTGTTATGTAGCTTGAACAAAAGGTCCCATATTCATGGGAGGGCTACTCATTATTCCATAAATTATATTAAAATAGATTGTTCAGGATTATATCATATTAGTTATGCTCATCATATTCAATTGAAGTATTAGAGCTTTTACTTCATCACTTCATCACATTTTCAACATTATATACAAGTTTGCTTTGTCACTCATACTCATCTTAATACCAAACTTTCAAGATTTTCAAGAAGTCATCCTTACTTCAACATATCATAAGAATCATTTCAATTAGTAATTCCATCATGGTGAATAGGGTTATTCATTAGAGGTATTCATACACATGGAAATCCTAGTTACCATTTTCACATATTTTATTCATCAATCACAAGTATACATTGATTAATGGACTCATTTGATTCAATCCTTCAATACAAACCCTAAAAAGAGAATAAATCAACCTCATACTAACCCTTATGTCTATTTCATATTCAATTTCAATAAGACTAAACACAACACTTGTATAGTTAATTTGAATACAATTCAATATGATTCTATACATGTCAATTCAATTGCTAAGCATATCGGCTATTGGGCTGATTTTTAGGCATTATTCACATGAAATAGCATAGTCATATATCCATAGGATTCTCCATGGATCCTCAATCCATATATCAAAAACTAATCAAGTTCCAATCAATGAGAAATTATCAAAATCATTAGAATTTGATTCACTAATATCTTTCCAAATTAATATCCAATCACATATAGATACATTCAAGGTTTCTGATTATTTTAGCCGAATAGAGTTAGGCTTTTAACATGAATACAGATCTTATAAGGGAGATAAAAACTCACCTATGGTGACAAGAACCTTAAAAACGTAGGTCAAACTAAAAATACCTAGAAATCCAATCAAACTCTAGAAATCAAATCCATTTCTTCCTCCCCACAACTTGGAAACCCTAGAAAAGGAGATTAGAAGAGAAAGAGTGAGAAAAGGGGATGATTTGATGTGATTTTGAATCAAATTAGAGGATGTACATAATATTAAAAAGTGAGAGAATAATCACCATCAAAGGCTATGCAAAGAAGCTAAACATAGTTGATTTCATCATATCTCGGATAGCAAAACTCTAGATCAGCAAATCCACCACTTTCTCCTCTCAAACCCTAACTCTCCCTATCTGTCTAGGATTTTATTTCTCTAGATTGAATCATGAATTATGAGATCTCTTAGCGTGTTAGGTTGATCATATAGAGTAATTGAGGTGCTTGGGTAATTTGCACATTTGCCCCTTCACTATACTTTCTCTTATTTTAGATGAATTTTTTGTCGTTAAAATGTTATTGTAAATCATTTACTTCAGAGTTCAAACTTACTCCAAAAATTATTAGAAATTAACATTTTGGTTATCATTAAGATTAAAATCTCCAATTAAAATTTCAACTACTATATTGCAGTGCACAGCATGGTCGGTCCAGTTTGTCCCTAGGAAAAATCGACCGACACCCCTCTCTGTAGAGGCCAAACATCATATAAAATTATGCAAAATTTAATAGGATGTTTAAAATAGAGTTTTCTAGAAAAAGTTAAAATTTGGTATCAATTGGATCTATCAATAAAAAGATAAAATTCAAATATCATGCTTCTATATTTCAATCTAAATACATGGTCGACTGAGTTTGCCCTGGACAAACTCTACTGACAAATTGATCATAGAAATATTCAAAAAATCTGATATTTTCAAAAATTCTCAAGTTTAGTTATCCAAATTGTATCCATATTTAAATTAAAGAATAGTTGTATATAAAATACTAAAAATCATTTAGTACCCCTATGTACTTATCAAATTTGTATTCCTTTGCCATCAAAACCCTAACATTAGCCAATTAGGGTTTTTAATTCTCAAAACCCTAATTATTTGAAATAAAAGCATATTTAGAGTTTTTCTTTAGGTTCAAAGAGTCATGATTTGAATATCATCATTTATCAAGTTTTAAACAATGATCAATTTGGTAAAGCATGCAATCATCCAAGTAAACTTTGATTAGATGATATTTTGAAAATGGGTCATTACAAATTCTCCACTCCTTATAGAATTTTGTCATGAAATCCAATACAAGAAGTGGAAGAATATCATATCACCTAATAGTTCATCTCTCTCGGCATCAAGTTAGAAATACTTCCATTTTATCATTCTTTCAAATAATATCTTTTTTTTCTTTGCGTTAGATAGATATTTCATCCCTAGTCATCTTCATATATCTCCTTGAGTATTACAAACATTAACTTCATAAATCTTTGTAATACATCATTTATCAAGATGTAATTCACATCAAATTTCACATCCTTTTAAAATTTGATTATGTATCTCATAGATCAAGATTATAATTCATTCGACATTATTATCTGCATTCATCATTTTCCTTAATAAAGAAGATCATTTATGCATCATTCTTAATTCTTAGCTTTTTCTTACAATTTTAGATTTCACATTCAGATTCATACTCATTAGAGATTATCTTGATAGTCAATTAGCTTACATCTTTCTTATATAAAATTTCATGTTTTCCATAGGTTCCATATTGAGTTATAAAATCCTTTTCTCTTTCCCCAATTTAACATCGTTCTTTTTTTATCATCATGCATCTAATAATACTACCAAATTGTGTTCATCTGGATACTTGGTTAGGGCATCTAGAAGAACTATAGTCAAAAATTCCATACTAGCTTATCTCAATGCCCAAATACTTGACCAGAGTATCTGGATACTGAGTTTAGTCAGTATGCACAACATTTAGGTTATATTCAACATCCACATTATCATTTAATCCTAGATCATATTGTCCCTATGGACTCATTTAACGTAGGTTTTGATACCACGTTGTTGGCAACTCTTTTTTTATCAGCATAAATGCCATCCATTAGAGAGAATCCCAGAATCTAAACCCAGATTATGCAACCAAACAACTACTTTTCAACAAAGGAGATTAAAGCAATATACGAAAATCATAAAGATTTTTTTTCATTTTTCTTTCTTCACAATACCTTGTAAAACAATGTCACATGAAGGACATCACATTCAGATATCACAAATCATATTCAACTTTATCAAAACCAGAATCAAATCTTATGGCTCATGTGTAGTTCAGTTTACAACAAATACATGTACATGAATCAATAAACTTTGTATATTATCCATCCTAGGAAAGAGAGTGTACAGGGATAGTCTACTCTATTTTGATTATTCAATTTAAATCTTCTTCATCACGACCTATCCACTAGATATCATTATATTTAAAAACATTTGAAACAACCTCATGATACTCATATAGAGCCCCAATGAGTGGATACTTCCCACTCATGATGAGTACATGCATTAACATCAAATTAAGTATAATGAACTTCAAAGAATCTTGCACATATTGAAAAGTCTAGAAGATATTCCTAGCATAAGGCAAATTTAGTTTATAATGGTAATCTAATCAAATAGATAAGGTAATCACTTAAATCAATTATAACTTTAAAACATCTTTTAGAGCATTTCTATGAATAAAATAGCAGATACTTCTTAGTTCAGATTAACAATCCTTCTACATGAGTAATAAGTCAAGTTCTAAGCATTTGAATCAATACATAACAATAACATTATCTTTGTGACACTCAACCAGACCAGGAACATATCTTGTTGTCCTAAAGATGAAGCACACATAAGGCATGTCTACCAAACAGTACTATCAAATGACTAGCAATCCAAATCATGTTCATAGTGGATATAAATCCTAACATTTACTACTTGTCAACAAGACAAATCTGAAAATGAAATAAATAATCTCTATAATAGAATGCTTATTTTTCACAACAAGAAACATGATAAAAAATGTCAAATTATTGGCTAGCAATACATATAATGTAATAAACATTCAAATCGTATACTACACAGTTTTTCATTTTTTAGTTATTTTCCCTGAAACTACTTGGCATGTACCTCACCAAGTAGAATTCGCCACACCTGATTCTCTATCAATGACTCACTATCATGATCTTAGGGTTTAGATGGCCACCCTAAGATATCAACTACATACCCTTCCCACCTCAGGGTTTCCTAAAGAGGCTCAATTCCTCATCTCAAGTACACAAAATAGGAACTAACAAGACAGTATATCACATATCACAGCATTTCACATATTTTCACATTTCACATATTCTATTTCATCAGAGTCTATTCCTCATGGACATAGACTTCCACAACAAGGATTTAGGTCCAGAGCCACACTAGATGACTCCACTCCTAAATTCCTAGTGGTCTAACCTTTAAGGTCTCGATCCACACACTGGAAATTTTTCCTCATAATTTATTGATTACTACAAGGAGATTTGTTTTGTTTCCCCAATGTGGTCCTCGGGGGAAACTCATGGTGTTTAGGGCACCTAACTAAATGTTTCATCATTTTACTTAATATTTATCTCTTTTACTCATCTTAAAATAATTCACAACACCATATATCATATTTTTGTATTCTTGTGTAACTACAATAACATGAAACAGATTAATATTATCAAGAAAGACAATGACTAAAACAAGAAGCACATCAATCTATAATTTGCAACAGATATAGTTCTTTACATTTCTAGATCATCTCATATCAATCATCATCAGTGTGCGTTCATCCTAACACATAATCTCATTGTCCAACATTTACCCCATCAGGGTTTTATCATCATCAATGGGATTTCACCTGTAGACATAATCTCATTATGCAACATTTATCCTCAATAGGGTTTCTCAAATGTAATTAGTGCATGTTAAATTCAATGTCAACATATTTCTTATCAGTTCATTCTATATCACAGTTATCAACAAATATTCACAAAGACACTAAAACTGGCAACAATAAAAGCATACAGATTTCTTGCAACATTCATCATACTCAAAATAGATTCACCATACACTATATGCTTATTCCATCCAATTTCAATATATGCAAATAAATTCCATGCATAAACATGCATAATAAACTTAGTTTTCTTCTTCTTTTATTTTGCCTTCTTCAGTTAGAGTTACTAATGAACACATGTTGGATATCATTTGAAGTCCATACAGATAGTCCATTCTCATAATACTAGTATTTACTAGACAATCACAATATAGATAGTACATTCTTATATATAAATTTGAATACTTGAACCTCATCTTTTCATTGAATTCAACTATAGTTATGTGCATTCCTTAATCCCACATGTGAGATCATTACTCATTAACATCATCTAACTCATAATTTTAGGGTTATAATTAGGTTCTTAGATTTGTCTACTAATTCTCTTATTTTTCCTTCATTTCATATTCACCGGTCTCAACTTCTTTCATGTCATGTTCATTACGTTATTAGAACCAATCATTCTTAATTCACTTGATATATAATGCTTCTCCTCTAATTGACATTCATCAAAGTCCAATTCTAGTATATTTCATTCAATTTGGGTTAAGTCACATGTAATTAAATATTAAAGATTAAATACTTCATCATAATAACATCATTAGTTTCATCTTTAACTTGTCATAACCATCCAGTACATTTTTCTTCATATTGTTTCTTATATTTAGATAAGTGTACCATGCCACTAACTTCTAATGTCATTCCCATAATCAACAATGATCATTCTTTATTATACTACTCACTTTAGCATAAAATAATGGTTTAGGTTACATCTTCTTACATCATAATCTCTAATCATCCTTCACGATTCATTGTTATGTAGCTTGTATAAAAGGACCCACATTCATGTGAGGGCTACTCATTATTCCATAAATTATACTAAACCATATTTTCTAGGATTATATCATATTAGTAAGGCTCATTATCTTGAATTGAAGTATTAGAGCTTTCATATTAGCACTTCATCACATTTTTAACATTATATACAAGTTCTAGCTTTATCACTCATACTTGTCTTAATACCAAACTTATAGGGTTTTCAAGAAGTCATCCTTAGTTCAACATATCATAAGAATCATATCATTCAATAATTCCATCATGGTGCATAGGGGTATTATTAGAGCTATTCACACACATGGAAACCCTAATTTCCATTTTCAAATATTTCATTCATCAATCATAAGTATACATTGATCAATTGACTCATTTGATTCAATCCTTCAACACAAAACCTAAACATGAAATAACTCCACCTCATATTGATCCTTATGTATATATAATATTCAATTTTAGTAAGACTCAACACAACACTTGTATTGTCATTCTAATACAATTTAAATATGATTCTATACATGTCAATTCAATTCCTAAGCATATCGATCATTGGTCTGATTTTTAGGCATTTTTCACATGAAAAAGCATAGTCATATATCCATAGGATTCTCAATGGATCCTCAATCGATATATTAGGAACAAAAAAAGTTCTAATCCATGAGAAGTGATCAAAATCAGTAGAATTTGATTTGCTAATATCTTTCCAAATTAATATCCAATCACATCCAGACATAAGCAAGGTTTTTTTATTTTAGCCAAATAAAATTAGGCTTTCAACATGAATACAGAGCTTAGGAGGGATATAAACACTCACCTAAGCTGACAAGCTCCATAAAAAATAAGGTCAAACTTTGAATTCCTAGAAATCCAATCCAATTCTAACTTTAAATCCATTTCTTCCTCCTCTCAACTCGAAAACCCTAAAAATGGATATTAGAAGAGAAAGAGTAAGAAAAGGGGATAATTTGATGTGGTTTTGAATCAAATTAGAGTAGGTATATAATCTTGACATGTGAGAGAATAATCACCATGAAAGTCTATACAAAAAAACTAAACTTACTTGATTTCATCATATCTTAGATAGCAAAACCCTAGATCAGCAATTCCACCACTTTCTCCTCTCCAATCCTTACTCTCCCTCTCTCTATACGATTTCATTTCTCTGGATTGTATCATGAATTATGAGATCTCACAGTTTTTTAGGTTTATCATATAGATCAATTGAGGTGCTTGGGTAATTTTCACATTGGCCCCTCACTATACTTTCTCTTTTTTCAGCTGAATTTTCAATCATTAAAATGTTTCTATAAGTCATTTACTTAAGAGGTTACACTTCCTCTAAAAATTATGAGAAATTAACATGTTGTTTATAATTGAGTTTAAAAGAACCAGTTAAAATTATAGATCATTCAGAGTTACCAATAAATTAATAAAAACCAAATACTACACTTCTATATTGCATTCTACAACATGGTTGGTCGAGCTTGTCCCTGGGAAAACTCAACCGACTCCCCTTTCTGTAGAGTTCAAACATCATCCCAAATTATGAAAATTTAATAAAATGTCTAAAATAGAATTTTACAGTGATTGTTAAAATTTGAGATGAATTGGATGTACCAATAAAAAGATAAAATTTAGATACTATGATGCTATATTACAATTTATATACATGGTCGGCTGAGTTTTTCATGGGAAAACTCAACTGAAAAACAGATCTTAGAAATCTTCAAAAAAATATGATATTTTTCAAGAGTGCTAAAATTTGAGTTATCAAAATCATATTCAAATTTCCATTAAAATAGAGCAGTATATAAAATATTAAAGATCATTTAGTACACCATTATACTTATAAATTATGTATTCATATGTCATCAAAATCTTAACTTTGGTCTATTGGGGTTTTCAAATATCAAAATCCTAATTATTTGAAATAAAATCATATTTAGAGTTTTTCATTAGGTTCAAAGAATTATTATTAGAATACCATCATTAATCAAGTTTTAAACAATGATCAATCTAGTTAAGCATGCAATCATCCAAGTAAAGTCTGATTAGATGACAAATTTAAAACTGGGTCATTACAAATTCTCCCCTCCTTATAGGATTTCGTTATGAAATCCAATAAAAGATGGGGAAGAATATCATATCACCTAATCGTTCATCTCTCTCCTCAACTTCAAGTTATGAATACTTCCACCTTATCTTTCTTACATATGATATCTTTTTCTTTCTTTTTTTTGTCTTAGATAGATAGTTCATCCCTAGTCATCATCATATATCTCCTAGGGTATTACAAATATTGACTTCATAAATCTTAGTAATACATCATTTAATAAGATGTAATTCACATCACCTTTTACATCCTTTAAAAATTGATTATGTATCTCAAATATCAAGACTATTATTCATTTTGCATTATTATCAGCATTCATCATTTTCCTTCATAAATAAGATCATTTTGTGTGCATCATTCTTAGTTCTTAGATTTTTCTAACAATTTCATATTTCGATTCAGACTCATTAGATATTATCTCCACAATCCATTAGATTTCATCTTTCTTATATGAAATTTCTTGCTTGCCATAGGTTCCATATATTGAATTATAAAATCATTTTCTCTTTCATCATTCTTTTTATTTATCATCATGCATCTTATTATACTATCAAATTGTGTTCATCTAGATACCTGGTCAGGCCATCCATAAGAAGTACAGTTGGTAGTTCTCAATTCCCAAATACTTGACCAGAGTATCTGAAAACTGAGTTCAGCCAGTATGCACATCATTCATGTTATATTCAACATCCACACTATAATTTATTCCTAGATCCTATCATCTCTGGAGTATCATCTAACCTAGGCTCTGATATAATGTTGTTGGACCTCTTTTTTGATCAGCATAAATGCCAACCATTAGAGAGAATTCCAGAACCTAAACCTTGATTATGAAACCAAACAAATAATTCCCAACAAAGACAACTAAAACAATATTAGAAAATCATAAGTAAACTTTTTGCTTTTTATTTCTTCACAATACCTTGTAAAACAATGACAAATTAAGGACATCACATTTAGATAACAAAATCATATTAGACTTTGTTAAAAATAGAATCAAATCTTGTGGCTCATGTGCAGTTTAGTTTACAACATATACATGCACATGAATCAATAAACTTTGTATACTACTCATCTAGGCAAAGAGAGTGTATAGGGACAATCTACTCTATCTAGATTATTCAATTTATATCTTCTTTGTCATGACCTCTCTATTGGAGAGAACTATACTTAAAAACATTTGAACAAACTCATGAGACTCATATAGAGACTCAATGATTGGATACCTCCCACTCAAGATGAGTACATGCATGAGCATTAGATTAAGTATAATGATTTAAAAGAATCTTGTAGATATTGAAAAGTCTAGCAGATAATTCTAGCATAAAGAAAATTTAGTTTACAATGGTAATCTAATCAAATAGATAAGGTAATCACTTAGATCAATTAAAACTTTATAACATCTTTTAGATCATCTATGAATAAAATAGTAAATACTTCTTAGTTCATAATAACAACCCTTCTTCATGAGTAGTAAGTCAAGTTCTAAGCATTTGAATCAATATATAACAATAACATATATTTATGACACTCCACCAGTCGGACCAGGAACACATCTTGCATTCCTAATGTTGAAGCACTCATAAGGCATGTCTACCAAATAGTATTATCAAATGACAAGCAATCTAAACATATTCATAGTGGATATAAGTCCCAACATTACTACTTGTCAACAAGACAAATCACAGATAATCTATATAATAGAATGCTTATTTTTTACAACAAGAAACATAATCAACAATGGAAAATTATCATCTAGTAGTACAAGGAATGTAAAAAACATTCAAATCATATTCTACATGGCTTGTCATCTTTTATTTATTTGCCCTAAAACTACTTGGCTTGTACCTCACCAAGTAGAATTCGCCATGCCTAATTCTCATGTCAACGACTCACTGTTACTATCTTAGGGTTTATTCATCCACCCTAAGATATCAACAACAAACCCTAGCCACCTCAGGATTGCCTAAAGAGGCTCACTTCCTCATCTTAGGTACACGAGCTAGGAACCAACAAAACAATATATCAGATATCACAACATTTCAATATTTTCACATTTCATATATTTTATTTCATTAGAGTCTATTCCTCATGGACAGAGACTTTCACAACAAGGATTTAGGGCAGAGCCACTCCATATGATTCACTCCTAAATCTGGTGGTCTAATCTTTAAGGTATCGATCCATACTCTGGAAATCCTTCTCATAATTCATCGATTACTTCAAGGAGATTGGTTTTGTTTCACCAATGTGGTCCTCGGGGAAAACTCACGATGTTTAGGGCACCTAACTAGAGGTTTCAACATTTCACTTGTTATTAGTTTCTTTTACTCATCTTAAAAGAATTCAAAACATCATGTATCATATCTATGTATTCTTGTATGACTAGAATAACATGAAAGATGTTAAGCTTATCAAGAAAGACAATGACTAAAACAAGAAGCACAACAATCTGTGATTTGCAACACATATAGTTCTTTACATTTCCAGATCATCTCATAGTATTCATCATCAGTGATCTTTCAGCCCAAGACATAATCTCATTGTCCAACATGTACCCCATCAGGGTTTTATCATCATCAGGGGCCTTTCATCCCTATACATAATCTCATTATGCAACATTTACCATCATCATGGTTTCTCAAATGTAATCATTGCATGTTAAATTCAATCTCAACATATTTCTTATCAGCTCATTCTATACCATAGTTCTCAACAAATATTCACAGACACATTTGAACTAACAACAATAAAAGCATATAGATATTTTGCATCATTCGTCATACTCAAAATAGATTTATCATACAACATATACTTATTCCATCCAATTTCAATTGATGCAAATAAATTTCATGCATAAACATGCATAATACACTTAGTTCTCTTCTTCTTTTATTTCACATTCTTCAGTTAGTGTTACTAATCAATACGTGTTGAATATCATTTGAAGTCCATCAAGATAGTCCATTCTCATACTACAAGTATTCTATCAGACGATCACAATCAAAGGAGACATTCTTATAAATCAATTCAAATACTTGAACCTCATCTTTTAATTGAATTCAACTACAATTATGTGCATTCCTTAATCTCTCATTTGATATCATCATTCATTAGCATCATCAAATCATTTTAGGGTTAGATTTAATTTCTTAGATTCATCTATTGATTCTCATATTTTTCCTTGATTTCATATTCATTAGTCTAAACTTCTTTCATGTCATGTTCATTACATTATTGGAACTAATCATTCTTAATTCACTTGATATACAATGATCTCTTCTCTGTTAACATTCATCAAATTCCAATTCTAGTATATTTCATTTAATTTGGGTTAAGTCACATGTAATTAAAAATTAAAGATTAAATACTTCATCATAATAACTTTATTAATTTCATCTTTAAATTGCCATCACCATTCACTACATTTTTCTTCATATCTTTTCTTATATTTAGATAAGTGTACCATGTCATTAACTTCTAATGTCATTCCTTTAATCAACATTCTTTATTATACTACTCACTTTAGCTTAAAAGAATGGTTTAGGTTACATCTTCTTACACTATGATCTCTAATCATCCTTCATGATTCATTGTTACGAAGCTTGTATAAAAGGGTCCACATTCATATACGGGCTACTCATTATTCCATAAATTATACTAAAATAGATTATTTAGGATTAGATCATATTAGTAAGGTTCATCATATTTAATTGAAGTATTAAAGCTTTCACTTCAGCACTTCATCACATTTTCAACATTATATAAAAGTTCTAGATTTATCATTCGTACTCATCTTAATACCAAACTTATAGGGTTTTCAAGAAGTCATCCTTAATTCAACATATCATAAGAATCATACCGCTCATATTTTTCCTTGATTTCATATTCATTAGTCTAAACTTCTTTTATGTCATGTTCATTATGTTATTGGAACTAATCATTCTTAGTTCACTTGATATACAATGCTTCTCTTCTCCATTGACAATCATCGAAGTCCAATTCTTGTATATTTCATTCAACTTGGGTTAAGTCACGTTTGGTTAAAAATGAAAGATTAAATACTACATCATAATAATTTCATTAGTTTCATCTTTAACTTGCCATCACCATATAGTATGTTTTTCTTCATATCTTTTCTTATATTTAGACAAGTGTACCATGTCATTGACTTATAATTTCATTCCTTTAATCAAAATTCTTTATTATACTACTCACTTTAACTTAAAAGAATGTTTTAGGTTACATCTTCTTACACCATGATCTCTAATGATCCTTCACGATTCATTGTTATGTAGCTTGTATAAAAGGACCAACATTCATGTGAGTGCTACTAATTATTCCATGAATTATACTAAAATATATTATTTAGTATTTGATCACATTAGTAAGTATCGTCATCTTTGATTTAAGTATTAGATCTTTCACTTCAGCACTTCATCACATTTTGAACATTATATACAAGTTCTAGCTTTATCACTCATACTCATCTTAATACCAAACTTCTAGGGTTTTCATGAAGTCATCCTTAGTTCAACATATCATAAGAATCATATCATTCAGAAATTCCATCACGGTGCATAGGGTTATTCATTAGATCTATTCACACACATAGAAACCCTAGTTTCCATTTTTACATATTTCATTCATCATTCATAAGTATACATTAATTAATTGACTCATTTGATTCAATCCTTCAACATAAACCCTAAACAGGGAATAATGCCACCTCATACTTATCCTTATGTATATATCATATTCAATTTTAGTAAGACTAAACACAATACTTGTATAGTTCATTCTAAAACAATTCAAATATGATTCTATACATGTCAATTCAATTCCTAAGCATATCGGGCATTAGGCTGACTTTTAGCCATTATTCACATGAAATAGAATAATCATATATCCATAGGATTCTCCATGTACTCAATCAATATTTAGGAATGAAGCAAGTTCCAATCAATGAGAAATAATCAAAATGAGTATAATTGGATTTGCTAATATCTTTCCAAATCAATATCCAATCACATATAGATATAAGCAAGGTTTCTGATTATTTAAGTCGACTAGAATTAGTCTTTAAAAATTAATACAGAGCTTAGGAGGGAGATAAACACTCACCTAAGGTGACAGTAACCTTAAAATCGTAGGTCAAATTCTAAATTCTTAAAAACCCAATCAAACTCTAGCAATCAAATCCATTTCTTCCTCCTCTCAACTCAGAATCCCTAGAAATGGAGATTGCAAGAGAAAGAGTGAAGAAAGGGGATGATTTGATGTGGTTTAGAATCAAATCAGAGGAGAGACATAATATTGACATGTGAGATAATAATCACCATGAAAGACTATGAAAAGAAGCTAAACTTACTTAATTTCATCAAATCTCAGATAGCAAAACCCTAGATCAGCAATTCCACCACTTTCTCCTCTCAAATCTGAACTCTCCCTCTCTTTATAGGATTTTGTTTCTCTATAATAAATCATAGATTATGAGATATCCTAGTGTTTTTGGTTGATCGCATAGAGCAATTTAGGTGCTTGGGTAATTTGCACATTGTCCCCTCACTATACTTTCTCTTATTTTTGCTGAAAAATCTATCATTAAAATGTTACTATACATTGTTTACTTCAGAGGTCAAAATTCCTCCAAAAATTATGAGAAAATTAAATTGTATTTATCATTGAGTTTAAGAGTTCATTATAATATTTTATATCATTTATAATTACCAATAAATTTATAAAAATAAAATACTACATTGCTATATTGCAGTCTGCAGCATGGTCGGTCGAGTTTGTCCCTGGGAAAACTCAACCTACACACCTCTCTGTAGAGGTCAAAAATCATCCAAAAATTATTAACATTTAACAAAATGTCTATAATAGAGTTTTCCATCATCTTTTAAAATTTGATATTTATTGGATGTACCAATAAAAAGATAAAATTCAAATACCATGCTACTATATTTCAATCTGAATATATGGTCGACTGAGTTTGTCCTGGGAAAACTCGACCGACAAATAGATCATAGAAATATTCAAAAGTTCTAATATTTGCAAGAGTGATGAAAATTGAGTTGTCAAAATCATATGCAAATTTCAATTATAACAGAGTTGTATATAAAACACTAAAAACGTTTATTACACCATTATACTTATCAAATTTTGTATTCAAATGCCATCAAAACCCGAACTTTGGCCGATTAGGGTTTCCAATTCTCAAAAATCTAATTATTTGAATAAAACTCATATTTAGAGTTAATCATTAGATTCAAAGAATCATGATTAGAATACCATCATTAATCAAGTTTAAAACAATGATCAATCTGGTTAAGCATGCAATCATCCAAGTAAACCCTAATTATATGACTAATTTGAAAACGGATCATTACAGATACACACTGAGCCTGAAAGATTAAAATATCTTGTGACTAGAGAAGGGGATGAGTTGGTCATAGATGATGAGCCAACAACCTACCTAGAAATTATTGAGGGACCAGGGTCTAAGAAATGGCTTGAGTTCATGAGATCTAAGATGGACTCCATGTACACCAATAAGGGATGGACCTTGGCGGATCCACCTAAAGGGGTAAACCTATAGGGTGTAAGTGGGTCTCAAGAAGAAGACTGGCATGCATGGCATTAGACATGACTAAATCCATTAGGATCATGCTTACCACTATAGCTTAGACACAAAGGTCAACCATTGGATTTAAGCAAACATCTTGGAGATGGAATCTTTGATTTGACAAGGTAGTCAAAGAGTTTGGCTTTAATCAAAATAAAGATGAACCATGTGAGGAGGTTAGTTGAAGCATAATTGTATTCCTCATATTGTATGTGCATGACATAATATTGATGGGGAATTGCATCCCTACCCTACTAATGTAAAGAACTGGCTAGGAAGTACCTTCTCAATGAAGGATTTAGGAGAAAAATCTTATATCTTAGGAATTAAGATCTATAGAGATAGATATAGAAGGCTTCTTATCTAAAGTAAGAGAACATACATTGACAAACTGTTGAAGAAGTTCATCATGCAAGACTCAAAGAGAGGCAATGTACCCATGTCCCACAGAATTAGTCTATCCAGAGCATAGTATCCCAGTTCTTATGAAGAATGGAAGTGCATGAATAATATGATATATGCATACGTGATTGGATCTATCATGTATGTAATGTTATGCACTCGTCCTGATGTCTCGTATGCTTGGGCATGACGAGCGGATATCATCCAGATCCTTGTAAGGCCCCTGACCTAGCTTAATGCCAATTTATGCTTACCTTGTAAAATGAGATGTTTAGAACCTTGATCTAAACCTTTCAGTTTCTTTGTTGAGATATGAAGAGCATATCTTCTCAGTTTGGTCATATTTTTATGCTATTTGAGCTATATTTGCTTGTTTTGGACCAAGTAGCAATAGGGGTTATTTTGCAAATTGTCACACGTAGACTGTATCCTTAGTTATTTAGCATCATGAGAGAGATAATGATGCTAAGGGGTGCCTTTTTTGGACCTTGGTTGATGAGGTGGCATCATGTGGTGATGCTAGGGTTTCTAGGGTTTGCTTGGTGGTGCTTGGTATCGACCATGTCGAGTTTGCCTTTGTGTTGCGACCTATTTCTCCACCTTGTGGAGTGTCTTGGGTGTGTCTCGACTGAGACACCTTCCCTTGGTGTTTTTGTCTCAACCTTGATGGTCTTGAATGTGTTTTGGTTGAGATAGTTTGGCTTCTTGTGGTGTGTCTCGACCTAGTGTGTTTGGTGACCTTTGTTGTGGTCGAGACAAGTTTTCTTGAGGTTTGTCTCAACCTATAGGGCGGTAATGACTCATGTGGTTGAGACACCACCTAGGTTGTAACACCATCAGTTGCATGTAAGTGCTTAATGGTTGCATGGTAATTTTCTTGATGAACAAGTGTCCCTTTGGTGCTCTATTGTGTTGACACCTCATACATACCTTACTTCCCTCTTCCTTTCAGTAAAGAACCCCTTCTCTTCAATGGCAAGCATCTTTTTCGTCCCTACTCTCTTCCCTCTATCTTGTGATTGACCTTGGATCTTTGGGACCAAAGTAGGTCTGATCTTAAAGCTATGGTGGCCGATCAACCTTGCTTGCGAAGGATCCTATGCTAAATCAACCCTGTGGTTGTCATTTTTGGTGATTCTTTGTTTGGTAAGTGGATTTACCCTCTTGATCACGTTTTTCCCTTGAAACCCCTTCTTCTTCTTCCTCTTTTCTTGGCCGAAGACTAGGGTTTTACCATGATGGTCATCTTGAGAGAAACCCCTTTTCACAAAGGTCGTAGACCATGGTTCTACCAAGGTGGTAACTAGTAAGAGGAAGTTTTCTTCTCTTTCCCCTTTCTTATTTTGGTTCAGTATAGGGTTTCTTACCCCTCTTTTTGAGAAAATCTCTTCACTGTGGTGTTCTTCTTTGGTGAGGTGATCTTGGGGCTGAAGTGCTAATCAAGTTGGAGTATCTACTTCTCTCTTGGAGCCTTTGATCTTGGAGCATGGATCTCTACATAAGGCGGGTTATATAACTTCCCCTCTTATACTTTGGTACCATAATCTTTATCATATGCTACTATTCTTATCTCTGAAATGTTCTCTTAAATTGCAACAAGGTGATACCATGATTTAGGGTTTGAACTGTAATTATAGTTTTATAGGAATTGCTACTAATTCTAATCCCTAATTTTCTTGTACTCGGTTTTGAGATGAATATAAGATGGACAATTTCTCTTGTTTTGGTCTATGATTTCTATCATCATGTATGGGTTTTGAGTATCGTAGTGTAACATGGGGTTTTGGTTCAATTTTGAACATATTGAACATCAGAATTCACCTCTCTTAGTAAGGTTCTTTTATGCAGATTCTATCATATATTTTAAAGGATTTTAGTGATCAAATTTGTATGGAGTCATCTCCTTTGATGTTGATGAGTTTCCCTTGAGGATAACCTTATGTTTTGGTTATGGTTCATCACTGTTTTGAGGATGGTTATTTATCCTTGTGGAAGTCTGACCTTGGTGGTCACTACACCCTTTATTTTAGTCTTGGTTGAAACATATGTGTTGTTGGTGATCGACACCCATGTTTTGTTAAATGAGGGTGGAGGTGATGATTATACAAGTATTATAATACTTGGTTCTATTATTATGATGTAAAAATGGTAAAGGATGTTCTTAAGATTTAGGTTTTATGACCTTATAGTTTTCTCATGTAGATTACTCTTTTCCTAAAACCTTAAATTCATATACTCAATTGGTAAGAGATGTTGAGGTGATAATCTCACATGCACCATGAGCTATGGTTTTATCACCATGCTAAGTTTTGGCCATCATGTTTTTCCTTGGAGCTTTAGAAAACTTCCATATATGTTGAGATTTAATTTTCTCTCTCCTAAGTGGTTTTTCTTGTTGATCTTTATGGTGTTTGTTCTAGGGTTTTGATGATCGTGAATCCTTGAGTTTTGAACATAGTGACACTTGGTTTTCATGATGTTAACATTTCTTTCATTTGAAACATATGTCACCCTTGGTGTAGGGGTCGTGAAACCCATATGTTGGTTTGGGTTGAGACACCTTGTGATGTGGTCGAGACATCTTGTGTTGCTTAGATCGAGACATCCATATGCTGGTTTGGGTCGTGATCATGTGTTGTGCTTTGGTAGAGACTCTCTTAAGTTGCTTTGGTCAAGACACATGTGATGGTGGAGTTTTGGTCGTGGCATGTTGTTCTTTGTCTCAGTCATGACATTTTGTATTGGTTTTGGTCGTGGCTCTTGAAGTTGCTCTTGTCTCGGTTGAGATCCTAACCATAAGGGTTGAGGGTTGAGATACCTATGATCTATTGTGTTTGGGTCTCAACTGTATCCCTTGTTCGGTTGAGACTCTTGACCATGTTATTTCGGTCATGATAGTTTGAACTTGTTGATGGTTAGTTGGGGTAGCATGTTGATGCATGGTCTATACACTTATATGATTTATGGTCATAAAACATGCATGACATCATGAGATGGTACACCTACACATGTATATGTAGGAGATGCTTAGATGTTGTTGATATCATGACCTAATTGTGTTCAACAAATGATGTTAAACCATAAATCAGTTCCAAGAAAGTGGGATATGACATAACTAGGGTTTGGTGATTTAATAATGATATGCAACCCTAATCGGCTATGTGTGTGAACCCTAACCCTAATCCTAGGGTATGCTATACTTTTTGTGTCTATTTGCATAAATAGCATGTGATTGCACTTTCCATCTCCTACTTGTATGGTTCTAACCTTGCAGTTTAACTAAGTTTCATAGCTTTTGAATTCTATGAAGATGATTAAGTGATATTAAGTGATGGTTGAGAGCCTTGATAAAGTGCATGGGATTTATGATAATGTGAATGTGCATATTTAGTCATAATCCATAGTACTTAGACCTAATACACTCCAAATATATGGGAGCTGATGAACTGGGCTTTGATGAATGATTTTGCAATAAAACCCTAATTTGTTATACCTAGAACCTTAACCCTAATTGTGGGAACATATGATGTACATGCTTACATTGCTTAAAATGAATAGTATACTATGATGATTCTCTCTCCTATATATGTACATCCTAACCATGTAGGTAAAATTGGATGTCATAGATAATGATTGCTATGGTGAATATGTGATATGACATAAGAGATGATTATGTGTCTATTGAGGCATGATGAGATGATGATGTGGTATAGGTATGATGTGATTGGTATTATGATCTAGTGAAGGCTTAATGCCTAATGTGATATGATATCCTCTAGTGATATAATGAGGGATTGATATTCCTTGTAATGATGGTAATGTGAGCTATATTTGGCAGTGATAACGTGTGATGATGATGATAGCCTTGAATAAGGCAGTGTGATAGTTATATCAAGTGTTAGTGTGAAAAGTTTATACCTTGAATGTTTTATATCTTTTAAAGTTGTATTATGCCCTTATCTTTGTAGAAGTTATTTAGAGTTTGTACGTTGTAACTTTATTGATGCTAAAAGATACTCAATTAGCTTAGATAATCAAGTGAAACCCTAATCATGTAGTTTCCATATACCATAGATCCATCTTCAGCGTCAGTCTTAGTGCTAGTGGGGTGAAATGAGTAACTCCTACGAGAAACTCAGAGCACATATTGTTGAATATGTAGGGTGCAAGTTGGGGTATCTCCTTGTATTCTTAAATTTTTGAGATAGTGGTATGATTCTTAAATATAGAACAGCCATGTGTGAGCCTATTCTCTAACATTGTTCCATGTACCAAGGTAGGCTAGTTGTTTTATAGGACCATATATTTGACTATGAGTTGTTGTCTATAGGACTATAGCTATGACTATAAGTTGTTATCTTGTAGTCTGATTCTCATGTCACTGCGTTGCATACTCGAACTGACTGAGTAGTGATGGTGTTGATCATGGAGTTTGATTCTTCCATTGATCTTGTATGGTACTGATTTCGACTTAGCAGTGGCCAGTTGGATTTGAGTGATATGCCTCAAATCGTCAGGGCATATTAATAAAAGATGTAATACAGTCGTGTAGCATATTTTTTAGGATTAAATGTTAATAACATTGCTTGACCCCTTACCTTTATTTTTTACTATTTATTTTCTAATAGTTATACATGTTCTTCATATTTCTTCTTAAAGCATAAGATGATCTACTATTTAGTGTAGATGCCTAAACTGCTCAAATAGTATTAGTTGTCTTACATATATCATTTAGTTGAATATGCTTATCTATTAATAGTATAATCTTCGATTTAGCTTATTTGTGCTTATAATAGATGTTGACAGAGAGTTATATCTCTCGTTGGGACTTTGGTCTCACCCGGTGGGATCCACTTTTTTAAGGTGAACGTATACACTGATATAGAGAATGTGCAGTTTAGACTGACAATAGAAGGAGATGTAGTTGTTGGATCATGGTTATGCAGCTAGTGTCTAGTAATAGAGTCCTATGTGTCATCCTTGTACACTCAGGTTCTTGGGGGTGTTTTTTGAATGTTGTACATCGGTTTGTGATTTCATCTTCATGCCATGACTGTATGGATATGATTTGTATACATGAACATGTGGTCATATGTAATAGAATGTGGCTAGTTAGCCAATGAACAATGATATGTAATATCTTTGGCAATGAATGAAATACAAGTGGTACAAGTTTATGGATTCAATTGTGATTTGTTGAGATTGAGATTTATCATGAGATCGGTTTTAATTTACCTTGTATTGTGGCAATATGGTTATTAGTGATAATTTTGCTCTTTGTTTCAAGTAATCTCGCTTTGTGTGGCAAAGGGTGTCACGTTTTGTGGTATCATATCTCTAGGTTCGCTGAGTCTATAGGGATACTAGGACTAGGATGATGTCTAAGTTGAGAAAATGGTATAAAATATGGTGCATACTGCCTAACCTCAGTACTTGAGTGCCCTAGCCAGGTATTCAAATGTTGAAGGAAAGGTGAGTATGGAACTCTTAGGCTGTTATCTTTATGATTACTTTGATCAAGTAGTCATTTTGAAATAATCTAAAGAACATAACATATCAGGATTCATTGTGCCAATACCTCCATCTTACCCTAAAGAAGATGACAACTACATTGTAACCTACCAAAATGTAAATGTTTGGTGATTAAAATAGAAAGATACGACACCATGAAACCTAAACCTAAGCATAAGTAAGCTATGAGAGGTTCTAAAGTTTTAATTTCAAGAATTTATAAAGCAAAAGACAGATAAATCTATGCTACTACAGTGAGCCAAGGTGTAAAATCCACATATGAAGGAGAGATCCTGAGATAAGTATGAAGTGAGAAGACAAATAAGAACAAATAATAAATGAATAAAGCAGAATTTGAGTT
Source organism: Alisma plantago-aquatica (assembly GCA_963693085.1). Lineage (NCBI taxonomy): Eukaryota > Viridiplantae > Streptophyta > Magnoliopsida > Alismatales > Alismataceae > Alisma > Alisma plantago-aquatica. The sequence goes on along the minus strand of OY856412.1, from coordinate 713,100,359 downwards.
AATATCAGACCAACCTATGTGTATAAGAAAGTGTACGGTGTAATCTTCATGATATGTGAGAGAAAATAAGGGGGGATGATCCTTGTTCAATAAAGGACATGTGGAAAATAATGATTTGTCTTTTGATATGAAGTTGTAAAACATGATAAAACAAGGGGACATACGTGAAAACAATGAACAATTAATAAAGAAGGAGTAATGGCATGTATCCATCTTTATAATTCCCATGTTGATGGCAAGGAAACCAAGAAGAAAAAGGTAATATGACACATGAGTAGTTGTAAACCTGTATAATAACCAAAGAGAGTTGGTAACCCCCTTCTCCTTATTAGCAATCCCTCGATGGTGTTGTGATGTCAAGGGAAATATGTTCCCTATGTGTTCCTTCTTTCTTAGGATGTGATATTCAAGTGACTCTTATATCACTTAATGTACATGGTTTTGGTGTGACCTTGGGATGGATACTTTGAGAAGTATCAGGTGGTCTTGGACTTTAGTTCTAAGATGGTGACATGTGGACGATGATGTTTTGTGGATCTACCAATATGATAGGAATATTATTCTACTATGTTTTGGTATCAGCAATGATAGTTGAGGAACTAATAAGACATGGATGTGATGGATACCAAGGTGAGGAATTCTTGTATCCAGGAAGTGTCAGTTGTATGCAAGATCGAGCATATGTTTCCTTAATAGAACCTAAGTGTTTTGTCTCCTATAAAGATTGACATTGAGATCAATCTAGTTATTTGTGCCCAACCTATAGTGCAAACACCATATGTTAGGGGTTTATACACCCTATAGGATGACGTCGGCGAGGATGAAAGTGTTAGAGAGACTGTTACAAGATATGTTGAGGAAAATAATTTTATTAGACTAAACACGATTCTTTAAGGGATCTCTTGTCCTACTTACGATGTTGCACAAAGGAAGAAGAGATTCATTAGACGGTGCATGTAATGCCTGGGCCCACTGCCCAAGGCTCTAGTAGAGTTTCAAGAATGACGACTGTCCCCACAGACCACCACTAGCCTTAACTGTGCGCTTTGTCCTCACTCGTGCGCATGCCAGGATCAACTTCCCGATAGGTCACCCATCCCAATACTACTCCAAGTTGAGCATGCTTACCTATGGAGTTCTTAGTGATGGGATCCCAGAAAAGGAGGTGCACCTTGGTGATATGGGTAGTCCAATCATTCCTTTTAAGATCAACTTATCTGAGGCCTCAAATCCTGGGATGTTACAATCTCCCCCACTTAGACTTTTGACGTCCTCATCAAGGCTCAACTATAAGGCCTCATAATCTATTCCCCATTTCATTGCAGACCCACAATGGCCCATGGACACCCAGCTCCCGATCACAGAATACCAGCGCAAGGGTGGCTACGTCAACCATGGACAACCCTTTCCTACATGCCTGGACCGCACGGCTCAAGATTGGCATGCCATGACCATGTGGGCCCCACCTACTAGAGGGGAATTGGCTCTAATACCATTTGTAACAACCGAGCCCACTGCCCAAGGCTCTAGTAGAGTTTCAAGAATGACGACTGTCCCCACATACCACCACTAGACTTAACTGTACGCTTTGTCCTCACTCACGTGCATGCCAGGATCAACTTCCCGATAGGTCACTCATCCCAGTACTACTCCAAGTTGAGCACGCTTAACTATGGACTTCTTAGTGATGGGATCCTGGAAAAGGAGGTGCACCTTGGTGATATGGGTAGTCCAATCATTCCTTTTAAGATCAACTTATCCGAGGCCTAAAATCCTGGGATGTTACAATAATTGTAACATCCCAGAATTTGAGGCCTTAGATAAAAAGATCTTATAAGGATGATTGGACTACCCATATCACCAAGGTGCATCTCCTTTTCAGGGAGCCCATCACTAAAGAACTCTATAGTTAAGCGTGCTCAGCTTGGAGTAGTACTAGGATGGGTGACCAGTCGGGAAGTTGACCCCGTCTTGCACATGAGTGTGGAAAGAGCGTGTAGTTAAAGCTAGTGGTGATCTGTGGGGCCAGTCGTCATTCCTGAAACTCTACTAGAGCCTAGGGCAGTGCGCCCGAACGTTATAAATGGTATCAGAGCCATAACCCCTCCAGTAGGTGAGGCCCACATAGGCATGGCATGCCAGTCTTGAGCCGTGCAGTCTAGGCATGTAGGAAAGGGTTATTCATGGTAGACGTAGCCACCCTTGCATTGGTATTCCGTGATCGGGAGCTGAGTGTCCATGGACCATTGTGGGTCTGCACTAAATCGGGGTCAGATTATGAGGCCATATAGTTGAACCTTGACGAGGACGTCAAGAGTCTAAGTGGGGGAGATTGTAACGTCCCCGGATTTGAGGCCTCGGATAACGTGATCTTAAAAGGAATGATTGGATTACCCATATCACCAAGGTGCACCTCCTTTTCCGGAGCCCATCACTAAAGAACTCCATAGTTAAGTGTGCTTGGCTTGGAGTAGTACTAGGATGGGTGACCAGTCAGGAAGTTTATCCTGGCTTGCGTGTGAGTGTGGTTAAAGCGCGCAGTTAAGGCTAGTGGTGGTATGTGGGGCCAGTCTTCGTTCCTGAAACTCTACTAGAGCCTAGGGCAATGGGCCTGGGTGTTACAAAATTGTAACGTCCCAGGATTTGAGGCCTCAGATAACGTGATCTTAAAAGGAATGATTGGACTACCCATATCACTAAGGTGCACCTCCTTTTCCGGGAGCCCATCACTAAAGAACTCCATAGTTAAGCGTGCTTAGCTTGGAGTAGTACTAGGATGGGTGAAGTCAGGAATTTTATCCTGGCTTGCGCGTGAGTGTGGTAAAGCGCGCAGTTAAGGCTAGCGGTGGTATGTGGGGCCAGTCATCATTCCTGAAACTGTACTAGAGCCTAGGGTAGTGGGCCCGGATGTTTACAAATGGTATCAGAGCCATAACCCCTCTAGTATGTGGGGCGCACATGGACATGGCATGCTAGTCTTGAGTCGTGTAGTCCAGGCATGTAGGAAAGGGTTGTCCATGGTTGACGTAGCAACCCTTGTGCTGGTATTCTGTGATCGGGAGCTGGGTGTCCATGGGCCATTGTGGGTCTGCACCGAAATGGGGTCAGATTATGAGGCCATATATTTGAGCCTTGACGAGGACGTCAAGAGTCTAAGTGAGGGAGATTGTAACATCCTAGAATTTGAGGCCTCGGATAAAAAGATCTTATAAGGATGATTGGACTACCCATATCACCAAGGTGCATCTCCTTTTCAGGGAGCCCATAACTAAAGAACTCCATAGTTAAGCGTGCTCAGCTTGGAGTAGTACTAGGATGGGTGACCAGTCGGGAAGTTGACCCCGAATTGCACATGAGTGTGGAAAGAGCGCGCAGTTAAGTCTAGTGGTGATTTGTGGGGCTAGTCGTCATTCCTGAAACTCTACTAGAGCCTAGGGCAGTGTGCCCAGACGTTACAGTGCATTTCTTATAGATAGATGAATAAGGTGTTCAAGCCTCAACTAGATCATTTTATGGTGATATTTATATATAACATCTCGATCTACGTCTGAGGTAGTTTTTCCTTGGACATGTGACATCTTCGAATGGGGTCAATATTAAATTGAGGAAAGCTTACAATAAATATAGGAGGTTTATTGAGAACTCTATTATATCAAAGTTACTCCTAACATAGTTGACAAGGAAAATATTATGTGATGTGCAAAGAGAGGTTTGGGATACAAACGCCTTGAGTAGGAAGCCTTCTTCATCATCATTTGTTGAGAGGCACAATTGTATCCTTTTGTGTGCCATAAAGAATACATGTAGTATCCTTACAACAAAGGAATGTACATCTGGAAGAATGTATGATGGAAGGCTCGATTGCACAATTGCAAGTGAAGTTAGTGTTGAGTCAACAGATCAGAGTAGTGCATCAAAAGTGTGATGGAATCTTAGATTAGAGAGTAGTACAAGGCTCTAAATAGTAATGTGACTTAAAAGTTAGATTGCCATCTGAGTTGTATCAGATACATGCAGTGTTTCTATGTTGAGGAAGTGTCACCTTGACACGGAGTTGACTCTACACACAATAGAGATGAAGTTAATCGAGGATGAGTTATATGCGGCAGATCCTATGTTGATCTAGACAGAAGGACATCATGTTGGTTAAAGTTTTATAGCATCATTGAGGCATATAGGAAGTCACATGGGATCTTGAGGATGTGATGCTTGGGAAGTATCTATTTCTTTTTGCATGGGATTTCAAGGGCAAAATCCTTGTTAGGGATTTATGGTTATAAGGCCCCTGACCCAGCTTAATGCTAATTTGTGCTTACCTTGTATAATGAGATGTTTAGAATCTTGATCTAATCCTTTGGGATGCTTTGTTAACATATGACGAGCTTATGTTCTCAGTATGGTCATGTTATGATTATGCTTGAGCTATGTTGCTTGTTTTGGACAAAGTTACAATTTACCCAAGTTGAGGGGTTATTTTGTAAATTGTCCCATGTAGACTGTTCCCTTAGTGCTTTAGCATCATTAGAGAGATAATGATTCTAAGTTGCACCTTGTTTGGACCTTAATTTGATGAGGTGGCATCATGTGGTGATGTTACGGTTTTTAGGGTTTGCTTGGTTGTGCTTGGTATCAACCTTGTTGAGTTTGCCTTTATGTTACGACCTATGTCTCAACCTTGTGGATTGTCTTGGTTGTTTCTCGAACGAGACACCTTCCCTTGGTGTTTTTTTTGACCTTGATGGTCTTGGATGTGTTTTGGTCAAGATGGCTTGGTTTCTTGTGGTGCGTCTCAACCTAGTGTGTTTGGTGACCTTTATTGTGGTCGAGACAAGTTGTATTGAGGCTTGTCTCGACCTATGGGGCGGTGGAAACCCATGTGGTCAAAACACCACCAAGGTTGTATCACCATGAGTTTCATGTAAATGTTTAATGGTTTCATGGTTGTTTTATTGATGGACAAGTGTCCCTTTGGTGCTCTATAGTGTTGACACCTCATACATACCTTACACACCTCCTCATTTGGGTATATAACCCCTTCTCTTCAGTGGAAAGCATATTTTTTGGACCTACTCTCTTCCATCTCTCTTGTGATCGACCTTGGATCTTTGGGAGCAAAGGAGGTATGATCTTGAAGCTATGGTGGCCGATCAACCTTGCTTGTGAAGGATCTTGTGCTAAATCAACCCTTTGGTGGTGATTTTTGGTGATTCTTTTCTTGGTAAGTGGTTCTACCCTCTTGATCACATTTTTCATTTGAAACCCCATCTTCTTCTTCCTCCTTTCTTGGCCGAACACTAGGGTTTTATCTTGATGGTCATCTTGAGAGAAACCCCTTTTCACAAAGGTCGTAGACCATGGTTCTACCATGGTGGTAACTAGTGAGAGGAAGTTTTCTTCTCTTTCCCCTTTCTTCTTTTGGTTTGTTCTAGGGTTTCTTACCCCTCTTATTGAGCAAATATCTTAACTATGGTGTTCTTCTATTGTGAGGTGATCTTGGGGTCAAAGTGCTAATCAAGTTGGAGTATCTTTTTCTCTCTTGGAGCCTTTGATCTTAGAGCATGTATTTCTACCTAAGGAGGGTTATATAACTTTCCCCTCTTCTATTTTGGTACAATAATCTTGCTCGTATGTTTTTTTTCCTAGCTCTGAAATGAGCTCCTAACTTGCAAAATGGTATTACCATGATTTAGGGTTTGAACTGTGATGATAGTTTTATAGGAATTTCTTCTAATTCTAAACCCTAATTTTCTTGTACCCAATTTTGATATGAATATAAGATGCACAGTTTCTCTTATTTTGGTCTATGATTTCTATCATCATGTATGGTTTTCTAGTTTCTTAGTTTAACATTGGGTTTTGGTGTTGTGTTGAACATGAGAATGCACCTCTCTTAATAAGGTTATTTATGGAGATTCTATCATATATGTTTAAAGGATTTTGGTGATCATCTTTGTATGGAGTCGTCTCCTTTAATTTTGATGAGTTTCTGAGTATAACCTTCTTTTTTGGTTATGGTTCATCCCTTTCTTTAGGATGATTATTTATCCTTGTGGTAGTCTGACCTTGGTGGTCACTACACCCTTTATTTTAGTCTTGGTTGAAACATATGTGTTTTTGGTGATCGACACCCATGTTTTGTTAAGTGAGTATGGAGGTGATGATTATACAAGTATTACAATTCTTGGTTCTATTATCATGATGTTAAAATGGTAAAGGATATTCTTGCAATTTAGGGTTTATGACCTTGTAGTTTTCTCATGTAGATTGCTCTTTATCTTAAACCCTAAATTCATATACTCGATTGGTAAGAGATGTTGAGGAGATAATCTCACATGCACATGAACTTTGGTTTTATCACCATGCTAAGTTTCGGCCATCATGTTTTTCCTTGGAGTTTTGTATGATTTCCATATGTGTTGAGGTTCGATTTTCTCTCTCCTAAGTGGTTTTGCTTGTTGATCTTTATGGTGTTTTTTATAGGGTTTTGATGATCATGAATCCTTTCGTTTTGATCATAGTGATGTTTGGTTTTCCTAATGTTAACCTTTGTTTTGATTGACACATTTGTCACCCTTGGTGTTGGGTTCGAGACACCCATATCTTGGTTTAGGCCGAGACACCTTGTGATGTGGTCGATACATCTTATGTTGCTTGGTCGAGACATTCATATGTTGGTTTGGGTCATGATCATGTGTTGTGCTTTGGTAGAGACTCCCTTGAGTTTCTTTGGTCGAGACACACGTGATGGTGGAGTTTCAATCATGACATGTTGTTCTTTGTCTTAGTCGTGACATTTTGTACTGGTTTTGGTCATGGCTCCTGACCTTGCTCTTGTCTTGGTCGAGACCCTAACCGTAAGGGTTGAGGGTTGAGACACCTATGCTCTATTGTTTTTAGGTCTTAACCATGTCCCTTGTTTGGTCGAGACTCTTGACTATGTTGTTTCGGTCATGATAGTTTCACCTTGTTGATGGTTAGTCGGGACAACATGTTGATGCATGGTCGATACACTTATATGATTTATGGTCGTAAAACATGCATGACATCATAAGATGGTACACCTACACATGTATATGAAGGATATGCTTATATGTTGTTGATATCATGACCTAATCATGTTCAACTAATGATGTTAAACCATAAAGTGGGATATGACATAACTAGGGTTTGGTGATTTAATAATGATATGCAACCCTAATCGGCTATGTGTGTGAACCCTAACCCTAATTCTAGGGTATGCTATACTTGTTGTGTCTGTTTGCATAAATAGCATGTGATTGCACTTTCCATCTCCTACTTGTATGGTTCTAACCTTGCAGGTTAACTAAGAATCATAGCTTGTGAATTCTATGAAGATGATAAAGTGATATTAAGTGATGGTTGTGAGCCTTGATGAAGTGCATTGGATTTATGATAATGTGAATGTGCATATTTAGTCATGATACATAGTACTGAGACCTAATACACTCCAAATATATGGGAGTTGATGAACTGGGGTTTGATGAATGATTATTGCAATAATACCCTAATTGGTTATACCTGGAACCTTAACCCTAATTGTGGGAAAATATGATGTACATACTTACATTTCTTAAAATGAATAGTTTATTATGATGATTCTCTCTCCTATTTATCATCCTAACCATGAAGGTAATATTGGATGTCATAACTAATGATTGCTATGGTGAATATGTGATATTACACAAGTGATGTTTATGTGTCTATTGTGGCATGATGTGATTGAAGATCTTATGATCTAGTGAAGGCTTAATGCCTAATATGAGATGATATCCTCCAGTGATATAATGAGGGATTGATATTCCATGTAATGATGGTAATGTGAGCCATATTTTTGTAGTGAAAATGTGTGATGATGTAGATATCCTTCAATAAGGCAGTGTGACAGTGATATCAAGTGATTGTGTGACAAGTTTATACCTTGAATGTTTTATATCTTCTAAAGTTGTATTATGCCCTTATCTTTGTAGAAGTTATTTAGAGTTTGTACTTTGTAACTTGATTGATGCTAAAAGATACTCAATTATTTTAGATAATCAAGTGACACCCTAATCATGTAGTTTCCATGTACCATAGATCCGTCTTCAGCGTCAGTCTTAGTGTTGGATGGTGAAATGAGTAACTTCTAGAAACTCAGAGAGCATATTGTTGAATATGTGGGGTGCAAGTTGAGGTATCTCCTTATATCCTTAAATTGTTGAGATGGTGGTCTGATGCTTAATTATAGAACGACCATGTGTGGGCATGTTCTCTAGTTTTGTTCCATGTACCAAGGCAGGCTAGTTGTTTTATATGACCATAGCTTTGACTATGAGTTGTTGTCTATAGGACTATATATATGACTATAAGTTGTTGTCTTGCAGTCTGACTATCATGTCACTGTGTTGTAGACTTGAACTGATCGAGTAGTGCTGGTGATGATCATTGAATATGGCTCTTCCATTGATCTTGTATGGTACTAATTTTGACTTAGCAGTGGTCAGTTGGATTTGATTGGTACGCCTCATATCTTTAGGGAATATTAATAAACGATGTAATATAGTCGTGTAGCATATTTGTTTTTAGGTCAAATGAAAATAATATTGGTTGAACCCCTTACCTTTATTTTGTATTGTTTATTTTATAACAATTATACATGTTCTTAATATTTCTTCTTAAAGCATAAGATGATCTATTGTTTAGTGTAGATGCCTAAACTGCTCAAATAGTGTCAGTTGCCTTACTTATATCATTTAGTTGAATTTTCTTATTTATAAATAGTATAATCGTCTATTATCTTATTTGTTCTTATAATAGATTTTGGCAGAGAGTTATATCTCTCATTGGGACTTTGGTCTCACCCCGTGAGATCCACTTTTTTTTAGGTGGATGTGCACGCCGAGATAGAGATCGTACGGTTTAGACTAACAACAAAAGGAGATGTAGTTGTTGGAGCATGGTTATGCACCTAGTGTCTAGTAATAGAGTCCTATGTGTCGTCAATGTATACTCAGGTCCTTGGGGGTGTTTTGTTAATGTTGTACATCGGTTTGGGATTTTGGCTTCATGCCATGATGGTACGGATATGATTTGTATACATGAACATGTGGTCATATGTAATAGAATGTGGATATTTAGCAAGTGAAAAATGATATGTAATATATTTGGCAATGAATGAAATACAAGTGGAACAAGTTTATGGCTTCAATTTTGATTTTTCAAGCTTGAGATCCGTGATGAGATTGGTTTTAATTTTACCTATTTTGTTTTAATATGGTTATTAGTGATAATTTTGTGCTTTGTTTTGAGTAATCTCGCTTTGTGTGGCAAAGGGTGTCACAATCATGGTGACGGTCACTAGAATACCAAAAAGAACATCCTTTAGTAGCACGAAGGATTAGTTCCCTGATTATGGTTGTAAGGGAGGGTTGGGTGTAAAGGGTTACACCAATGGAAGATTCCAAACTGACAAATATGATTATTGCTCACAATTTTTGTTTTTCCTTAACAACAAGACTGTAAGTTGTTAAGGATCTGAGCAAGAGATAGTTGTAGTTACTTATAATATAATCCAAGTACATTGTTTTTTTGGACACAATGAAGGTATTGTATGGATGAAGAAGTTAATTAGTGAGCTTAGGGTGGTTCCAACCATTGAAGATGAAGTAGAGAAGTTTCTACAACAATGGAGATACCAGATAGGCTAAGGAACCCAGATATCATACCACAACATTTCCATCTCATACGAGAGATTGTACAACGATGATATGTGAAGATTGTGAAGTACTGACTAGAAGAAAATGTTGTTGATCTGCTAACAAAAGCACTTTTGTAGAAGAAACATGATGGTAATGTTATCTCACTTGGAAATGGATTTATGTGTGATTGATTCTAAGTACAAGTGGGAGTCTATTTGGCATGTATGCCCATAGACCTAATCATATGATGATTTTATGGGGCATCATATATTTTATTTGATAATAATAATAATAAAGGTATTTTTGTCTGTTATGTTTGTCTTGGTTATGAGATAATGACACAAGTGTAATAGATGTCTAAACAATGATGTTACTCGATGACATATGTCTTCAGGTTAAGGACCAAAACAACGAGATCATATGCATGATAAGAGTACATACGTTCTGGTTATGTCCCTAATTGGATATTATTATGGAAGCAAAATAGATGACAATAATACATAAGACTGGATTGTGTGATGATAGATGATAGAGTCTCATGAAGTGAATATCAAGTCAAACACATAAGTACATGTTAGAGAACATTGTACCAAATTGATCTGCCTTGAGAGTGATACATGGAAACCATAACATGATAGTTAGAATCAGCTCTCAAAGTGATAGTGGTGATTGTAATTCTTAGACTTGAAGTCACTGCACTCATCACATGTCATTCGATGAACTTGACACCATCCAATGTGACCTTGATTAAGGGTTGTGATAAAGGTGGTGCTTGGGTATGTTGTGACACATGGGGATTGATTGTGAGTGATGTATATGGGATTTGTCCCTCCTATGAGAGTTTGATATCATGGCCACTTAATAAGAGAGATTGAGAAATGCATGGCCACACTCATGTGATTCAATATGTGATATGTGAACTCACGTGCATCTCTACATCCTGCTCTAGTTCAAGAAACAGATTGAGTATTAAGAGGATGATGATTCCATGCCTCAGATTCAATCTGAATATCAGAGACAAAGGAGCTATATGATCATGATAATGTTGATCGCAAATTATAGGTTGAAGTTAGTCTCCAACTTTCCAATTACTTGGGTAGCAATGATGTGTTTCTAGATATCGCTCGTTGCTTGTATAGTCATAATGATTATGGACTTCACTACCAACATAATATGGGACCTATAGGGTCAGACGTATAGGATGCACTTGGAATAGGAGTTCACTCAGGGATAAGATTTAACTTGGTTACTAAAATCCATTAGGTAATCAAATTAGACAACAATGGTTGTTAATCGATCGACTAGAGTGTCCAATCGACCGAAAGGTAAGCCTGTCAATTGAATGGAGTGTCCAGTTGACTGAATGGAATGAATTTGACATTGGTCGATGGAACCCACCTATTGACTAGTTAGAGTGTTCAACCGACCAACTGAATAGTATTCACAAATGGATGGTCTAAATACCAACTCGACCGAATGGAATGTCTAGACATTAAAATATGTAAAATGATAAGTTTGATTGGGTCAAACAACCAGTTTGGCTGGTCAAATGATTAACTATATGTGTAATGTTATGCATCAATCATCCATTAAAATACAATGTCATTGTGTCATTGACCACCAGCCAATCGACTGAGTGGACAGTCCAATCAATCAACTAGTGTGCCAATCAACTGACAGGATGGTCTAGTGGACCGACTAGTCACGTGCAGTAGCCGTCAAACCATGAGATTTGACCTTTTGTATCCCCTGGGTTTTGGAAGCCCTAGTCCATCCACTCCTATATAAGGAGGGGAAGTAGGCAAGGCTCAAGACACACAATAGATACAAATTTTAGAGAGTAAGTCAAGTGATTGTCTCAAGACTCCACATCTCGCAATTCTAGTAACTTATGAGAGAGCCTAGCAATTTTATCAGAAAGAGAGAGATAGCAAGGGGAAAGGAAGATGATGCTAGCACATTGACAAATGGAAGGAAAACTCCTTCTTGTTGGCTTTCGAAGTGCAATGTAGACATTTCATTAGTCCCGGTGGAGTATATAGAGACATGGAAGTCATTGTTACCATGCTAGGAGGACATCGTCAACCTCTGTCTATGTGATCTTTGCCAAAAGGACCAATGGTTTCCATATGTGTGCTACTTGTGAACGAAACACAACCACTTGCAAGAATAGTCAATGGATTTTCTCTAGGACTAAGTATGTCTTTCACACTTTTTCTTAATATAATATTATTGGTGCAATCTGCTGGTTCAGATATATGGAAAAGAAATTTTTCATTTTGCTGCCTACTCTTTCCCCATATTTCCTTATAGCTAGAGCAAGCCACAATAGCTTGTGTTTTACTCCACCAAATAACCAGGTGAGTGTCAATCATGATGCAAAAACCATATGTGGTCGACAATCCTAAGAATCACCTTCCCAATTGCATCAGTGTACCCAAAAATAGAAATTTTCATGTACTAGGATGTTTGTAGAACAATCATCTCCCTGGAGTGCCTTTGAGATATCAAAGAATGCACTAAATATTGCACTAATGATCCTTGAGTGATGCACTCATATGTTGACTGGATTTTCTAACAACATAGGTAATTTCAGGTTGGATTATTGTTAATTAGATTATTTTTCCAATGAGATGAAGACACTTTTTGAGGTCATAGAAGATTTTCCCCTCATGAAAGAGCTTGGTATGATGTTCCACTAGAGTGGAGATAGGTTTAGATTATGTCATGTTGGCCTCCTAAAGTAATTCCAAGACATAACATCTCTGATACATGTTGATTCATGTAGTTGAGTGAAGGACTTCTATGCCAAGAAAGTATCACACATTGCCCAAGTCCTTTGTGTGGAAGTGTGCATGTAAGGACTATTTTAGTTGAAATATTCCCACTTTTTCATTGCCACCGATAACTATCTCATTAACATTTATAGAAATAAGGATGTGGCCTTTCAATGATTTTGAAAGAAAAAAAAAAGAGAATGATTAGTAGTTGATATCTAGATGCCAAGTCTCTCAAGAATGGTGCATAATTCATTAAACCATGCCCCCAAATATTTCTTAAGTCCATATAGTGATCTTCGGAGGAAACACATTTTGTGAGAAGATTCCTCCTCAACAACAATGGCAGAGGGTTGTTGCATGTAAACTTGTTCAAGTAGGTCGCCATGAAGAAAGGCATTCTTTATATCAAGATAAAATAGGTTCCAATCAAAATGGGCCGCCAAAGAGACTAGAATGCAAATAGAGGAGATCCTTGTGATTGGGAAAAATGTCTCAATGTAATCCACACTAAAGGTTCAGTTGAATCCTTTGGCAACTAGCCTTTCCTTAAGCAGCTCGATGGAACCATTACAGTGATGTTTGACAAAAAACATGCATAAACACTTGACAATGTTCTTGCCTAGAGGTGGTGTGACAAGATCCCATGTATGATTGGCATGAAGAGCCTACATCTCCTCCATCATGGATGATTTCCAACCAAGGTGGCATAGAGCATCAATTGGACATTTGGGAATATATGTTGTGTCCAAGGATGGGGCAAACTTTGAGGTGGAAGAAGAGAGACGGGCTAGACGACATGTGTAAGAAATAAGATACTTGATAGTGTAGGAACTTGTACCTTTTCTCAGTGCCACAAGTAGATCGGATTGGCCTAGAACTGATGATGAAGGTGGAGGAGTTGCTTGAGATTCATCTTCCTTGGACTGGTTTAAAGGTTCCTGTGAGGGTGGATTTGAGTGGATAAAGGGATCAAGAAGCAAGACCATTGTGTCAGAATAAGTTAAGGATGATTAGGATGGTGATAAGAAGAGCTCATCTTCATAGAAAGTGACGTCTGCAGATATATAAACTCAGTTTAAAGTAGGGTCAATACACTTGTACCCTTTTTAAGAGAACGAGTATTCGAGAAACATTGTGTGAATAGCTCAGGTGATCATTTTTTGGCCTTGGGATTGAAATTATGTAAGAAGGTGACACAACAAAAATATAAAGAGGTAATGAAAATGGTGTAGATTATGGAAAGACAACATAAGAGGGAGTATGTTGTTTAAGAACCACAGAAGCTAGTCGATTGATGAGAAAACATGTAGTGAGAACCGCATCCAACTAAAACTATTTTAGGGCATAGCATGAATTAGATGAGAGTTTGCAATATCAAGAAGGTGACAAATTTTATGCTCAGCAATGCCATTTTTGTATGTAGAATAAGTAATAGAACATTGATGAATCATTCTAACATCTTGGCAAAAAGAGGGAATACCTTTTGTGTAGTCAAGGGCATTGTCAGTACAAAGGACATTGATGAATGTGGAAAATTTCACAGGAACCATTGTGTGAAATGTGCAAATCAGCTAGAAAAACTTCATCACAGGTTTGAAGTAAGGTAGAGCCAAGTCATTCTAGAAAAATTGTTCATCCATTATAACTTGTAGTCTGAAATGGACCACAAACATTACTATGTAATGGTTCAAACATTTTAGATGATTATTTAGTGGTATGATCCAGGAAGGACACATGATGGTGTTTCCCTAACTGACATGCATTACACAAAATAGGTGAGCAAGTAAAAAAAAATATCTAAGAGTTTAAGCTTTTCGAAGGGAAGATGTCCCAGGTGGAGATGCAGTTATAGTGGAGTGGAATAAAGAAAGGCATACATCGGGCTAGGTGGTGGGGAAGAGAAGTAATATAAATCACTAGAGCACACTCCCTATCCAATCATCTTAAATTCATTCAATCCTATAAAACAAAACTAGAAGGACCAATGGTTAGAAATCATCAAAGAGAATCAATAATTTTAGCAACCTATATGAGATTATATGGGAAATTAGGCACAAAGTTAATGACATATAGTTTAAGTGTATAAGAAAGAGGAACAGTGCCAACAAGTGATTCGTTTTATAGACCCATCTTCCAACTCCGTCCAACTTTGTACCTTTCCGGCATAAACCGTATATCTCAGAGAGGTCGAATTTCTGTGGGTTGGTAGTAATGGAACAATTTCATTCTCTAAAATGAAGAACACCCATAGTATTCAAGGGGCTTGGAATAAAAGAGTCAGAGGTAGTAAGAAGGTGAGGCATACATGTCATATGTTGTGTCGCCCCTGAGTCTACATCCGAGTTAGGTGTGCCACAAGCAGAGATGCCCCAAAATTACCTTGAGGAGAAGTAACTAGATTAGATAAAGGAGAGGCATTAGGCGGGTCACCAATATGTCACTCAGAGGAGGCAGATGTTCATATGTTGTTGTGGAGATGAGAATTCATGTAATATTGTGTGGCTTGGATAAGGTATTTGTACTCTTTGTTCAACATGAGACTTGAGAAGTTTGAGAAGATGCCTGTGGTGAAGCAAGTACATGACTAGTTAGCAAGGTCAATGCTTGACCAATGTGGGCAAGTAAGTGCTTGGGTGACATGGGGAACCCCCTACCACATCCTTTCCCATAGTGGGTTGGATGGCCATGCTTCAAGTGGTAGACATATTCACTACGGATCAACTTACAACAATAAGTGCACTTTGGTTGTTGGCATCATCCAAGACCACGGCCTCTGACTCCCACATACATTGCAAGAGGAAGTTCAAAGCAATAGTAGAAGAGATGTGAGGAGAGAGGCTCTCAGACTATTCCAGGTGTACATATTCTTGGTCCATAGATGGCAGGATTGCACCAACTAGGGAAGGTTGTCAAACAACATCAATGAAGTCCCTTGAGGAAGCGGCCATTGAGGAGAGATTCCCTCTCTTTCATAATCGTAGAAAAATTCATTGGGAGAATAAGTTCATATGGTTTGACAGAGCCTTCACTACATGATAATACTTCTACAAGGGAGGATTCCCTTGTTTCTCAAAGAATATATTATCCATAGTGTTGGAGATGTGCAAGAAATTGTCCTCTTGAGTGAAGAATTGTTTCATTTTATGTCACATTGTCTTTGTGCGCTTATGCAATATGTATTCAACTACAACTTCAGGCTCCATGAACCCCAGAGCCAAGAGAGAATGTGACTGTTGTATGTAGTCCATGCAGTATCGGGCACGATAGGGGAATTATCAATGATAAACTTGAGTTTACCCCAACATTCTAGAAACATATGAACATGATTCATCCATAGCAGAAAATTATCATCATTGAGTTTGACACTAGTAATATGTGGCATATCATTATATATAACGGCAGGTGGTCACTTGACAGAGTCACTCGTGATATGTTAAAACCAAAAGTATAGGTATTGAAATGTAGCATAGTACAAAGAATGGAACAAAAATACTATCATAATGGAGACGAGTGTGATGCCCATAGTTACACCAAAGCCAGGCTACTCAAAACAAAGTGCGGAACTAATACTAAACATCCAGGATTACCATAAAATAGGGTAAATTAAAATTGATTCCATATCACCACAAAATCATAAACATGTTGCATTTGGGCACATATGAAGCCACTTGTATTACATATCATGCCACAAGATGATACATATCATTATTTACTTGGTCAACTATTCACAACCTATTACATATGATAGCATGTTCACATATACAAGCCATATGTGTACAACCATGGCCTACTTCCAAAACTCATGTTAATATACAATGTCTACAAAACACCCCCAAGGACCTGAGAGTATAGGGAAGACACATAGGACTCTACTAGAAAACACTAACAACATATCCAACCTTAACAGCTACAGTATCTCTTATTGCTCACCCTCAACTACACGATCTCTACCTCGACGTGCACAACCACCTAAAAGATGTAGAAACACATGGGGTGAGACCACCGTCCCAGAGAGAGATATAACACTCTACCAACAACTATTATTAACACAGATAAGCTAAAGTAGGAAAGTAACATTATTATCAGGTTGAGCAAATTCAGCTAAATGATATGAGTAAGGAAATTATCACTATTTAAGCAATTCAGACATCTACAACTGAGCAATATAACATATTATACTTTTAGAAGGAATATAAAGAACATGTGTGATATTTGATTTCTCTTACCACATTATAAATCAATTAATCAGTACAAGAAATAAGGAAAAGGGTCATCCAATGTGAGTCGTGTTTAACCCTAAGTAAATATACGACACAGTTGTATTACATCTTTAATTATACCCCAAGGAGATGAGGTATACCACATATGCTCCAACTGACCACTGCTAAGTCAAAATCAATTTCATACAAGATCTAGGAGGATTCAGACTCCTATGATACCCGACATCCTCAGTCAGTCCAAGTTCTCCGCAGTGACATATAAAGTCTAACTACAAAATAGCCTAGTATGCCATGGTATATAGCCACAACACTAGTGAAAACTGAGTTACAAATGTAGCTACACTCCTACCAAGGTATGACAACAACCATCCTCAAAATATATCATATATATAATCACATCACTGAGATACGTCATTGACTGTTCTCTGTCAGGGTATGACCATAGCCAATCCTACAAAATGCATATGCTCAATAGTATACGACTCTAAGCTTCCACTAAGGGAGAACCCTTTTCACCATCCAGCAAGTACTGACGTTGAAGATGGATCTATGATATAGGGTAACTACATGATTAGGGTTCCACTTGATTCATTAAGCCAATTGGATATCTTTTAGCATCAAATAAGTTACAATGTACAAACCCAAGATAGATTCCACAAAGATAAGGGTATGATACAACTCCATAAGATATAAAATGTATGAGGCATAAACTTGTCACGACATCACTTGATACCACTACCATACAAGGCCATTAGCATTATCACATCACTAGGGAATAGTAATCCCTCACCACATAAATGAAGAATATCACCACAAATTAGGCACAAAGCCTCTTCGAGGTCATAAGACCCACATTATATAGTTCTTGAACAACATCATTGTATTATCTTAGCATGCCTTACAAAGGCTCATATTCATCACCCCCTTTATCATCTCAACTGTACAGAGCAATCATAAGCCATGATGTTTATTCAAATGGAAACATTTAAGTCATACAAGTAGGAGAGAGACAATGCATCATATTGCATACTACCATTTTGAATAAGGTAGACAACTATATCATAATCCCATATTAGGGTTAGGGTTTCGACATTGCAACCAATTAGGGTTTCTAAATAGCATTTAATTTCAAACCCTATATACATTATTATTCCCCACATTCTTGGCGTACTTTCAATCCACCATTATCATAACTAGATAAAAACACATAGGAACCATATGTACATGAATTACCATCGATTGAAGAGAGTATTAGGTTACAAAACTATACAATCAAAGAGTACATATTCTTATGGTCGAAAATCATCCTCAAGGCAAGCTGCCGAAGACAAAACTAGGTCTTCAACGATGGAAGAGATCACTTTCACACCTTCAACTGAAGGGAACCAAAACCACCTTCGATTGAATAGAAACAACTACTATGGCAAAGGCAAACAAGTCGAAGACATCTCAGGTTGAAGGAAAATTCAGTGATCGAAGGAAACAACCCAAAACAGCATGGTCGAAGATAAAGGGTCATCTATGTGACCCATCTCATCAACCAAACCTCACCTCCTAGCCTTCAAATACTTGGAACACAACATGAGGAACATCTTAGAGAGAAAACTACTCACAAATCATGATCAAAATAGATGGATTACCAACAAGAAATTGAAATCTCAAGAGAGAGATACATCAAGGCAATCACCACATAAAACCCTAGATATCCGATCACCAAAACATAGGGGTAACCAAACCATTATCACGAGTGAAGAATCAACAATCCAAACCTTCACTTGAATCTGAAACTCTCAATTATAACAAAGGAAATCAGAATCTTAAGTAAGATGAGAAACCAACATAAAACATGTGCATGTGAAACTAGCACTTCCACCATCCACAAAATTTTGGTAAGAATTAGGGTTAGGTAAAGGAGAAAATTCATGCAAGATCATTATAGGAACTCAAACTCTAGACAAGATATAATCATCAACAACATGTGATCACATTGTAGCAATAAGTTTTGCATGTAAAATTAAAGTGCACTAATAGCAGGGAAAAGAGTTATATAACCCGTCTGCTTATGATGAAAACAACCTCCAAGTAAAGAGCTCTAAAGAAGAGACAAGAACTAGCTTTCATCACCTCAATGACCAAGCTAGTCACCACCTCAAAAGAGAATAAAACCCTAGGTTAAAGGTCAAGGAAGAGATATCCAAAACCCTAGGCCGAGAAAGAAAGGAAGAAGGAGAAGATCTTCATCCCACTTAAGTACTACCAAGAAAACCATGGATTCGACCTCTATGAAGAGAATTTTCTCAAAAGAACACCATGGGTTCGTCCAAGAGAAGAGAAGGAGGTAGGGTTTTACAAAGAAACAAAATCAAGAGGATGGATCACTTACCAAGGATCAAAGATGACCAACAAATCAATAAGAGACGATGCTCCAACTCAAGATCACCACATGCAAGATGATCAACCACCAAAGCTCCAAAGATGAGCTCCTCTTCACCACCAAGATCCAAGGGTTGAACCCCAAAGATGAGAGAGGGAAAGAGAGTGAAAAGGATCATATGCATGGGTAAAGAGAGGTACATGTTCAAAAGGGTAGAGAGAGGTGAAAGGGATTAGGAGTCATGCACATAGGTGCCACTTGTCCATCTAAGCTGCCACTTGTCCATCTAAGATCAACTATGCATCCACTAAAAACCATGCAAGCCACTAAATTCATGAAAAAAGGAAGGATCAGAGACCTTACTTGGTCCTAGATGACCACCGGTCAAAGGGAAACATGTCCACAAAGGTTCATGGGTCGAAGAGAAACTAGCGACCAAACACATGAAACACTAGGATTCCTTTTCAACCAAAGAGAAGGAATGGCTCTTTGATCAAAGGGATACCACCATTACCAAAACCTCTTTTACTATAGAGTTTCGGGCAAGGAAACATCATGGGTGTTCGAAGAAAACCAAGAACTCAAATGGTCAACATGTGGTCAACACCATACTAGGGTATCCAAGCAAACCCTAGAAACAACACTCAAGATGTCATATTGACCAAGGAATAAAAAGGCACCCACCAACATCATAATCCCTCTCATGATGCTAAAACATGTGAGGGACATCCAACATGTGACAAATTATAAGATAAACACTCAATATGGATAAATTGTAGTTTGGTCCAAAACAGGCATATATGTAACAAAACGAGCTCAAACAGCATCCAAATAGGACCAAACTGAAAGCATAAACAAGTCACATGTTATTAAAGCTCATCACATTATTAGATTAAGGTTTAAACATCTTATTAAACTATACAAGCAAGATCAATCACTATGCTAGGTTAGGGATCTTACAACCATAAACCCTTAACTAAGACTTTGCCCTCAAAATCCTACATGAAAAGAGATGGATACTTCCTACTCATCTCATCCTCAAGCTCCCATGTGGCTTCCTTAACACCATGTTGATGCAAAAAAACTTTAACCAACACAATGTCCTTCTTCTTCAACTTCTTGATCCTCCTATCCAGGATCAACATAGGACCTTCCACATACGCCACGTCCTCATCCAGCTCAACCTCCACATGTTGCAACACAAACTCACTGTCAGGGTGACACTTCCTCAGCATCAAAACATGGAACACCGGATGCAACCTGTGCAACTCAGGTGGCAACTTTAACCTATAAGCTACCTTCCCAACTTGTGCCACCACAGGGTAAGGTCCCATAAACTTGGGAGCCAACTTACCCTTCATATCAAACCTCAACACACCTTTCCAAGGAGAGACTTTGAGATATACATTGTCTCCCACTTGGAACTCCAAGGGCCTACTATGCTTATTAGCATAAGAATTCTACCTATCTTGGTCTGCTTTCCACTTTTGTTGTGTCATCGTAATCTTATCTGTCATCTGTTGCACAAGCTCAGGACCCAAAAGTTGATATTCACCAGTTTCATACCAACACAACACATATTTGCAACGTCTCCCATATAAAGCCTCGTACGGTGCCATGTCGATACTCCTCTGATAGTTGTAATTATTTTCAAACTCTACAAACTGAGATGTACATCCCAACTGTCCAAAATTTGTAAGACACAGGCTCTCAACAAATCCTCTAATGTCTCTATTGTCCTCTCAAACTGTCTATCTATATGTGGGTGAACATTATACTAAAACTCAACTGCATACCCATGGTTGAATGCAGATGCTCCCCAAAGTGATTGGTAAACTAAGGACCCTTTTCAGACACTATGGTAGCTAGGATACCGTGCAAACAAACTATCTTGTCAACATAGATTTTGTGCCACTTCTTAGTTGTGTACATGAAGAAAGTGCACTGGCTTGGTCAACTTGTCAACAAACACCCATATGGAGTCATGGCCTTTGGTTGTCCTAGGAAGTCCAACCATAAAGTCCATCATGATATGATCCCATTTCCACTATGGTATAGGCAATGGTTGTAGAGTTCTTACATGTTTATGATGTTTTGCCTTAACATGTTGACACACTATGCACCTAGCTACAAACTCAGCTACGTCTCACTTCAAGCCAGGACACCAATACAAATCCTTTAGATTGTGGTACATCTTGGTGCTACCTAGATGCATAGTGTACATCAAATACTGATCCTCTTCTAGAACCAAATTTCTTAGATCATCAACATCAAGAATCATCTATCGTGGTAACATACCATCTCATCCTCTGACTCGTGGAAACCATCATGCTTCTCACTGCCAAACTCTATTCGGATCTATTATATCATAGTATCATCAAGTTGTGCATCACTGATCTGCTTCCTTAACATAGGCTTCACTTGTAACTATACCAACGGTCCTGCTAACAAGGATACCTCCAACTTCACATTCATCTGACACAAGGAGACCAACATGTATCTTTTATGGCACACCAAAGAAAACAACGGTTCCTTATCCAAATATGATGACAAGGAAGACTTTCTGCTCAAAGCTTCTGCCACTACTTTTGCCTTCCCTGGATGGTAGTCTATAATGCAATCATAGTCCTTGATTAACTCCATCCAACATCTATGCCGCATGTTCAACTCTTGGTTTGAGAAGATGCACTACAAGTTCTTGTAGTCAGTGAAGATCTGACACTTCTCAGCATAAAGGTAGTGTCTCCATATTACATGATGAGAGAAAGATGACATGATGAGTTAGATGTCATGGTTGACCTGGTGTTTGGATGGACATGCCTTGGATGACATATGAGCCATGAGGGGTTGGATGACCCAGTACCTCTGGAGACCCAACCCTAGGAGGGGTCATGCATGTTTGAGTGAAGGACATCTCCTTCATTGATGAGGTTAGAGAAGAACCTATGGAAACCCCATGAGCTCATATGGGCATGATAGGCACCCAGAATGTATCAGCGTAGCTTAGGTGATAAGCATAAGGGGGCTATGGATAACCTTGAGCGAACATAAGTTTGAGCCTAGGCTTCATCCAGGTAGGGGCATGCTTTCAAGGTTGATCCTTCATGAAGAGAGGACCTCTAATGGTGAGGGTAGTTAGCTCTAGAGAGAGAACAGGAAACCCAACAAGGAGGTTGGAATCCTAAACTCTGAGATATGTAGGAAGTTGGGGATGATGCAATCTAAGTGGATGATAGTGGTCGCCACAGGCTTGATCCCTAGAGGTTGTTGATGTCTTGGTTGCCATGAGAGGAACCAAACCCTAGAAAGAGGATGAGTCTGCTGATACCTCTGTACCTATGGTATAGATGAGCAAAAGAGTTCCTTAAACCATATAGAGGTTTAGTAGCAGGTTGAAAGGCCTTGTACCTTGTTGTTTTTCCTTAAGGAGGACTCGACTCTAAAGTGTTGCTCAAGTAGAAGGATGACAGGAAGTGTGTGTCATGCCTTATACATGCCTGATTCGTGGATAAGAGATAGAGCATGCAGTTGGACACCTAAAAGTGAACCTAGGGTTCCTAGGCCTAAGAGGGGAAGTGGTGTACCAAATGCTCATGATGAGAATTAAGTTGATATAGTTTCGAGTATGGTACTCCTCATGTAGAGGAAAAAGGGAAACTCCTTAAGTCGAAGGCATGATGAACCCCTTACAACTAAGTTGATGGCATGGGAAGGTATAATCTTGACCCAATGTTGAGGATGAGAATAAGTGTGACCTAGCATGGTTTAGAAGGTGGTCCGCTTGTAGATACTGGGTTAAGCATGCTCATATGGATGTAAGCCCTAAGGATGTTTGTGACCTTGTTGTCAAGAGTTGTAGTTTCCTCCCATCCTGGGAGAGGGACCCTTTGGTAGGGTGTATACCAGTTTTGTGGTTTTGAGGAAACCTAAAGAGTCTCATAGGATCTTGAGAAGTTAAGTGAAAAGTACATGGTATGAAAATGAACCTATAGACCCATAGATATCCATCTCTAAGTGCAGGTGGATGTGTTACCAGGGAGGTAACCAGTATGGGGCCTGACCAAGGTAGACAGGTCACCATGACCCCTATGAAAGGATGGAAGTCTGCCCTTGAATGCAGAAAGAGAGATGATGAAGGCTTGGGTAAGGTTCTAAGTTGGACATGTACTATAATAGAATCCTCAGTCTATCCTAGGGTCAGGTAGGGATAAGACCGATGGAAGTAGGAGTTGCCTAATTCCCTAGTTGCACATGACCATAGGGTCAGGAGGTAACAGCTATCATTGTCTGAGGGTCATGGGTTATAAGATTGATCACCTTCATGAACTCATGAGACCCAAAGGGCAGATGAGTAGGGCACTCTCGGGATGCATAAGGGAAGAGGGATGACCCTAAAAGTCCCGGCACCCTATAGACCTAGAGGAGATGACCAAGGATTGTGAGGTAAACCAAGTAGGTTTGAGACCAGTTTTCCCTAAAGGTAACTTTGATATCAAGATGTTTGGGGATGTTGAGACATAAGATGCACGTTTCAACTAAGATTCAAAAGTGTACTGGCAAGGTGGGATGTACCATCTCTACTCTTGGAATAGGAAGAACTATGTATTTGGACTGCAGCCAAATGCTTATTTCCTCTTGTTATGGGAATGAGAGATAGGACAATACGCATGCCATACACCAAGAATAAAAGGTAATGTGGGTTGGAACATTGCTATGAGATATGAGGACAAAGATGATAACATGCCCTTATGGAGTGAATGATACATGAATGGTTTACAAACACTAAGAGTTATAAGGTAGTCTTTTATGAGGATGTTTTTATCATAAGCTATGAGGTTGAGTTCGGAAACCAAGAGAAGGAGCTCAGAGTTTTCTTGATAAAGATAGACTTAGAGTTTGAGATGAGATGATAAGTGGAATACATGAAAGTGTATGCCTTCAACGTTACCTAATACCTAAGGATGTGAAGTGGTAATGGATGCTCTGGATGAGATACAGCTGCCTAGTTTAGATGGAGACTAGAAGAGGTTGATAGGATAACCCCAGTTGGAAAAAGAGATAAGTTTGGCTAACACACTGATGTAACAATATTGGTTGATTAAGTTAATGGTTGTTTGGTTAGCCAACCTAGGGCTTATCATGATGAAAGTATGGTTGTAGAACCTCTGATGCACTTCTATGGAAAGGAAGGTGATGAAACCTGATTAGAGTGGGTTAGGGTTTCTGAGGAAACGACCTTAAGGAATCATGACAATACATGGGATCATGATTAAAGCTCACCATACACCAGGGTACTACGAAGATAGTAAGTGATAGTGGTACTTTGGATGCTTAGGAGGAAGATGCATGTGATATGTTGCCATGCATGATAGAAGGCGAAGGACGAACATCAATAACCCAGTGCATGGATATAAAGTATAAAGAGTTCCCAAGAGGGAATGGGAGTTCATCACTATGGATGTTGTAAGTCTCCCCTAGACCAGGGAAGGTCGAGATGCAATACATATTATGGTAGATCGCCTTACCTATATGACATGAGAAGGAAAGAGTATTGTCAAGGGACAGATCGGGTTGAACTACACATGAGAGAGATGGTTCAACTACACCATGATGCGAGTTCAAAAGTTCTTAAGTATGACCTAAAGGTTCACTTCCATAAGGTGGAAGTAGGTACATGAAGAACTCAATGTTAGTACCTTATCACCCTAACTAATGGTTAGTGTGATCCAGACTAGAGGGTCTGATGAGAGCATATGTGCTCGCTCAGGGTGATACATAGAGACAGGACTTGTCCTTTGTAAGATGTAATGATAACCACCATAGTCAGTATTGGGTTGTAAAGAAGCTCTGCAAGGGAGGTTGCGTCGGTCACCACTTCATTAAGATGATGTTGGTGAAGGGACCTCGTGAAGGTCAATAAAGGACCACAGTGTGTGCAGATAAAGTCTCTTTGATCATGCAATGGCTGAAAGGAGCCAGAGACGACATGAGTTGTACACTGATGCAAAATAGACTGACATGCAGTTCACTGTGGGGAAATATGTGACATGAAAATCTGACCCCTCTAAGTTATAGCTAAGAGAGCTGAGTCCCTGATGCATGGGTTCTTTTGACATGGTTTGGTGGAGAAGGTTAAGTCTGCCCTTACCCCTCAGGATAATGTGATGTGTGATGAGTTCCCTGTGTCCAATTTAGAGCACTATGTGAGGTACCCGGACCATGTGTAGAAGCAATGAACCTAGTGAGCCCCAAGGGAGGCTGAAACGACCTGAGTCACCTGTGAGGAACTCAGAGAAAATAATATGTCATGATAAAGGTTCTTTGGAAGCGCCATGGATAAGGTAAAGCCACATAAGGGCCAATGATGGACATGGAAAAAGTTTTATCCTGATTTGTTTGTTTTATGGAATTTTGAGGACAAAATTCCTATAAGAGGGGAAGGATGTTACAACCCCAATTCTACATGTGTTTTAATAATTGAAATGTATTGATTTTATGAATGTTGGACTTAATTAAAAAAATTGTATGCTTTGCTTTAAACAAAGGATTACTTTGCAAATATCCCTTTTTAATGGGAATTTCGTGATTCCTATTAATATATTAATCCAGTAATGGATATAAAAGCAAAGAAAAGAGGAAAAGTCCAAATAATGGGAAAAAAGATAAAAGATAATGGATATTGAGAAAAATGTATGGCTATTAGATAATTAAAGATATACTTAGAGGACAAGTATGGATCTATGTGGCAACCTTTTTTTTATGCGTAGGAAAGAAAAGATGAAAGGAGGAAATATAATCCTACCTAGTTGGTATCAAATCGTTTATATATTAGAGGAAGGAAGTAATTATTTTAAGTGACCAAATAATTACGTGATCCTTTTTGGCTTTTGAAATTAGATCATGGTTTTTGGTGTTAACATAAATGATAATGGATTGAATGTCTTCTTGTAACCGCCTGCATACTCTTCCGTGAGTATTGCCTTAAACACGAATAGGAAAGGAGGGACCAAGTAGAGAAATACTTGGCTAAGATATGTGATCTAATCCATGGAAAAAGATATGGAAAGTAAGTAAAAGAGGAAACGAGACCGAAGAGGTAGGACCAGTACAAGGATTCAGCGTATATATATAGAGCCGAGAACTCTCACATCCAGGGAGACACGAGACTCCATAGATGGACCCTGGCTAGCAATAGGTTCCGTCGACCTTCTTCCTCGATCTGCTTTAGGCTCTTAGACATGGTGGAGCGGTGGCAAGCACTGGAGATGGCCTAAAGCCATGGGCTTGCAGGGCCTGTGTGGCCTCTGCAGGACACACCCCTCCTATTACCTTCTTCCCTGATCATGTGCACAAAGGAGGCTACAAACATGAAGTCAACCAGTTGTTCGGAAGAAGCGAGCCTAGGCGCAAAGGTGCCTACGGGTCCAGGGAGGAAGGAGATGCTTGAACTCCTTGGATATGGATGATGGGCGGCTGGGAGGACACCGCCATGGCGCCTCCGATGGCGTTGTGCTTGAGAGCCAGGCCTGCAGGGGTTGTGCGGCGGTAGGAGGCCGTCTGCAATGGCAGACGAAGCTGCTGCGCCTGTAATGTGATCTTGTAGGAAAACGACCACCGGAGGATGGTGGGCGGTGGGAACCCATGGGAGCAGCGGAATTGAAGGTGAAGACCACCTCCAGCAGCCACGGCACGACGGCCAAGGGTCACGGTGCCGAGCGACGCACGCGTAGACCTGGAACTGCGTCGAGTCGAGGAAGGAGAAGAATAGAGTCAGAAGACTCTATTACCCCTACATGCATGCACGAGAGAGAAGGGATGCACAGTCTTTTCTCCAAGTTCTGGGCTTGTTTTCCGGTAAGTCAATAAATGACGTGGCAATGTTTCATTGGTCCTCTTATGTTAAAACTTGAAATAATCATAGGAAAAGGTTGGTAGCTCGTATATCAAAGTGTTGTATATGAAAATTGATCCTCAGAACAAGAGGAATACAAAAAAATTATATTTGAAGCCTATTTCTACTTGTAACTAAAAAAGTATAGGGTGTTACATACTTTAATGCATTAATTGACAGAAAAACCCTAGAATGATATAAAAACAATCATGATGAATCTTTTATAAGTTTTTTATCAATCTTAACCTGTTACAAATGGTAAGATCATGAAAGGATGATTCATATGTTGCTTTTAGGGTTTTATGATCAAGAACATGGTTTAATAGACTAAAAACCATGTTTTGAGTAAATATGAGTTTTAGTGGTCATAAGATGATATTGCAAGAATAAAACTATAATATAATGATTCTTGAACATAGTTTGGATTAAATAATTCTTAATGAAGATAATTGAGATGGTTAGGGTTTTGTAGGAAACCATAGAAACCCTAAGTTGAATATAAAGGATACATCTTTGAAGACTAATTGGTTAATTTGAAATATATTAACCTATTGATTAATAATATAGAGTTTTCATCTGTTTGGTATAAAAAAATAGTAGTTTTAGGGTTGTAATCCATAAATGAAGAATAATTCATATGGGAACCCTAAATGGGGTAAAAGAAGAGGAAAACCATGATATTTCAGATTAAGGAAGTAAATTACTAAATGATGATCCTAAGACTGCTAAGAATATTAAAAGGAGAGAATTTAAAGGTTTTAAGTAGATTTGATGAATTAGGGTTCTTAATAACAAAGAATGGAGGCAAAACCCTGATTCCCAAGGAAACCCTAAAATTGGAATAGAAATCCTAAGAATGATGATGATATTGGATAAATATTAATAAAAGGAAATTGGTATATTTATTTCAGGATTCTGTGCATGATTGGTTTCTTGATTGGGATTTCTATGTTCTGATTAATTCTGTATCTGAATCTGCAATACAGGTATGTGGTTATGCTTATGAATATATCGAGTTAGTTTTCTGATGTTTACCGAAGTTTTCCTCGATGACATGAATTAATTGTTGGATGATTTTAATTCATGCAAACTATAATTTGGATATGACTATCACCTAAGATATGTGCCTACTAGCTCAGATCATGGTCCCCTCTGTGGCTTATTAGTTGACCTAGTACATGGCTACCTATGGGGTAGGTCCATCAGGTCATTGGATGACTTAGTACATGGCTACCAATGGGGTAGGTCCATCAAGTCACATTGAGTTAGATATTGGGCTACCTTCGGGTAGTGCCATGCGACTCTATTACCCTATGTACTGGCTACCTGTAAGGTAGGACCATGGTGGTAATAATCTACCTAAAGAGAGGTAGCATACAAGTCCATTGTAGGGATAGCACAGAGTTAGGGTATGGGTAAGGATTGAGTAGTGTGGCTTAAAATGTAATCCTAGTTGTTAAATGATTAATTGAATGATTACATTGTTAATAATAATTGCATGATTAGTGTTTCCCCCACATACCAGCTTCGGCTGACCGACGTTTTGTTTTTCGGCGTTTTAGGTACAAGCCAAAAGAACAAACAATAAATTGTCATATCGGAAAATACATGAAGTGAAATACAAGGAGGATTAGTTAGAGTAGAATCCTTAAGTGGATAGAAGTTTAGAGATCCAAGGTTTAAAAAAAAGGTATGCAAAAGTTTATTTTCTTACAACTTTTCTATTTAGTCTGTTAAAATTTAATAATTGTTCTTGGTTAATTATCGAACCTTTGATCTGGGTTATTGGTTAACGGCTTTGTCCTTTCGGTCTCCCTTAATTGGGGGTTATTGGGAGGCAGGGTTGTAACACTAAGCATCATAGAAAACTATATAACCTTTCCCTTACTCTGGAAACACTAGCATTGGTGCACTGGTCAACTTCTCCTTCAAGAGTTGGAAGGGATGCTAACACTTTTCATCCCAGACAAAGGAACACCTTTCCTTGTTAGCTTCATAAGTGGTAATGCCACTACGGTGAAGTTCTAGATGAACCTCCTATTATAGCTTGCTAAGACAAGGAAAATACAAATCTATGTCGGCGTCTTCAGTTGCTCCAACTCCGACACAGTCTAAACCTTCTTGGGATCTAAACAAACTCCTTTTGCAGATATCACATGCCCAAGGAAATACACTTCCTTTAGCCAAAAATTGCATTTGTTGAACTTAGCATACAACTTATGTTGTCTCAATAAGGACAACGCCTATCGTAGATGTTGCTCATGCTAGTGGTTATCTCAGGAGTAGATCAGGATGTCATCGATGAACACCACCATGAACTGGTCAAGGTAAGGTCTCAACACCCTATTCATCAAGTTCATGAATGTTGTCGGCACATTGGTTAGCCCAAACGGCATAACCACAAGCTCATAGTGACAATACCGAGTTCTAAAGGCTGACTTGTGTATATCATCCACCTTGATCCACAACTAATTATATTTTGACCTCAAATCTATCTTTGAGAACATTGTGGCACCTCTCAACTAATCAAATTGATCATCTATCTATAGAAAAGGATACTTGTTCTTGACTGTCACCTTGTTCAACTATCGGTGGTCGATGCACAACCTCATGGATCCATCTTTATTCTTAACAAACAGCACTGGAGCACCCCAAGGGTGTGATACCCATTATACTAAATGAGATTACTCAAAACATAAAACACAATCAATCACTAATTAATCACATACCCAAAAATATGGGTAAATTAAAACCGATTTTAACGTCATCACTCACTCAGAAACATTTGCATAAGAGCCCAACATCTTTCTTATATCCATACTATGTCAATAATTTGATACAAATTGTCATCTTAGCCACAACATATATATACACAAGAGAACAATATTCATATATGCCACACAAATAAGAATTAATATGCTACCAAAAGTCTGATTTGTTTGAAACACCATATACAAACTTTTCCTACCCATACCTGAGAGTACAAGGATGACTCTAGGACACACTAGACATCTAATTAACTTTCTCATAGATTCATTACTATGGATCCTCTTTGGTTTCATAACTTTGTTTTTGTGACTTTCGATTACCTAAAAAAAATGTGACGAACCACAAGGGTGAGACCCATGTCCCAACAAGAGATATAACCTCCAACAACACTTATTGATTACAATATTTTTAAGTAATTAAATAGTTAAGCCATTTAATCAGATATAACAAATAATCTCAGCAACACTGATGATTAACAACATACATAAAGGAGTAGATAATAATTATCATCATTAGCTAGACTATCATCCTTTATCTTGTTGACAATATAAGCAATTCATATCTAGCATCATGAGCAAGTTTGGTAACATAGAATCTCTATCATTATGAGTATGTGTAGCCACATAAGCATAGCTAACAACATTAACATGTCTAATAGGTTGAACATATCAACATCATAAGAAGAGCTAACAACATAAGCACAACTATCTGGATAAGCATGATTAGAAGTATATGCATATCTAGTTACAAAGGCATGGCTAGCATTCTAAACATAACTAACAACATGAGATAGCTAGCATCATGATTATAACCAGTAGTAGCAGTATAATTATCAACATAAGCATGGCTACTGTATGTACACATATAAAATCTTAAGCATATCCACAACCTAAGTATATCTACTATCTCCTAATTGCACTAAGCATCATCTTTATGTAAATATAACAACCAAGGGTTATCATCGAATGTGAAATATTGTGTATAACCCTAAACAAATATACTATATTGTTGTATTACATCTTTTATTATGCCCTGGGGAGTTTGAGTCATACCACTCAAAGTCTGATTGACCTCCGCTTGGTTGCAACTATTTCTATATAGGATCTAGGAACAGTCAGACTCTAAGATCTTCTCCATACTCAGTCAGTACGAGTCTGCACCACAGTGACATATAGTCAAACTGCAAAACAGTGACATATAGTCTTGTAACTAGCCCACCTTGGTACAGGTCACAATGCTAGCATCCAGGGTATTCAAACCCAATCATTGAGGTACAACCACAGTTGTCCTCTAATCACATCTTGTTATAATCACTGAGACCCGACCAAAGTCATTCTCAAAAAGCAGGCTAGGTATGACCGCAGCCATCCTCCCCAAAACACTTGGTGTTAGGATGATAAGCACCCCGCATACTCAATAGTATGCTCTTCGAGTTTCCCTTGATTTTATTAATCATTCAAGGACTATTCATACCCAAACCCTAACTCACAACATCCCCATTAGATCATGGATGCATAAGGTGAAGCATCACCATCATATTCCATACTATTCTCAAGTATGAACCCACACATAAATCAAGGTGTAACCATTGAGTTATAGCATACTAGGGTTTCAACAATAGTAATAGAGTAACCCATGATTGTATTAATCATTCAAGGACTATTCATACCCAATTACCATCATTTAGTTATATTAAAGCTAGGTATACCAAGCTATACCTCATTAGGATTACATATCAACACAATATGGTTATCATCCCTTCTATTCATATGAGTAAATAGGTAAGACTAACTTATTAAGGGTAACCTTCCATTTATTCCATCATCATTCAACCAATATCACCATACCACAATTTCACCCAGAACCATTGGATGTTTAAAAAGTAAGACCATTGATTGTTTATATAAGTAAACATCTTAGATAAACCACCTATGAATTCCTTGATTTGTCCTCTAGAAATAGTCACCATCTAACCCTATACATCCCTTGATTAACAACACAAAAAGTTCCATTGAGAGTAGGGTAAAACCCACAATCGAATGTCAAGTTAAAACAAGTCATCCATTGTCAACAAGTAAGCTCCTTCAGTTGATCATATAAATTAAACCATCTAAATCACATTATTAGGACCAAAATATTATATTAGCCATCATTCCACTTTATTGGAAGAATAAATATTTGATCTTGACCACTGGGTCAAGTTCATATGTTAAAACCATCAATTACAGTATAGGTCTGACCATTGCATCAAGTGACCCAAGAAACCATTGGTTTAAGGCTTAATTGATGCTACCACTATATGATTAACTCACCATAGGTTTTGGAGATCTAATCCACCGTCATTAGTGACCATTAAGTCACCATAGGTTGTTAGATCAGCACTATATTCGTTAATCAGCATCAAATATGAAGCTAATGTCATCATTGATTGATAACATTAGTAGGGTACTTAATGGTTGATCATTAAATTTATAATTGATCCAAAACCTGACCTAAGGGGGTGACCATAGGTTGTCACCATAATTTGACACCTTTGATCCTGACCATCAGCTGTCATGAAGACAACACCATAGGGTTGTTGTAATGGTACCATCATCGGGTCATGGGTTTATTAAAGAAATCAGCTTAAAACCCTAAAATTGACCATTGGTTGATAGGTGCTTAGCACCATAGGTTATCAAACCAGCCTGATTCAAGTAATATTATACCTTAGGAATAACATACACATGATCACAGGTTCATCTAGAACTGAAATCAAACAAGGAATATTATAAAATCAAAATCAAAGTCAATCATAGCTTTTTAGTGCATGGATCATCATTTTCAAGCAAGAGCATGATCTAGAAAGCTTATGGTAAGAAATAAACGTGGAGCAAGTTATAAAACTTGCCTCTAATTAGAAGATAAATTCCCAAACATAAGAAAACATGAGCAGTTAGGGTTATAAATCCAATCATAAGTTGTTAACTCGTCCATCTACCACCTTTCTTCATCAAATGAGCAAACCCTTAGCATAAGGAGCAAGAAAGGTAGGGTTTTAGTGCTTTAGAGCAATTTCTACCATGGAACAGCAAGGTTTCGACATGTAGGAAGGTAGGAGGAAGGATAAAAAATAAATAAATGGAGGAAAGAAGGGGATTGTTATCTTTTAGGTCAAGATCACTATAAGGAAGCTTTTCAAACCCTAAAAGGAAGTCGATTGCAAGCCTAGATTCTTTTTCCAAGCTGATCCCCTCTTTTTTATTTATTGGACAGGAAATTCACAGAAGCACAGAGGCAGAATGAGATTCATATAAGGAGGGAAGTGGTGGAGAGAAAATGGCTCGTTTTGGTGCTTAGGGATAAGTATATGTAACTTTAAGATAAAGAAAAAGAAAAAGTTGAAGTTGTAGTATCTTTCCAAGTGTCCATGGACTTAAACTATTAAGAATATATAAGAAAACACACAAGAAGCTCCCCTACTATCCATAGAGACATGATTATCCCTCATTTCTTGAATTTCCATGCAAAACAAATAATTCATTAGTTGATAGCTACTAAAGGTAGCTCATCCATGAAGGGGTAAACTCTAAAATACCCTTGGATAAAACACCTTCAAACTAAGGATTAAATAGGTTCCCCATGGCTCAAAAAGATCAATAATGATGAGATAATATACAGGGAACAAAATTCAAGTGATAAATTGCAAAGAAAGCCTCTCAATTGGGTAAATTGCATAAAAGTCCAAAATGTGCATAAAATTGCATAACTTGCTCAAAAAGTGTCCAAATTGGACTAAATTTGAAACTTGATGTTGTATTATGATTTAAAAGCATATCACAAGGTTATATTAGGGTTATAATAATTCAATTATGATAATTAACCTTATTCAACTCATTAAGCAAGTTTAGGGGTCTTACAACTATTAACCCCTAATCGGGATTTCACCCCCGAAATCCAAGGTAAACAAAGATGAGTACTTCCTTTGGACCTCATCCTATTACCTTCACATGGTTACTTGCATAGCATGGTGATGTCACATCATTCATACATATCTCATCTTGGGTCAGCACAAAAACCCCCACATAAGAAAACATTTGCAAAAATGGAATATTGAAACTTGTTGTGCCACATGTACAAATCTAATAGTAAATTTCAACTTTAAATTCTATCTATAATCCTAAAATTATATCTATTGTATCAACAAGCCATCTATCCTTGATAGTGGTCTTGCCCAACTATCACTAGACCATACACAACATTATAGAGTCACTTTTGTTTTTCCTTCCAAACAACATTTATAGGATCATCATCAACTCTCTCTTTCTCTCTCTCTCTCTACAGGAGAGGAATACTTGGAATGTTCATTTAATAAACATCTCCAACCTTCACATATTTCTCATACTAATGATACATCTTGGATACTAGGATTCATTACCTTGGTATCCACCTCATGTGCTATAAGGAACTCACATCATTATCTCATTCACTTTTACCAACATAAAAATATCAAGACATATAAGAGGAGTCTTCCTAATTATTAGAAGGATCAAAAGAAAAATCATCACAAACTATATGATCTTAGAACCATAGTCCAACAACATTATGCTATAATCAGCTATTCACCCTCATGTTTACAACGAATCCACACATACCAAGGGGCAATGATCCACTTGAAAGTTGTTCCCTGGAAAGGAAAGACACAAAGGGAAACACACTTCCCACATCATAGCAACATTGCTCAAGGGTCACTAGCAAAAAGGTAACCAAATCTATTTTCATTATGAAAGTTACAACTTCTTATGTATCATTTTACCCTTTTCATTTTGGGTTCCTTGCCATTAGCATAAGAATCATCATCATTAACATATCTCATTACTTCTTCTTTGATGACTATTTATCAAACTTGGGTATTTTCTCTTATTTTATTATGTTTTCAACCACTCATTGATAGGTAAATCATCATATTCCACATTCTCTTCATTAAACTGGGATCATCTCCCTTAATTTATTTCACATGCCATGCTGATTTTTCATTAACACGTTCTTACACACATAGGTTGGTCTGAGATGAACTCAGGTTCCACCTTATTTCTTTGTCATTTTTCCCATTGATCTTCTCATTTTGTACTTATTATATGAGTTCTCTCTATCTTATGTGGATTACATACCTTGATTCACTTTATAAGCATAGAATTATCTGTCTTTTACTTTATTATCTTCTTGAATCACATCTTCAAGAACTCCTCTTTTTCTTATTTGTATTCAGATTTAGATTTTGTGGTGTTGTACTTTCTCTTATAGTTACCAAACATTCAAGTTTTGATAGATTATGATGCAATTCTCATCTTCTTTAAGGTAGGATTGAGATACTCACACCATGATTTCTTATTCATTATGCTCTTTAGATTGTCTCAAAATGACTACTTGATCAGAGTAATCAGAAAGATAACAATCTAAGAGTTCTATACTTACCTTTTCTTCAATAATTAAATACCTAGACAGGGCACTCAAATACTGAGATTAGGCAGTATGCACCATATTTTATGTCATATTCCTAATTTTGACCTCATCCTAGTCTTAAGTCCTAGTGTCCCTATAGACTCAATGAACCTAAAGCTCTGATACCAACTTGTGAGAACATGTTACACTAAATGAGATTACTCAAAACATAAAACACAATCAATCACTAATTAATCACATACCTAAAACTATGTGAAAATTAAAACCGATTTCAATGTCAGCACCCGCTCAGAAACATTTGCATAAGAGCCCAACATCTTTCTTATATCCATACTATGTCAAGAATTTGATACAATTGTTCTTCGTCTTAGCCACAATATATATATACAGGAGAACAATATTCATATATGCCACACAAATAAGCATTAATATGCTACTAGAAGTCTGATTTGTTTGAAACACCATATACACACTTTTCCTACCCAGACCAGAGAGTACAAGGATGACTCTAAGACACACTAGACATCTAATCAACCTTCTCATAGATTCATTACTATAGCTCCTCTTTGCTGCCACAGGTTTGTTTTCGTCACTTTCAATTACCTAAAAAAATGTGGCGAACCAAAAGGGTGAGACCCATGTCCCATCAAGAGATATAACCTCCAACAATGTTTATTGATTAAAACATTTTTAAGTAATTAAATAGTTAAGCAGTTTAATCAGATATAACAAATAAGCTCAGTAAGAGATATAACCTCCAACAATCTTTATTGATTAAAACATTTTTAAGTAATTAAACAATTGAGCAGTATAGTTATCAACATAAGCATGGATATTGTATGTATGCATCTACAATCTTAAGCATATCCACAACCTAAGTATATCTACTATCTCCTAATTGCACTAAGAATCATATTTATGTAAAGATAACAAACAAGGGTTATCATCCAATGTGAAACGTTGTGTATAACCCTAAACAAATATGCTACATGGTTGTATTACATCTTTTATTACACCTTGGGGAGTTTGAGTTGTACGACTCAAAGTCCAACTGACCACCGATTGGTCACAATTAGTTCCATATAGGATCTAGGAAGAGTCGGACTCTAAGATCTTCTCCATACTCAGTCAGTATGAGTCTGCACCGTAGTGACATATAGTCAAACTGCAAAATAGTGGCATATAGTTTTGTAACTAGCCCACCTTGTTACAGGTCACGGCGATAGAACTAGGGTTTTCAAGCCCAATCACTAAGGTACAACCGCAGTTGT
Source organism: Alisma plantago-aquatica (assembly GCA_963693085.1). Taxonomy (NCBI): domain Eukaryota; kingdom Viridiplantae; phylum Streptophyta; class Magnoliopsida; order Alismatales; family Alismataceae; genus Alisma; species Alisma plantago-aquatica. Next base: position 713,063,917 of record OY856412.1, on the reverse strand, counting down.
CCTCTAATCACATCATGTTATGATCATTGAGACCCGACCAAAGTCATTCTCAAAAAGTGGGCTAGGTATGACCGCAGCCATCCTCCCAAAACACTTAGTGTCAGGATGACAAGAACCCCACATACTCAATAGTATGTGCTCTGAGTTTCCCTTAGGAGTACTCATTTCACCATCCAGGAATTTCTGACACTGAAAATAGTACTATGGCACAGGGCACTACATGATTAGAGTTTCACTTGATTATATATCTCCAATTGGATGAATTAAGGATGCATCAAACAAGTGGACATACAAACCCTAATTAACTTATAGCAAGCATATAAGTATCACAACTTCAAAAGATATAAAATGTGTGAAACATAATTTCTCATATCATCATCACGTGGTACTATTCACTTGCCATTCATGAGACCAGACTAGTCATCATACTATCACAACATATAAATTCTTTTCACAATATCACAGGGTATCAACCCTTATCAACACAAGAGGATTACACCTCATTCAGGGCTCAACCATGCCTAAAGGTCATTAAGACCATCATACTATCATAGGATATAAATCCTTTTAACAATATCACAGGGTATCAACCCTTATCAACACAAGAGGATTACACCTCATTCAGGTCTCAACCATGCCCAAAGGTCACTAAGGCCATCATATTATTCCCTGTAAGATCATCATTATCTTTGCATGCCTTATAACAAGGCTCAACAACATCACTTACATATAATACACCGAATCAACACAATATTGCATTAATGAGCTAGGAGATATTCATAAGCAATCATAGTAGGGTTATATTAACATTAAGAACATTCATTTATTACATCAACATGCAAGGAATCTATATATGATCGATCCTCATCATATTCATAATGCACATGTTTAGCATAAGAAAGTATCAACCATGTGGCTATGATAACCACCAATTAACAAATTAAGGTTATGATCATATTAAGGAGGTTATTCCACCATCATTCGATCATATAAGAATGTTAAACATGAATACTCATCTTTATCTATTTTCATTAGAGTTAGATTCAATAAGATAAATCATATTAATGTTACTAATCAGAACTTATACCCAAACCCTAACTCATGGCATCTCCATTAGATCATGGATGCATAAGGTGAAGCATCACCATCACATTCCATACTATTCTCAAGTATGAACCCACACATAAATCAAGGTGTAACTAGTGGGTTATAGCATACTAGGATTTCAACAACAGTAACAGAGTACATCATGGTTGTATTAATCATTCAAGGACTATTCACCCAATTACCATCATTTAGTTATATTAAAGCTAGGTATAACAAGCTATACCTCATTAGGTTTACATATCAACACAATATGGTTATCATACCTTCTATTCATATGAGTGAATAGGTAAGACTACCTTATTAAGGGTAACCCTCCATTTATTACATCATCATTCAACCAATATCACCATACCACAATGTCACCCAGAACCATTGGATGTTTAAAAGGTAAGACCATTGATTATTTACATAAGTAAACAACTTAGATAAACCACATATGAATTCCTTGATATGTTTACTAGAAAGAGTCACCATCTAACCCTAGACATCTCTTGATTAATAACACAAAAAGTTCCATCGAGAGTAGGGTAACACCCACAATCGACTGTTCATTTAAAACAATCCATCCATTGTCAACAAGTAATCTCCTTAATTTTATCATATAAAGGAAACCATATAAATCACATTATTAGGACCAATATATTAAATTATCCATCATTCAACTTTATTGGAGTAATAAACATTAGATCTTGACCATTGGATCAAGTTCATATGTTAAAACCATCAATTACAGTATAGGTCCGACCATTGCATCAAGTGACCCAAGAAACCATTGGTCTAAGGCTTAATTGATGCTAAAAATATATGATTAACTCATATAGGTTTTAGATATCTTATCCACCATCATTAGTGACCATTAAGTCACCATAGGCTGTTAGATCAACACAATATTCGTTAATCAACATCAAATATTAAGCTAATGTTATCATTGATTGATAACATTAGTAGGGTACTTAATGGTTGATCATTAAATTTCTAATTGATCCAAAACCTGACCTAAGGGGGTGACCATAGGTTGTCACCATCATTTGATACCTTTGATCCTGACCATCGTTTGTCATGAAGACAACACCATTGGGTTGTTGTAATGGTACAATCATTGGGTCATGGGTTTATAAAAGAAATCAGCTTGAAACCCTAAAATTGACCATTGGTTGATAGGTGCTTAGTACCATAGGTTGTCAAAACAACCTGATCTAAGTCATATTATACCTTATTAATAACTTACAAATGATCAAAGGTTCATCTAGAACTGAAATCATAACAAGGAATATTAGAAAAATCAAAATCCAAGTCAAGCATAGCTTTTTAGTGCATGGATCATCATTTTCAAGCTAGGGCATGATCTAGAAAGCTTATGGTAAGCAATAAGTGTGGAGCAAGTTATAAAACTTGCCTCTAATTAGAAGATAAATTCCCAAACATAAGAAAACATGAGCAGGTAGGGTAGAAAATCCAAGCATAAGTTGTGAACTAGTCCATCTAGCACCTTTCTTCATCAAATGAGCAAACCCTAAGCATAAGGAGCAAGAAAGGTAGGGTTTTAGTACTTTAGATCAATTTCTACCATGGAACAGAAAATTTCTGACATGGAGGAAGGTAGGAGGAAGGATAAAAAAGAAATAAATGGAGGAAATAAGGGGATTCTTACTCTTTTAGGTTAAGATCACTAGAAGGAAGCTTTTCAAACCATAAAAGGAAGTCAATAGCAACCCTAGATTCTTTTTCCAGGAAGATCCCATCTTTCTTCTTCCTTGGACAAGAAATTCACAGTAGCACATAGGGAGAACTAGGTTCATAGAAGGAGGGAAGTGGTGGAGAGAAAATGGCTCGTTTTGTTGCTTAGGGATAAGTATATGAAACTTTAAGATAAAGAAAAATAAAAAGTTGAAGTTCTAGTATCTTTCCAAGTGTCCATGACTTTAAACTATTAAGAATATACAAGAACACACACAAGCATATCCCCCACAATCCATAAAGACATGCTTATCCCTAGTTTCTTGAATTTCTAAGCAAAACAAATAATTCATTAGTTGATAGCTACTATAGATAGCTCACTCATGAAGGGGTAACACCCTAAAATACCCTTGGAGAAAACACCTTCAAACTAAGGATTAAATAGGTGCCCCATGGATCAAAAAAATAAATAATGATGAGATAGTATCCATGGAACATAATGCAAGTTATAAATTGCAAAGACAACCTCTCAATCAGGTAAATTGAGGAGAAGTCCAAAATGTGCATAAAATTGCATGACTTGCTCAAACAGTGTCCAAATTGGACCAAATGTGAAACTTAGGCTTGTCTTATGATTTCAAAGCATATAACAAAGTTATATTAGGGTTGTAAGAATTCAATTATTATAATTAACCTTATTCAACTCATTAAGCAAGATTAGGGACCTTACAACTATAAACCCCTAATCGAGATTTCTCCCCTGAATTCCAAGGTAAACAAAGATGGGTACTTCCTTTACACCTCATCCTATTACCTTCACCTGGTTACTTGCAAATCATGGTGATGTCACATAATACATTCATATCTCATCTTGGGTCAGCACAAAAACCCCCCACATAAGAAGACATTTATAAATATGGAACATAGAAACTTGTTGTGCCATCTGTACAGATCTAATAGTAACTTTCAAATTTAAATTCTAGTTATCATCCTGGAAATTATATCTATTGTATCAACAAACCATCTATCCTTGATAGTGGTCTTGCCCAGCTATCACTAGACCATACACAACATTATACAGTCACTTTTGTTTTTCCTTCCAAACAACATTTATAGGATCATCATCAACTCTCTCTCTCTACTGGAGAGGAATAATTGAAATGTTCATTTAATAAATCTCCAACCTTTACATATTTCTCATACTTTTGATACATCTTGGATACTAGGATTCATTATCTTGATGTCCACCTCATGTGCTATAAGGAACTCACATCATTATCTCATCCACTTTTACTAACATAACAAATATCAAGACATATAAGAGAAGTCTTCCTAATTATTGGAAGGCTCAAAAGCAAAATCATCACAATCTTTATGATCTTAGAACCATAGTCCAAACAACCTTATGCTATAATAAGCTATCCACCCTCATGTTTACAACGAATCCACACATACCAATTGGCAATGATCCACTTGAAAGCTGTGCCCTGGAAAGGAAAGACACAAAGGGAAACACACTTCCCACATCATAGAAATATTGTTCAAGGGTCACTAGCAAAAAGGTAACCAATTCTATTTTCATTATGCAAGTTACAGCATCTTATGTATCATTTTACCATTTTCATTTTGGGTTCCTTGCCATTATCATAGGAATAATCATGATTAACATATCTCATTACTCCTTCCTTGATGACTATTTATCACACTTGGGTATGTTCTCTTATTTTATTATGATTTTCAACCACTTATCGACAAGTAAATCATCATATTCCACATTTTCTTCATTAAACTGGGATCATCTCCCTTAATTTCATTCACATGTCATGCTGACTTTTCATTAACACTTTCTTACACACATAGGTTGGTTTGAGATTAACTCAGGTTCCACCTTATTTCTTTGTCATTGTTCCCATTCATATTCTCATTTTGTACTTATTATAGGAGTTCTCTCTATCTTATGTGGATTTGATACCTTGATTCACTTTATAATCATAGACTTATCTGTCTTTTACTTTATTATCTTCTTGAATCACGAATTCAAGAACTCCTCTTTTTCTTATTTGTATTCAGATTTATATTTCATGGTATTGTATCTTTCTCATATAATTACCAACCATTCAAGTTTTGATAGATTATGATGCAATTCTCATCTTCTTTAAGGTAGGATTGAGATATTCACACCATGATTTCTTATTCATTATGCACTTTAGATTGTCTCAAAATGACTACTTGATCAGAGTAATAAAAAAAATAACAATCTAAGAGTTCCATACTTACCTTTTCTTGAATAATTGAATACCTGGATAGGGCACCCAAATACTGAGATTAGGCAGTATGCACCATATTTTTATGTCATATTCCTAATTTTGACCTCATCCTATTCCTAAGTCCTAGTTTCCATGTAGACTCGATGAACCTAAAGATCTGATACCAACTTGTGAGAACCCGTTACACTAAACAAGATTACTCAAAACATAAAACACAATCAATCTCTAATTATCACATACCCAAAAATATGGGTAAATTAAAACCGATTTCAACGTCAGCACCCGCTCAGAAACATTTGCATAAGAGCCCAACATCTTTCTTATATCCATACTATGTCAAGAATTTGATACAAATTTTTCTATCATATTAGCCATAACATATATATACACTGGAGAACAATATTCATATATGCCACACAAACAAGCATTAATATGCTACCAAAAGCCTGATTTGTTTGAAACACCATATACAAACTTTTCCTACCCAGGCCTAAGAGTAAAAGGATGACTCTAGGACACACTAGACATCTAATCAATTTTCTCATAGATTCATTACTATGGATCCTCTTTGCTTTCATATGTTTGTTTTCGTGACTTTCGATTACCTAAAAAAATGTGACGAACTACAAGGGTGAGACCCATGTCCCAAAAAAAGATATAACCTCCAACAACACTTATTGATTACAAATTTTTAAGTAATTAAATAGTTAAGAAGTTTAATTAGATATAACAAATAAGCTCAGCATCATTGATGATTAACAACATATATAAAGGAGCATATAATAACTATCATCATTAGCCAGACTATCCTCCTTTATCTTGTTGACAATATAAGCAATTCAGTAGCATATGCATATCTTGCATCATGAGCAAGTCCGGTAACATAGAATCTCTATCATTATGAATAAGTGTAGGCACATAAGCATAGACAACAACATTAACATGTCTAATAGGTTGAACATATCAACATCATAAGAAGAGCTAACAACATAAGCAAAACTATCTGGATAAGCATGATTAGCAATATATGCATATCTAGTTACAAAGGCATGGCTAGCATGCAAAACATAACTAACAACATGAGATAGCTAGCATCATGATTATAATCAGCAGTAGTAGTATAGTTATCAACATAAGCATGGCTATTGTATGTACACATCTATAATCTTAAGCATATCCACAACCTAACTATATCTACTATCTCCTAATTGTGCTAAGAATCATCTTTATGTAAAGACAACAAACAAGGGTTATCTCCAATGTGAAACATTATGCATAACCCTAAAAAAATATGTTACGCGGTTGTATTACATCTTTTATTACACCCCAGGGAGTTTGAGTTGTACCACTCAAAGTCCAACTGACCACCGCTTGGTCACAATGAGTTCCATATATGATCTAGGAAGAGCCGGACTCCAAGATCTTCTCCATACTTGGTCAGTACAAGTCTACACCATAGAGACATATAGTCAAACTACAAAACAATGACATATAGTCTTGTAACTATCCCACCTTGGTACAGGTCACGACACGAGAATCTAGGGTATTCAAACCCAATCACTAAGGTACAATCGTAGTTGTCCTCTAATCACATCATGTTATAATCACTGAGACCCGACCAAAGTCATTCTCTAAAATTGGGCTAGGTATGACCACAGCCATCCTCCCAAAACACTTGGTGTCATGATGACAAGCACCCCACATACTTAATAGTATGTGCTCTGAGTTTCCCTTTGGAATACTCATTTCACCATCTAGTAAGTTCTGACACTGAAGGTGGTTCTATGACATAGGGTACTACATGATTAGAGTTTCACTTGATTACTTATCTCCAATTGGGTGAATTAAGGCTGCATCAAACAAGTGGACATACAAACCCTAATTCACTTCTAGTAAGCATATAAGTGTCACAACTTCAAAAGATATAAAATGTGTGAAACATAATTTCTCATCTCATCATCACATGGTACTATTCACTTGCCATTCATGAGACCACACTAGTCATCATACTATCACACGATATAAATTCTTTTCACAATATCACAGGGTATCAACCCTTATCAACACACGAGGATTACACCTCATTCAGGGCTCAACCATGCCTAAAGGTCATTAAGACCATCATATCACAGGGTATTAACCCTTATCAACACAAGAGGATTACACCTCATTCAGGTCTCAACCATGCCCAAAGGTCACTAAGACCATCTTACTATTCCCTACAAGATCATCGTTATCTTTGCATGCCTTATAACAAGGCTAAAAAACATCACTTACATATAATACACCGGATCAACACAATATTGCATTAATGAGCTAGGAGATATTCATAGACAATCATAGCAAGGTTATATTAACATTAAAAACATTCCTTTATTACATCAACATGTAAGGAATCTATATATGATTAACCCTTATCATATTCATAATGCACATGTTTAGCATAAGAAAGTATTAACCATGTGGCTATGATAACCACCAATTAACAAATTAAGGTTATGATCATATTAAGGTGGTTATTCCACCATCATTCCATCATATAAGAATGGTAAACATGAATACTCATCTTTATCTATTTTGATTAGAGCTAGGTTCAACAAGATAAATCATATTATTGTTACTAATCAGCACTTATACCCAAACCTTAACTCACGTCATCCCCATTGGATCATGGATGCACAAGGTGAAATATCACCATCACATTCCATACTATTCTCAAGTATGAACCCACACATAAATCAAGGTGTAACCATTGGGTTATAGCATACTAGAGTTTCAACAACAGTAACAGAGTAACCCATGATTGTACTAATCATTCAAGGACTATTCATACCCAATTACCATCATTTAGTTATATTAAAGCTAGGTATAACAAGCTATACCTCATTAGGGTTACATATCAACACAATATGGTTATCATCCCTTCTATTCATATGAATGAATAGGTAAGACTGCCTTATTAAGGGTAGCCCTCCATTTGTTCCATCATCATTCAATCAATGTCACCATACTACAATGTCACCCAGAATCATTGGATGTTTAAAAGGAAAGATCGTTGATTGTTTACAGAAGTAAACACCTTGGATAAACCACCTATATATGAAGTCCTTGATTTCTACTCTAGAAAGAGTCACCATCTAACCCTAGACATCCCTTGATTAACAACACAAAAAAATCCATTGAGAGTAGGGTAAAACCCACAATCGACTGTTTAGTTAAAACAAGCCATCCATTGTCAACAAGTAAGCTCCTTAACTTGATCATATAAAGGAAACCATCTAAATCACATTATTAGGACCAACATATTACATTATTCATAATGAAGTTATTGGGGGAATAAACATTAGATCTTGACCATTGGGTCAAGTTCATATGTTAAAACTATCAATTACAGTATAGGTCTGACCATTGCATCAAGTGACCCAAGAAACCATTGGTCAAAGGTTTAATTGATGCTACAACTATATGATTAACTCACCATAGGTTTTTGAGATCTGATCCACCATCATTAGTGACCATTAAGTCACCATAGGTTGTTAGATCAGCACTATATTCATTAATCAGCATCAAATATTAAGCTAATGTTATCATTGATTGATAACATTAGTAGGGCACTTAATGGTTGATCATTAAACTTCTAATTGATCCAAAACCTGACCTAAGGGAGTGACCATAGGTTGTCAATATCATTTGACACCTTTGATCCTGACCATCAATTGTCATGAAGACAACACCATAGGGTTGTTGTAATGGTACCATCATCGGGTCATGGGTTTATAAAAGAAATCAGCTTGAAATCCTAAAATTGACCATTGGTTGATAGGTGCTTAGAACCATAGGTTGTCAAACCAACCTGATCCAAGTCATATTATACCTTAGGAATAATGTAAACATGATCACAGGTTCATATAGAACTGAAATCAGAACATGGAATATTATAAAAATCAAAATCCAAGTCAAGCATAGCTTTTTAGTGCATGGATCATTATTTTTAAGAAAGAACATGATCTAGAAAGCTTATGGTAAGAAATAAACGTGGAGAAAGTTATAAAAATTGCCTCTAATTAGAAGATAAATTCCCAAACATAAGAAAACATGAGCAGGTAGGGTAGAAAATCCAAGCATAAGTTGTGAACTCGTCCATCTAGCACCTTTCTTCATCAAATGAGCAAACCCTAAGCATAAGGAGCAAGAAATGTAGGGTTTTAGTGCTTTAGAGCATTTTCTACCATGGAACAGCAAGGTTCCGACATGGAGGAAGGTAGGAGGAAGGATAAAAAAGAAGTAAATGGAGGAAATAAGGGGATTATTACTCTTTTAGGTCAAGATTACTAGAAGGAAGCTTTTCAAACCCTAAAAGGAAGTCAATTGCAACCCTAGATTCTTTTTCCAAGAAGATCCCCTCTTTCTTCTTCCTTGGATAGGAAATTTGCGGCAGCACAGAGGGAGAACAAGGTTCACATAAGGAGGGAAGTGTTGGAGAGAAAATGGCTCGTTTTGGTAATTAGGGATAAGTATATGAAACTTTAAGATAAAGAAAAAGAAAAAGTTGAAGTTCTAGTATCTTTCCAAGTGTCCATGGCCTTAAAATATTAAGAATATACAAGAACACACAAAAGAAACTCCCCCACCATAAATAGAGACATAGTTATCCCTCATTTATTTAATTTCCAAGCAAACCAAATAATTCAATAGTTGATAGCTACTAAAGGTAGCTCATCCATGAAGGGGTAAACCTTAAAATATCCTTGGATAAAACACCTTCAAACTAAGGACTAAATAGGTGTCCCGTGGCTCAAAAAGCTCAAGAATTCTGAGAAAATATCCAAGTAACGTAATGCAAGTGATAAATTGCAAAGAAAATCTCTCAATTGGGTAAATTGCATAAAAGTCCAAAATGTGCCTAAAATTGCATAACTTGCTCAAACAGTGTCCAAATTGGACCAAATTTGAAAATTAAGCTTTTATTATAATTTAAAAGCATATCACAAGGTTATATAAGGGTTATAAGAGTTAATTTATGATAATTAACCTTATTCAACCCATTAAGAAAGTTTAGGGGCCTTACAAAGGGGACGTGTTTGGTCTGATAAAACCCTTCTCTAGCGGCTCCTGAAACTTATTCTCCAACTCCTTATCTCAATTGGTTCCATACTATATAGTGTCTACGCTATCAATTATGTATCAGGAACCAAATTGATATCAAAATCAATCTCTTAGGAGGGGGAACACTAGGAAATTGGTCGAGAAACATGTCTTCAAACTCACAGACAACTTCCACCTCTTGAATACTAGGACTCCTCACCTTAGTATCCACCACATGTGCCAAAAACGATTCACACCCCTACCTCATCAACCTCTCTGTAGTCATCACTGACATCAAGCATGTCAGAAGAATCTTCCTATCTCCTTGGAAAATCCACAAAACATCACTGTCGAAGAATGTTGCCACTTTGGCATTACAACCCAATATCACCCGATATTTCTCCAAAGTGTTCATTCCAAGGATCACGTCGAATATGTACATGTCAAAGTATAAGATCCACTTGAATTTTTTATTCTTGAGAAATAAAGAACTCGTGAAGGACACACCTCTCATAACTTGGCGGAACCAACCAAAGGGGTTTCTAAGCGAAGACTATCACATCTACAACTAACATGCAAAGAGCAACTAGCTATCACTTCTCTAGTGATAAAAGAGTGTGTCGCACCCCGGTCAACCAAAATAGATATAAAGTAGGAAGAAGACAAATCAGAATAAAATAACTCCATCTAACCTATCATGACCCTAGGTTGACTACTACTTATAGATGACTCATGGCATAGAATTGAGGTGTTGCATGTTGTCGCCTTCGTCCTCTACTGGCTTGCCTAGATGAACCATCTTGTGATGCCTGACCAAGTCCTTGGCCTCCACCATTGTTGAATTGTTGTTGTGACCCTTGTTGACTTTGACTCAGTTGTTGCATCACCTCTTCATCCTTCACAGGACATGCCCGCCTCAGATATCCTGCTTATCCACACTTGTGGAAAGTCCTGGTCTCGTATTGTGGCCTAGACGGCCCCGTCACTAACACGAATGCTGCAATGTGAGCCCCTACCGTCAGAAAGTTATGACCTCTACACTTACTTGGCAATCACTGAGATTGAATTGCTAACCTCTGCTGTGACTGAGGTGCTGAAAACCTAGGCTTCTTAAAGCTTCCAGATGACTGTTCCTAATATCTCTTCTTGGAATTAGCCTCTTGCTTCTCCACAACTGACCTCTCTATTCTCCTAACAAACTCCACAAACATGGAAAATTGTTCCCTATTCTCTAGAGTTGGCATAGGTGTCATCAACTCAGAGCTCATACCCTTCTCAAAATGCCTGATTCTCTCCTCATCCGTTGCAGCCATATATGTGGAGAACCTTAGAAGCTCCATGAACTTCACCTTGTACTTGTTGATTGTCATGGATCCATGTTGGATATTCTCAGACTGAGAGATCTTCTCATCCAGATAGGTCTCTGGGACGCATCAACACATGAACTCTCATCGAAACTCCTCCTAGTTGATCACAGCAGCAGGCCTCTTCTTCTCATCGATGGCCCACCAATGTCCAACACTACCCTTGAATAAGTACATTGTGTGCTTCACCTTATCCTTTTTGGGAATGTTGAGGATCTTGAAGGCCTTCTCTAACTCGATCCACACGCCTTCACCTCTCAAAGGTCTTCCTAGAACCTTGGTATTATGCACTGGGGATGGCTGCCCTCACTTGGGGTAAGTGCATCCTATCTGCCATATGCGTCATCATGGCCATGGATTGTCCAAGCATGGATTGAAAAGTTGGATTAGCCATAGTTGTTGGATCAAACTGAGGCACTTCTAGCACTCTATCATCTCGGGCCAGCCTCCTAATACCATCCCATGGTGCAGCAAAACTACTCTCAACATGTTCTGCATGTTCACCAGACATATCTTTCCTTCTCTTCTTCTTCTTCTGCATAAGTAGAACTTACCATTAAATATGTCGGATGACACAAGAACAAACATAAACCCTAGTCCTATATCCATGTAGACTCAACAAACCTAAAGTTTTGATACCAACCGAACTATGATGCCCATCATCACAACAAAGCAAGATTACTCAAAACAAAGCATGGAACAAATACTAAACATCAAGGATTACCATAAAATAGGGTAAATTAAAACTAATTCCATATCACCACAAAAGCATAAACATATTACATATGGGTCCATATGAAACCACATGTATTACACTACCATGCCACAAGATGATATGTATCATTGTTCACTTGGCCAACTAGCCACAACATGTTACATATGATAACTTGTTCACATATACAAGCCATATTTGTACAACCATGGCCTACTTCCAAAACTCGTTTCAATATACAATGTCTATAATACACTGTGAAGGACCTAAGAGTACAAGGACAATACATGGGACTCTACTACAATTCACTAGCAGCATATCCAACCTTTAACGGCTAATGCTCCTCTTATTACTCAGTCTCAACTGCACGATCTCTACCTTGTCGTGCACAACCACCTAAAAGATGTGGAAACCCATGGGGTGAGACCAACATCCCAATAAGAGATATAACTCTCCACCAACAACTATTATAAACATAGATAAGCTAAAGAAGGAAAGTAACATTATTATCAGGTTGAGCAGATTCAACTAAATGATATGAGTAAGGCAATTATCACTATTTAAGAAATTCATGCATCTACAACTGAGCAATAGAACATTCTTATGCTTTTAGAAGGAATATGAAGAACATGTATAACAACTGATTTCTCTTATTGTTTTCTAAATCAACTAATTAGTACAAGAAATAAGGCAAAGGGTCATCCAATATGAGTCATGTTTAACACTAAGAAAATATACTACATGGTTGTATTACGTCTTTTATTATGCCCTGAGGAGATGAGGTATACCACTCATGCTCCACTACCAATTCAAAATTAGTTCCATACAAGATCTAAGAGCCGAACTCATATGATATCACAAACCCTCGGTCAGTCTAAGTCTGTTGCGGTAACATATGAAGTCTAACTATAAAATAGCCTAGTCTTCCATGGTACATAGGCACAACACTAGTGAAAACTGAGTTATGACCATAGTTGCACTCCTACAAAGGTATGAACGCATCCATCCTCAAAATATATAATATATCATAAATGTGTGTGTGGATTGAATCCCACATCATTGAGATATAGCCTCAATCTCTCTCCTGCCAAGGTATGACAACAACCAATCCTGTGAAATGCAATGACTCTGAGCTTCCACTAAGGGAGGACCAGTTTCACCATCCAGTAATTAATGACGCTGAAGATGGATCTACGGTACATGGCAACTACATGATTATGGTTTTGCTTAATTAAATAGGCCAATTGGGTGTCTTTTAGCATCAATCACGTTACAATGTACAAACCCTAAATAGATTCTATAAAGATAAGGGTATGATACAACTCCATAATATATAAAACATATGAGGTATAAACTTGTCACAACATCACTTGATACCACTACCATATAATGCCATCAACATTATCATGTCACTAGGGAATAGTAATTCCTCACCACATCACTGGAGGATATCACCTTAACCTAGGCACAAAGCCTCTTCCAGGTCATAAGACCCACATTATATAGGTCTTGAACAACATCATTACAATATATCAACATGCCTTACAAAGGTTCATATTCATCACCCCATGTATCATCTCAAGTGTACCATAGCAATCACAAGACATGATGTTTATTCAACCTACAACATTTAAGTTATACAAGTAGTAGAGAAACAATGCATCATAATTGCATACTACCACTTTGAATAAGGTAGAAAACTATATCATAATCCCATATTAGGGTTAGGGTTTTGACATTGCAACCAATTAGCGTTTCCAAACAACATTTAATATCAAACCCTAGATACACTATTATTCCCCAGATTCTTGGAGCACTTCCAGTCCACCATTATCATCACTAGATAACAACACATAGGAACCATATTTCCATGGATTACCATCGGTCCAAGAGAGTATTAGGTCACAAACTATACGGTCAAAGAGTACATACTCTTATGGTCGAAGATCATCCTCAAGGCAAGCGACCAAAGACAAAACTAGGTCTTCAGTGACTAAAGAGATCACCTTCACACCTTCCACTGAAGGGAACCAAATCCACCTTCAATCAAAGAGAAACAACTTCTATGATCGAAGGCAAATAGGCTGAAGACATCTCAAGTTGAAGGAAAATTCACCGACCAAAGGAAACAACCCAAAACAACATGATCGAAGATAAAGGGTCATCTATGCGACCAAAACCAAAGGGAACAATCTCATTGAATAAAAATCGCCTACAAGCCTTCAACTACTTGGAACACAACATGAAGAACATATTAGAGAAAAAATACTCTTAAAGCATTATCAAAATAGATGGATAACCAATAAGAAACTGAAATCTCAAGAGAGAGATACATCAAGGCAATCACCACATAAAACCCTAGAAATTTGATCATCAAAACATAGGAGTAAATAAACCATTATCATGAGTGAAGAATCCACAATCCAAACCATCACTTGCATTCCAAAATCTCCATTATAACAAAGGAAATCATATCCTTAAGTAAGATGAGAAACCAACATAAAATGTGTGCATGTGAAACTAGCACTTCCACCATCCATAGAATTTCAGGTAAGAATTAGGGTTAGGTAAAGGAGAAAATTCATGCAAGATCATTATAGGAACCCAAACTCTAGACAAGATATCATCATCAACATCATGTGATCATGTTTTAGAAATAAGTTTTGCATGTAGAATTAAAGTGCAATAATAGTATAGAACAGAGTTATATAACTTGCCTGCTTATGATGAAACAACCTCCAAGCAAAAAGAACCAAATAAGAGAGAAGACCTAGATTTGATCACCTACAAGACCAAGATAGTCACCACCTCAAAAGAAAAGAAAACCCTAGGTTAAAGGTCAAGGAAGATAAATCCAAAACCCTAGTTGAGAAAGAAAGGAAGAAGAACAAGATCTTCATCCCACTTAGATACTACCATGGAAAACCATGGATTCAGCCTCTATGAAGAGAAGTTTCTCAAAAGACCACCATGGAGAACCATGGGTTCGGCCAAGAGAAGAGAAATAGGTAGGGTTTTACAAGGAAACAAAATCAAGAGGATGGATCACTTACTAAGGATCAAAGATCACCAACAAATCAACAAGAGAAGATGCTCCAACTCAAGATCACCACACGGGGAAAGAGAGTGCAAAAGGATTATATGCATGGGGAAAGAGAAGTGCATATACTCAAGGGTAGAGAGAGGTGAAATGGTTTAGGTTCCATGAACATAGGTGACACTTGTCCATATAAGATCAACCATGCATCCACCAAAACCATGCAAGCCACTAAGGTCGTGAAAAACAAGAAGGATCAATGACATATACTCAAGGGTAGAGAGAGGTGAAAGGGATTAGGTGTCATGCACATAGGTGCCACTTGTCCATCTAAGATCAACCATGCATCCACTATAACCATGCAAGCCACTAAGGCTGTGAAAAATAAGAAGGATCAGCGACCTCACTTGGTCCTAGAGGACCATTGGTTAAAGGGAAACATGCCCACAGAGGCTCATGGGTTGGAGAGAAACTGGTGACCAAACACATGAAAGCCTCGAATTCCACTTCGGCCAAAGAGAAAGAAAAGATCTTCAATTGAATGACACCACTACCACCAAAGCCTCTTCAAACATAGAGGTTAGGACAAGGAAACATCAAAGGTGGTAAAAAAACCAAGAACTCAAACGGTCAACACCATACTAGGGTATCTAAGCAAACCCTAGAAACAACACTCTAGATGTTAACACTTCTCTCCTCATCAAACCAAGGCATAAAAAGGTGAACATCATACTCTCTCTCATGATGTTAAAATGTGTGAGGCACATCCAGCATGTGACAAATTACAAGATAATCTCTCTATATGGGTAAATTGTTATTTGGTCCAAAATAAGCATACATGTAGCAAAACCAGCTCAAACATCATCCAAACATGACCAAATTGAAAACATAAACATGTCACATGTTATTAAATCTCATCACATATTTAGATTAAGGTTTAAACACCTTATTAAACTAGATAAGTAAGACCAGGCACTAAGCTAGGTCAGGGGTCTTACACCAAGTAGCACTGTTGAAATGGAACTCGATATGAAGAAAGTAGTACTGCTAGAGTGAAACTCGGTAGAAAAAAGAATGGTATTTCCATAATTGATCTCAGTGGGAAAATAGAAAGCACTATCAGATTAATTTCACAGTAGGTTATATGAACATATAATTCTCAATTTTTAAGAAAAGCACTCAACCATGTGGATGAGTAGAACCACATGGAGAGGAAGAAAAAGTAAATATATGTCCCTTTTTTGTTTTGGTGCTTTATAAATCAGCATAGGGTCTTTTGAATATGTTCAACTTATATATACATATATATAATTATAGACATATATATATTGTATATATATATATATATCAATTGTTTGGAACTAGAACATATATCAGGAGATAAGGAAGAAAGAAGATAGCCTTCTGAATCATCTGGCAAAATATGACCATGGCATGCAGTGGCATGGATTGGCAATGGTGTTTCCCGAAGTTCGACCCTTGCTTGTCATGCCTACGGCAACCGAACAGACGTGTTGCGGCTTGCCACCTATGGTCCAAGGTGAGGGTGGTGGGTGGCGGGGTGAGAGAGTGGGGTGGGATGGTGGTGGTGGCAAGCAGAGGTGACAGGTGGTGGTAATGAGTTGGTGGATGGTGTGGAGTGGCAGAGGCCGCCAGGTGGGAGGGGAGAGGAGAAAAAGAAAGGAGATGAAAGGGTAGGTTTAGAATCCTACTTCTGATATCATATGAAAGGGTTTGCTTTTAGTAATTGTAATTATAGAACTGGATCTCCTAGATATAGGATTCAAGTAGTACATGGGCTAAATGGAAACAAGTAAAATACAATGGGTATAAGCCCAACTTAATCAATTATGCTAACTCTAACCATAGTAATTTTCTAATATACATAAACATTTAAGATTTCATGATGTTTGAATCAAGGTAGCTTCACAAAAATTAACAAGGTCATTAGCAAAACAAAGGTGTGAAAACTTAACCTTATGGTTGGTAATGTTGTATGTTTCCAGTAATAATTATCAACTTCCATCCATATAGCTTGACTGAATCAGTTCATACAAAGGAAAAATATATAATGTAGGAGTGGATACCCCTATTTGACTCCTCATGAAGGTTTTATATGGGGAAGAGTATCACCATTCAAAATAATTGAAGGTCAAGCTTTGGAAATTACTTGCATAATGGTATGAATAATGTTAGAAGGAATGAAGGTGCTATTGAGAGTATCATATATGAAATCCCATCTTAGCCTATCATAAGCTTTCGAGATATCAACTTTAATCTCAATGCAAGGCTTTATTTTATTCATTTTATTCATAGAATGAATTATTTATTTCATGAGGATGATGTTGATGTGGAGGCTTCTTCTTGGGATAAAACTAGTATGTGTTGGAGATATCCACCCATCAAGAAAAAGGTTTTACTTTATTTACTAGAACTTGGATAAAACCTAGATGCACATGTTATTTATGAAAATGGGTCAAAGATGACTACAAGTTGTAGGGTTTTGAATCTTTTGAATGAGAACTATCATGAAGTGAAAATAATTAGGTTCAAGAAAATGGCCATGGAAGGGATTGTATATAAAAGAGAGAAGATTGTCTTTTATTTTTAACCAACTGTGTTGGAGAAGACCTGCATCTACACCATTAGGACCAGTGCCTTGGTTGGTGGCATAGTCAATAAGTGAAAAACCACTAGAGGGGGGTGAATAGGGTTTTATGATTATTTTAAAGATATTTAACTCAAACAACCAACCACAAGAATATTGGACAAGGGGACAAGGATTTAGAGTGGTTCCAACCTTAGCAAATACTAAGGAAGTCAGTCCACTACCCGGTTGCTTACCCAACCGGGATTTTGAAATAATTAAATTTTATTACCTCACAAGGACTTTACATAAAATTACAATTCTTTCACCAAACCCTTCGAACAGCCTTCACCTAGAAGTAATTGCACCAACCTTGAAGCAGCCTTCTTGAAGTAACTTCAAGCTCCCCTTGAAGTAGCCTTCCTCTTGAAGTAGCTTCCCGTTGCAATAGCCTTCTTGAAGTAGTTCGAAGTCCATCTTCTCCACCGAGAAGAACCTTCTCCAATCCGCAGCCTCCAACCCTAGGAGTAGCAAGGAGAATACAAAGGATAAAAGGAACAAGAAGGAAAATGGAAATTACACTTAACCTTTGAAGCACAAGGCTTGATTTGCCTATATCAAGCGTGTATATCTCCTAACCAATGTATATGGAAGTGTGATTGCTGTGGGTAGGAGATACTAGCCTATAGGACACGAAATTAGAGCAAGGAGAAGAATAGCCAATGCAAGTATTGCTCAATTTCTCAAAACAGATTCACAATTGCAAGTGTAAGCTCAAGTGTATCACAAGTGAAGATTGGTAAGTTTAGGTGTCCTAAGGCATGTCCTATTTATAGGAATGACCTACAAGTTCTTAAGGAAGTTCTAGACACTTTCTAGGGGGTTCTAAGTGCTTAACTAGCCGTTAGGTACACTTTAGTTGCTTTAGCAATGACTAGTTAATTAATTCTGCAGTTGCTGTCAGAGTCCATCTCGGTCAAGGAATTTTCGACCGAGACACCTACTCGGTCGAAGTTTTGTCGACCGACAGGCTCTCTGGATCAAGTATTTGCAACGTTCATCTCCAACTACCAACTACCTTGTCAACTATGTCTAACGGCTACTTGGGTCTTTCTCGGTCGAGAAGTTTGTCGACCGAGAGTGTCTCGGTCGAGGAATTTGTCGACCGAGATTGACCCTGTTTCAATGTTTCAAATAAAGTGCTAAGTGTATGTATGAGTGTGCATATGTGACGCTAATGAAGGGGATGATCTATCTAAGTGTAGTGATTGGCTAGGGAAGATCTAACGCTTGATTTACATGAAGTCTATATACTTGTACATTATATATTTGTACAAGTTTACAATTGATTACATTTCATGAAATTTACAAGCATTCAAGCATATAGATTCCCTAGTGCTTTGTCATCCACCTCATTTCTGCAACACTCAAGTAGCACGTTAGATCAACAAGAATGAAATGTTTGTCATCATCGAAACAAAGGGATTTATCATAATGTCAATTTATCCAACAATCTCCCCCTTTTTGAAGATGACAAACATTTCCTAAATATAAAATAAGGAAATATAAAGCATGTGAGTTTCATACATGAAGATTACCTTTTGTAGTCATTCTTGTTTTGCAAATGAGTGTTGGCCGTGATATTTATGAAACTCATATTTTATGTTTTTGATTTTATATTC
This sequence comes from Alisma plantago-aquatica, assembly GCA_963693085.1. Taxonomy (NCBI): domain Eukaryota; kingdom Viridiplantae; phylum Streptophyta; class Magnoliopsida; order Alismatales; family Alismataceae; genus Alisma; species Alisma plantago-aquatica. Next base: position 713,044,399 of record OY856412.1, on the reverse strand, counting down.
TTTCTCCCCCTTTGTCATTTCAAAAAGATATCCAAAGAAAATCATTTTGTGTTACTTTCATTTTTCCCTCTTAATTTTATACTATGCTCCCCCTTAGATAGATATTCTATTAAGAACAGGGATTTAATATCATTTTTGTGTAATTTAGCCATAATTTATTTCTCAATCATTTGCAAAGGATGTTAAGCCTTGAAGTGATATGAGATCCTTTTAGGTTCATGGCATATGTATTGAATTCTCACCCATTTTACAAGGGATGTGAAGCCCTGAAAATGATATGAGATTCCCTTAAGCTTATGATGAATGCATATTGATTTCTCATCTATTTTGCAAGGGATGTTAAGCCCTAAAAATGAAATGAGAGTCCTTTAATCTTAGAGTTCATGAAAAATGTCTCTAACCAAATTCACGGGATGTTAAGCCCTGATTTGTTTTAGAGAATTCCTTTAAGAACAAGATATATGAAATTTGTAGATTTCTTCATAACCAAAAGTAAAAATACTAAGGTCATAACAAGCTTCAAATGATGTTTACAATGTTTTGTAAGCTTCTCAATCAAATAATCAAATTTGTTTGTGTGATCTCCCCCTTAATCTTATAATTAAGATAATTTGAGGATTCTAAGGTCACAAATTGATTTTTTAAGATTTAATTTTGACCTTTTATTAAAGCTTCATGTTTTCAACACATTTTGAATCAAGATACTAAGATTAAGTGCAGTAAAATGGTGTCCAAATAAGCATTGTGTCAAGCTTATTTTAGGTCGACCTTGACTACAACCATAGCACCCCTTGGTTAAATTTAATTTCAACCAAGAGGCAATTTCTGCAGATTTCATATTTGAACATTCATTTGTGAAGTATAATTTCTACAGATAGATTAAATAAATAGCAATTTGAGGCACTTTGAGTAATGTCTATTATGAATGATGTCCCCTAATCTTTTCTATGGGTGCATGAATATCAAGTCCTATTTAGGATCATTCATGTATTACATGAGATGATATAATCCATGCACACAATAATCATTATCTATTTGTGCCATAGAGTTTTATTTTTATGCAACATAGCATCATCTTTATATGTAGAAAGCTGAATCATGAAATAGTGAAAGCATATCCATGATGTAATGATAGAACAATAGAAGCATGAAATTCAACACATGGTTTCTATGTAGATAGATCATGAAAGCAGTAATTTTCCTTGACTTAAATCAACATGGTTCATAATTTCCAGTTTTAACCCAAACCATTTAGAAATAAAACCAAAATCATCTCATATAAGTTTTCAAGGATGGTTTATTCTTTGTTTTAATAACAAATAGAAAGCAATTTGATCAATTGAAAACATAATCAGCAGATTTATTGTAGACTGGAAATCAGTAACCTGCTCAGTCGATGATTTCTCGACCGACTGTTCTCTCGGTCGACAGTTTCTCGACCGACAAGGTTTCTGTACTGTTTTCAGAACTGTTAATTGCTTCCAAGAAAAACAAAATTATGCAAGTTAGAGCTTGATTGTGTTGAGATATGACATTTGTATATCAAGAATTAGTTTAGGTCAAATCTCAACTAGTCAAACTTAATTTTTTTAAGTTTTAGGAACCCAAGCTAGATCATCATTCTTTTTCTTGTATGGGCATGAAAAAGAGTAGTGTCCAAGACGCAAGCAATAATGACAACTAATGGATTCAACTTCATTTCTCTTTTTAGGTACAAACATAGTCTTGGTCTTGGATGCTTTAGCTCTTTTGGGTTGACCTCTCTTTGGATCATATCCTAATCCTCTTCTTCCATTGTAACTAGAGGAAATTTTCAGAATGTTCTCAAGGATGTCATTTCCTCTTAACTCATTTATTTTTCTTTGTAACTTAGCAATATCATCCATCTTCTTGTTTATATCTTTCTTTGCTTGATCTAAGTCAGATAATAGAGAGTTTCTTTCTTTTACAACCTCATCATAATCTAAATGTGAGCATAAAATAGATTGTCTTTGAAGATCATTCACTTGAGTTTGCAAGTTTAACTTTTCTAAGGAAAGAAGATTGCAATTAGCTTCTACAGATTTTAACTTAATATCATAATCTTCATTTGCCTTTTTGAGATCTTCATTTTCAGATGCAAGACCAAGAAGTTTAACGTTTAAATCATCATTTACTTTATTTGATTTCTTAAGTTTCTTCTTGCACTCAATATATTTCTCATGAGTATCTTGAAGACTAGCAATTAGATCTTCTTTTGGTAGATCAAAAAGACTTACCTCTTCTTCTTCTTCTTCATTTGTTGTTGTAATGAGGCACTCTACTTCTTCTTTTTCATCATCACTATCATCACTTGAATCATCCCATGCAGCTTTATATGCTCTTTCTTTCTTTTTGTGAGATGATTTCTTCCCTTTCTTGAGTTTTGGACAATCACCTTTCATGTGTCCCTTCTTGCCACATTCAAAGAACCTGGAAGAAGAAACACTAGAAGTTTTATTAGTTTTAAAACTTTTATACTGCTTACCATTTACAATGAGAGTTTCTTCTTCACTATCATCTTCACTTGTATCATGATTATTCTTGGTTGATGCTTTGAATGCAATGTCCTTCTTCCTCCCTTGTTGAAGTTTACGTTCTCTTCTTTCTTCCTCTTCTAGGGTTGCTTCATGAGCTTCTAGGTTGCCGATGAGTTGTTCCATCCTCAGTCGGGTGAGGTCATTTGCTTCTTCAATGGCCGTCACCTTGGGCTTGTATTTGGGAGGAAGTGATCTAAGGATCTTTGACACCTGATCTTCCTCACTGATAACTTTACCTAAAGCATTCAAATCATTTACAATAGAAGAGAATTTTGCATACATGTCACTAATAGATTCATTCGGATCCATACGGAACTGTTCAAACTTTTGTTTAAGAATTCCAATTTTAGAATTCTTAACTTGAACAGTCCCTTCATAAGTTATGGAAAGTCTATGCCAAATCTCATAGGCTGTTTCACAATTTGATATCCTATTAAATTCTCCTACTGAAATTGAACAATAGAGAATACTTACAGCCTTTGCATTCATTTGAGCCGACTTTACCGTATTTGTGTCCCATGCTGCATATTCCACTTGAGGAAGCTCATAGGGGGTTGACACCATCCTCTATAGATCCCAGCTAATCCCTTGGAAATAAAATTGCATTCTTCTTTTCCAGTAGGTGTAGTTAGTTCCATCGAATGCCGGAGGTCTAGCCACAAGTGTCCCTTCAAGGTTGAGGTTGTTGAGTAACCCGTCACCCATTCTTCAAGACTTGGTTAGAGTTCCTTGAAGCCTGCTATGATACCAATTGAAAAACCACTAGAGGGGGGGTGAATAGGGTTTTATGATTATTTTAAAGATATTTAACTCAAACAACCAACCACAAGAATATTGGATAAGGGGACAAGGATTTAGAGTGGTTCCAACCTTAGCAAATACTAAGGAAGTCAGTCCACTACCCGGTTTCTTACCCAATCGGGATTTTGAAAGAATTAAATTTTATTACCTCGCAAGGACTTTACATAAAATTACAATTCTTTCACCAAACCCTTCGAACAACCTTCACCTAGAAGTAATTGCACCAACCTTGAAGCAGCCTTCTTGAAGTAACTTCAAGCTCCCCTTGAAGTAGTTCAAAGTCCACCTTCTCCACCAAGAAGAACCTTCTCCAATCCGCAGCCTCCAACCCTAGAAGTAGCAAGGAGAATACAAAGGATAAAAGGAACAAGAAGGAAAATGGAAATTACACTTAACCTTTGCAGCACAAGGCCTGATTTGCCTATATCAAGTGTGTAGATCTCCTAACCAATGTATATGGAAGTGTGATTGCTGTGGACAGGAGATACTAGCCTATAGGACACGAAATTAGAGCAAGGAGAAGAATAGCCAATGCAAGTATTGCTCAATTTCTCAAAACAGATTCACAATTGCAAGTGTAAGCTCAAGTGTATCACAAGTGAAGATTGGTAAGTTTAGGTGTCCTAAGGCATGTCCTATTTATAGGAATGGCCTACAAGTGCTTAAGGACGTTCTAGACACTTTCTAGGGGGTTCTAAGTGCTTAACTAGCCGTTTGGTACACTTTAGTTGCTTTAGCAACGACTAGTTAATTAATTCTGCAGTTGCTGTCAGAGTCCATCTCGGTCGAGGAATTGTCGACCGAGACACCTACTCAGTCGAAGTTTTGTCGACCGACAGGCTCTCTGGATCAAGTGTTTGCAACGTTCATCTCCAACTGCCAACTACTTTGTTAGCTGTGTCTAACGGCTACTTGGGTCTTTCTCGGTCGATAAGTTTGTCGACCGAGAGTGTCTCGGTCAAGGAATTTGTCGACCGAGATTGACCCTGTTTCAATGTTTCAAATAAAGTGCTAAGTGTATGTATGAGTGTGCATATGTGACACTAATGAAGGGGATGATCTATCTAAGTGTAGTGATTGGCTAGGGAAGATCTAACGCTTGATTTACATGAAGTCTAAGTACTTGTACATTATATATTTGTACAAGTTTACAATTGATTACATTTCATGAAATTTACAAGCATTCAAGCATATAGATTCCCTAGTGCTTTGTCATCCACCTCATTTCTGCAACACTCAAGTAGCACGTTAGATCAACAAGAATGAAATGTTTGTCATCATCGAAACAAAGGGATTTATCATAATGTCAATTTATCCAACAATAAGCTCTTTTGGGCTTCATCTTCTTTAGGTATTTTAGCTAGTAAAATTTGTTGGTTTTGTTGTAGATGAGAAAAAACACCTATCTACTGAGTTGCCTTTGCATACACAAACTAGGGTTTGGGTCTATGGGGAGATTAGAGAAAAAATCGTTCACCTTATCATCGAGTTTATCATTATCTTCCACCCACTCATGGTCCATATGTTTTATTCTAGTAAGTCTACTTCTCCACCTTCTAGTTTTAACTAAAGTGTAAAAGAATTTTTTATTACCATCCCCTAATTTAAGCCATTCACAGTGTGAGTTTTGCCTCCACTATATTTCCTCTAATCTCATTTCCTTCGTTACCTCATCTTGCAAGTATATGTTTTTGTTTTTGACTTCACGAGAATACGGCTCTACCAGGTTCCTTTGTGTGAGTTAGAGTCTAACTTGAAGGGATTTCTTCCTTTTTCATCTATGTTTTCCGGTCTGATGATCCCACTTTATTGCTTTGTTGATGGACCTTTTGTCGATTCGGTAAATCCCATCTCATTCTTCCAATGGTCGTTAATTAAATTGTTGAAGTATTTATGTTCATAGATTAGATGGATAGATGGATACAATCCAACAATTTCTATAATTTCTACAATATCTTCTCTCATAGCATGATATGAGAATTCTAGATTTAGATGAAATTTTATATACTTGTAATCTAAGGGTTGTATATCAAATCTATAGGGTTATATTATTGTTTACATTATTGTAAACATGTAAAATTATGATAAATACATACAAGGTACTCAGGTACACAATTCTTTACAAATCAAAACTTTGCTATTATAGTAGTTAATACAAAAATGATTTGGTCACACTCATTCTTAGTCACGCGCAGGCTAGACGATGGTTTTGGAAGAATTAAGAAGTTTTACCTTTTTGATGGTAGTATGGATAGGGTGGTGGCAGGCGCTGAGGTGGTAGTGTCATTCCAGGATAATTTTGGAGTGATGTGAAGGGACATTTATTAGGTGAAAGAGAAACTTATTTTGCTTCCTTATATAAAAAAAGAAATTATTTTACTTATAACTTTTGAACCGTGATGAACTTTTTGACGAAACAAAAATTATTAGATTCCTTATAAAAAAATTCATTCCAACAAGACTAATGTGGATATATTTTTGACAAAAAAATATGAAGGTGGTATGTATAGGTCATATGATGAGAGAGAAAAATGTTATATTTATCATTTCTAAACCGTGATGAATTTTTGAACGAAATAAAAATTATTAAAGTTGAGATAGAAAATACATTCAAACAAGAGTAATGTTAATATACTTTTGAGGATAGTGGTAAAAAAAGAGGAGGGAAGTGATGATGAAGATTAGAGAAGCAAGGAGAAAAGTGATGGGGAAGATGAGGGAAGTGAGTAAAGTAATGAGAGATCGGAAGTGAGAGAAGTAAACTGAGGACATGGGGAAAGTATGTACGTATTCATGATAATCACATGAGTATTTATCTTTAAAAGCATCCAAAAATTGATAAATATGTGCCCAAAAATTAATTATTTGAAAATATTGAGTATGAGCCTAAAAATAGCTAAAGGTGCCTAAAGATGATTGATTATATAACACCCAAAAACAACTAAAAGCACCAAAAAATGGTGATATGTCCACACAAAGCTGAAAAACACCTAAAAATGACTAAATAGAGCCTAAAAATAGTTAAACAGCGCCCAAACATTATAAATAGCGCCTAAAATGGTTAAATAGTGCCCAAAAATTGCTATAATTTTGGGTGTCAAATAAACCTATTTGAGCGTCGCTACGTTATTTTTAGTTGTCAATTACCCTAGATGTGATTTAGCGCATACAATATTTATTTGGGTGCCATTTTTATACTTCTTGGTATCAATGAACCATTTATGGGCGTTAATTAACCATATTTGGGTGTCAGTTAGCCATTTTTAGATGGCATCAAGTTATCCTTGCACCCTATTTAATGCGTACAACCATATTTGTGTGTCGTTAAGTTGTTCTTGAGTGTCAAATAAACCTATTTGGGCTTTGTTACGTTGTTTTTAGTTGTCAATTACCTTAAATGTGATTTAGCACGTATAATATTTACTTGGGCACCGATTTTATACTTTTGAGTGTTAATGAACCATTTTTGGGCGTCAATTAACCATTTTTAAGTGTCAATTAGCCATTTCTGGACGCCATCAAGTTATCCTTACACCCTATTTAATGCGTACAACTAGATTTAGGCTCTATTAAGTTGTTCTTGGTTGTCAAACAAACCAATTTAGGCAGCATTACGTTGTTTTTTATTGTCAATTGCCCTAGATGTGATTTAGCGCGTATAATATTTACTTGGGCGCCATTTTTATACTTCTAGGTGCCAATAAACTATTTTTAGGCGTCAATTAATCATCTTTGGGTGTCAATTAGCTATTTTTAGCACCATTAAGTGGTTCTTGGGTGTCAACAAACTTATTTGGGCGTCGTTATGTTGATTTTGGTTGTCAATTACCTCAATGATTTAGCGTGTACAATATTTACTTAGACATCATTTTTATACTTCTAGGTGTCAATGAATCATTTTTGGGCGTCGGCCAATGGACCATTTCTGGGTGTCAATTAATCATTGGGCACCAATTCATCCGTGGAATTGTTAACTATTTGGGCGTCACACAATCATTTTTTATTCCATTCAAAAATTAATAACGGTTTAAAAATTATAAAAAGAACAACTTTTCTTTCATCGCATCACCTCTACATATCACTTTTTATATTTTTTCCCTAAAATATATCAACATTAGTCTTGTTGGAATGCATTTTTCATTACGAATCAAATAATTTTTGTTTCATCAAAAAATTCATCACGATTCGAAAGTTATAAACGAAACAAAGTTATTTGTCTATTACATAATCTCCAACAACTACCCTCAGTAATCGCCAGATCATCCTTTCATACACTACAGCGGATATAGTGGGAGCCAGACAGTTAGAAAAACGGTATTCCCATCCGGTATGGGTGTGCGTCAATGCGTGCCCAAATTTTAATCCTAGTTAATATGTTGTTAATGAACTATTAATTCATAATTGCATGTATTTTTATAGTACAAATGCATTCAAAAAGCAATACACGAAATATACCTATACAATACACAACACACCTTGAAATCTGACCGCTAATGAACCGGGTACAAATCAAGGTTAACGCGGATCCTTTGTATTAGGGTCATTGTACTCCGTGCGACCCGCAAGGACAAGGGTATAGACAGAATTGCAGAAACACATAAACAACATCAAACCACACACACGGTCAGTTTGACCACTTCACATAGAAACTCAGTTGCATGCAGGTGTTGTCCATGCAGACACAGTGTACAGCCTGGTTCCTTTCCAACCAACAGAGAGCAGGCTCCCATCGTCCCCATCACGCCTATGCAGCGTGAAGCCATGCGAGGAACATCCTGGTCCCGCATGAGGGAACATGTTGGTGAGCAGGAGCTGCGCCTGAGCAATGGAGCTGGGACTGATCGGTACAGGCGTGAAACCCCGGCGAGCTAGCTCTGTTCTCCGACAGGCCGCAAAGGTCTCCTCCGCCTCGCCGATCCTAACAGGTACTGCACCGCTTCCAACAACCCCGACTGCCAGTATGTTCCTCAGCTCCCTGCCCAACAAGCTGTGCTCAACAAGATGCCTGTCGTTGTCGTCACACTGCTGGGTTGTAGACGCCCCCAGGGAGTCGAAGACGGTGGAGTAGTAGTGGAGAGAAGCCACGAAGCAGTCGAGAAACGAGCCGTGGAGCCCGGCCATGTCCTGTTCCACCAAGGTGATCACCTTGGGGTGGACCAGCTCCAACAGTCTCAGAATACCGCAGGAGTCATGTGAACTGATGGTGTTGTAGAGCGAATGCTGCAACCAGTGGACGGCGATCGTCTCCTCCGCAGATGTTCCCTTCCTACTGTTTATCCTTTGTACCATTTCACTCATAGCTCCCATAGAGGCATGGCCAAGGGGCGTGAACTCGAATACAGGCAACCCCAGCCGCCTGCAAAAACTGGAGAGTCGCCTCCCTGTATCGGCCATGGCTTCAACACAGGTCCCCACGGCGGTCATCCGGACGACCTTGGGCGGGCCTTCTGCCCTGGTAGCCAAGATGTGGAGGAGGGGCGGCCACTGGATGGCACCGTGAATGGTGAAGTCAAGGTCGATGATGTGGACAGTGCGCTTCCCGTGGAAGGCCTCGAGGATGGCCTGGTTGGCCGTAAAGTGTGTGAATTTCACCAGAGGTGAGATGTTATTCAAGCTCTGGAACGCCGTGATCATGAGGTGAATGGAGCTTTTGTTGTTGAGGTTATGGTAGCCGCTGCCTGCAGGCAACAACGGGGTGCCGGTACTCAGAAGCCACGAATGGAGGAGCCGGCTTGACATGGCCTTGGTGAAGTAAGCGACCACCCTCTCTGCACAAGAGGGGGAATAAGGCGAAGCCAGTTGGCTGAGCTCAAGAAGTATCATGTGAGCTTCATCGGTATTGTTCAGTGATATTGCTGCAGCGGACTCTAGGAGCAGGCTCATCATGTTCATGACGTTATCCACAGTTTTGTAGGACCCGTCTTGCCACTGCTGCGGCTGCATATCATGATGCATTTGTTCCAGTGGTAAGCGCCAGTGAGACGATGAAGTTGAGAGTTCCTGCTGTTGCTGTTGCTGTTGCTGATGATGATGATGTTGTTGATGGAGCTGCAGGTTCTGAGGTTTGAGGCTCTCCACTGCAGTCATGGAAGAGGTGGCAGGAACCGCCTTGCTGTAGCATTCAGATAGAAAAGGTGGATCATGCATGCCACAGCTAGTGATCGGCCATTGATCCAATACCAAGTTGCTTTGCTGAGAGATGACGATTACATCTGCACCTGCGACACCGCCACAATAAGCATCAAACTCTTCTTCCAGTTTGCTGATCATCATCGTCATGGCGCTTGTAAAGGGAGGATCAGCAGCTGATCTGTGAACACTGTGAAGAGACGTGTTGAAACTGAAAAGAAGTCGAGCGACAAGTTGATTCGGCAAGAAGAAGACCAGAAGACAGAACAGCCTAATCCAGTCGTCTATATATATATCAGTTGTGTTCCAACATCTCTGAAAAATTGGACGGCTTGTCAGCATCACAAACTTGAAAAGGTCGTTTTGAGCCTGCGACGCTCCTTTCTAGGCCGGCCAAGAATACCTACAGTAACGCCAAGATATTCCACGTCTGATTCGGTTCGCACAGACTTACTAGAATAACCAACCTGAAAACGTCGTGCTAGCTCAGACTGAAAGTGAAGTTACCAACTCCAACTCAGTTGGCCGGGTCGATATCACAAGTTGGAATGGAACATTGAATATGATTGGAAAATATGTAATTTCTCGGTTTACTTTGTTGATCAAGCTCACGGTTTTCCTTTATCTGATAGAGACATTTTAATATGTAAAAGAGTGCTCCCTCCCTGTAATATATGATGGAGACGCTCACTGTTTTATGATTAGGACATGCTATCCAAAAAGCAAGCATTTGTACGGTTGGCTCAGTTAAATAACCAAGCATGTCTGTAAAACAGGGAGAGGCTTGTCTTTCAAATAATACTAGCTAAAAGACGTGGTAACAGTTGAATTAGCACAAATAAATTTCTAACTAATGAATGCTTGATGTATATTCAAATTTAATCTTAAAATTGATTTTCTTGTGTTCATAATTAGTAGTAATAATAATTATATACAACTTGTTAAAAGAGAATAACTCCATTAATATCCAGCTAACTCTCACTAATATGCACACAAAAAATAAAAAGTTAAAAATGAAACAAGTTTGTGAATTAAAAAAAAGTCGCTAACCCATTAAAATAGAATAGAACTCGATTAACATTCAGTTAACTCATCTTAATCTATAAGCACACAAACATGTTGAATTGATTAGCATACAGACATGATGGATTGATTAATACACATATATGTTTCTAGGACACAAACAATGGCCAATGAGCACATGCAACTATTTTATTGGTGGACTCATGATAGCCACTGCATTAAATGTACTAATCTATATAAAACATACTAAGAGAAAGCAACTTGATTAAAACCAACTGACTCCCTCAAATTTGTAAGCACACAGATAGATTGGGCCAATTAATACTCATATATAATGTTTAAACATATAGATAGATTGAGATAATTAATTAACATTGAGATAGAGTGATTGAACATACAAATAAACGGGATCACTAAGCACGGATAATTTACGAAAATTTAAAAAAAAAATGATGTTGTCAAACACATATTTAGATTGAACTTATTAGTATGCACACAGACTTTTGGAACACATAAATTGATTGGAAAAATGAGCATACAACCAATCTGTTAAAACACACACAGGCTACTCTAATGAAAACACACCTAAAATCTAACACTTGTATAACATTTTCATCTCTTTATTTATCTAAAAATAAATAAAAAATAAAGAACTAAACAAAAACGACAAGCATGTCAATTAGCAAGAAAACATACTCCTAACTCGACTTTGTAATAGGTATATAGAAGCAAAGGAATATTCATACCCTCCCTTTTTTCTAGGAAAGCTCATAAACTCAAAGAAATCCCTAGAAAAAGCAACACACCATTTTACTTTATTTTTATATGCTTCTCTTACTCCATGAGCATAAAAAAATAGTTAGGGCTAAGTAGTCTCGCTCAACCTAGACTTAATCTTTTATTTGCAAAATACTGAACTCGTGAACAAATGTCGTATTATAATGTGTAACCCAAAACTAAATCTAAATTCTATTATTTTTATACTTCTTCAAATTTTTATTGAATAACATAAAGATTATTGATGCATTAATAATTCAAAGTATATACTAATTTGTGCCCCTTTTGGGCCCAAAATATCTGAATATGGTTTAACACCACCTTAATTTTTAGAACCAACTTGGCAATTGAACTTAAAATCAAATCAAACTCTTTCCTTATCTAAAGTCAGCCTAAAAGATCTCTACATTTGAATGTAATTTGACATGCATGATGGCTACGCATGTCAAATTGTTCAACTTAACTTGTGCATTGACTTGACTAACAACTATCCAAACATTTTTGGATTTTGGGAGACAAAAATCGCTTGTCCAAGAACATAGCCAGAATTTAGGGATGTAAGTCATCAAACCCAATGATTTGACAAAGGAAGGATAAAAGGTTCCGAAACTATTTTTTTATATAGATATATTTTCGGCATTCTTTTGATTCTTGCTCGAGCAGGATGATGAAAAATTTATTCATTGGATTTATTCAGGACATTTCCCATTAAGTAATTTATATGAATCATTAATGTTCTTTTCGTGGAGTTTCTTCATTATTCATATGATTCTTTATTTTAGAAATAATGAAAAGCAAAATTAAATTCTAGAATCAGAGAAAGATATTGAAAAAAAAATTCCCCAGAGAATGAACTCTAGGAAGATCTAATAAAAAAAATTAAGAATTCAGATTTAGTAGGAATGAACGAACATGTTTCAATAAAAAAAGATTTCTTTCTTATTTCCCCATTTTTTCTTAGAACACAAGAATGACATCTGTATTGTATTATATTATCTATTTTTTAAAACAAAATATCAATCAGATGCTCTGATTTAAGTTTTGGGTCAATTGAGGAGTATAGTATTCTTATTTATTGTTTTCTTCGTAAACATTCCTCTTATTTACTATCAACATCCTATAGAAATTTGATTGAGCGGGCTTGCTTAAAAAAGAGGAATCTTTTGGAAATATCATGGAATAAGGTTTGATCTTATTCATTCCTATTCATGGGGATTCCATAAATATTCCATTCCAAAAATAGAAAAATTGGGACTTTTTCGAAGATTGGATGTAGTTACTAATTCATGATCTGGCATGTACATAATGAAAACTTCATTCTTGATTCTACGAGAATTTTTATGAAAGTGTTTCACTTGATTTCCTTCCACACTTCACAAGCAGCGGCAAGCTCAGGACTCCATTTGGAAGCTTCACGGATAATGTCATTACCTTGAGAAGCTAAATCACACCCTTCATTACGAGCTTGTACGCATGCTTCTAAAGCCACTCGGTTAGCTACTGCACCAGGTGCATTTCCCCAAGGGTGTCCTAAAGTTCATTCAACTCAACTTGTGCATTGACTTGACTAACAACCATCCAAACATTTTTGGATTTTGGGAGACAAAAATTGCTTGTCCAAGAACATAGCCAGAATTTAGGGATGTAAGTCATCAACAGAAATCGTGAACTTAGAAATGGCATGATCAAAATTCACAACCCAAACCATGAAGCTCGGTATATCAGTGCACCTTATCTTATGGTGATTTGGCAATGATTTAGGCCTAAATTTGATAGAGTTCAACTTCCCAAATAAGAATTCAAGTCGGCTTAGTTTAGGCTTAACAACTCTATATTTGGCTCAAGTCGGTTATTATTTCACAATTTCAAATTGGGATTGATGGCATTGAATCCCCATCAATTTCACATTGATTTTTTTCTTATATCTTGTCACGGATTGGAATAATTACAAGTCAAATCAGTAAAAATGTGGGGATTTGAGGTGAGGAATATCCAACCCACAAACATGCCTAAATATTGAATATGCCAAGACTACATCAAACTCATGGATACCAAGTATATAAATGGATTGTATTCATAGCAGATAATTTTTTTTCAAACCAAAAATCATGCATTTAATGTTTAAAATATACATAACATAATATATATATGAAATATTAAGAATATATTGAATATACATAATAACGTGTTTATGTTTTTATTTTTTTACACAATAAAACGTTTATGTTTAAAATATACATAATATAATATATATGTGGGGATGTATTCATTACCCAGCTGGGTAATATAAATTAGTGATCCAGCGATTATGGTTATAATTTGAGCGTTCTGGTTACAATATTGGCATTCTAGTTACAAATTTTTGCTACAGTTCGGAACTAAGTTTTTTTTAGAATGTCATTTTTACTATTTTGCATAATAAAATATAGAATTGACGCTATTTTTGCAGAACTAGTCTTTGTATTACAAATTTAATCATTTTATTACAATTTGGTGTCTTCTTATTACAAAATAGAACCCACAAATAACTAAACTTAGTTAGCCGACTCGAGTAGCAAATATATATATAGGGGATTCATTCAATACCTGCGTGGGTAGCCTGATTTTTCACTACTGCCGCATCCAAAAGTGTAACTATATAGTACACAAAAGTAACTCTAAGATCAAAAGAGTAACTATATTGATAATAGAGTAACTATATGACTAAAAAAGTAACAGCACAGAAAATATACAGTCAGTAAATATATAGACGTATTTTTTTATTTTGGTGGGGCAAATGATATTAGTTTTGGATGATTTTTTTTTTTGAGAGCTAGATAAAATGCTCCTCTACAATTGCGAAAAATTTAAAAAAAAAGTTACAAAAAGGGTGTGCGGGTATATATATATATATATATATAATCAATTCTTTTTCTAAATTTTTAGTATCAAATAAATTGGATATCAATTCTTTTTCTAAAGTTTCATAACCAAATCCGAGTTGAATACCAAGTATCGTCTTACAAGTCTAATGGATACATACCCAATAGAACCCAACACAACTAAATCCAAATTTGATTAATTTCAACACAAGTCGCTTTGGGAATTGAAAGTTGATCTCTATAGTGGAACCATAGGACAAATCATTTACACAACTTGGATTTCGATAAGGGTGAAGATTATTGCATAATATTGGTCATCGATGCAAGATGTGTAAAACTAGAAAGCAATTAGAATATACTATAAAATAACTAAATTTGAATAATTTTGCATGACTTCAGTATTTATATGGTGTATAATTCTACAAGTACAAAAAATAGTAAAACTCGGGTTTAGTTATAGGTTATACATCAATAAACTAGGTCCGATCGTAATTTCAGCATTTTACTAAAGATTTGAGTCCATGATAATTCCGATTGGACGGTTAGTTATAAACGCGGGCACTTAGTCGAACCCAGAAAAAATTTGTCGACGGACATAGAATGAGAGCAGGTAATCTGCACATAAAATTAACGTAAAAGAAGAAAATATAAACTAACATAATGGTGTGGCGGGGTGGAATTAGAAAAACTTAGATGGGCACGGGGTTTCTTGCGTGGTAACGGTGGTTGTAAGTCGGAATTTTAGAATTTCTCAATGACGTTGGAATTGCTAGAGAACATAAATTACTATTTTTTTCTTTCAATGACTAAACATGTTATAGAACAACAAATCCTGGAATGGAAAATTATAGATAAATCTTTAAACAAAAATCTTGCCCACAATAATTCCCTCAGGAAACCCCAAGATCTGCGCAGATATAATACAAAACATCCTCCAAGCAAGAGGCATGGCTCGTTATCTAATCTCCGCATGATTCCTTTACTGCATTTGCAAGTCGCAAGTAGTACAGTATTGCAACTTAGTACTAGGTGTTTCTTACGAGTAACTAACGTAGGATTCAATAATGATAATTAATTGCTTTGTCTCCACGGGCTATTTCTAAATGTGATCTGCCCTTTGTTGTGGTGGAAGGGGGGGAGGTGGTGATCCATTCGCAGTAACTATTATTTAATCTACCAAGATAGAAGGGCCAGTCTAGAAACTAGCTATGTTGTCGCCATATGGCGATATCCCTGCCATCTACAACTCCATCTCACAATCCAGCTTTTCTTCTTGGTGAACAAGTCTCGGTACAGCGGGATGGGTAGATTAGTAGTGGAGTTTGGGACCCTCTGGTATTCCATATGCACATGCTACGTAACTTGATGTAGTTGTCAAACTTCTAGAGACCACTAAGGTCTTTAGATGCCACATATGATGAACTCGTCGTCCTCCATATTAAATTGCAGTTGTCATCCGTCCTCAGCGGTAGTTGTGAGGAAAATAACAGAAGCTACTAACACCAAGCAGCCAATACCAAACCAGAACCACTAGACCGACATAATGTTAGTTTGTTTTTGTTCCAGTGGCACAACAGCAGAGCGATAGATAAACTATTAGCGGCATATTAACTGCGGTTTGTTACGCTGTTTAGAGGACAAATAAGTTGCCGCATGGCTTAGTTAACCAGAAATTCTTCGGATAATGTCCTTCGCGGTACAAAACAAGTTAATTTGCCGTGGGTATTTATTGTTACTTCAAACAACAGTCGTCTTATACATGGTTAATTTGTCCATGATAATTAAACTTATACATGGTTAACATATCATTGGTTAATTTGTCCATGATAATTAAACTTAACCCGACGGTTTCCCAAACGCAATCTTAATCATCTAGATCTTTATGTTCAACCCGGTTCAGTATAGTATAAGATGGCATCGTTCACTAGTCTCTGCAGATGCGTACTTACAGAGGTATATACTTGAGGTGGTTACAAGTAGATAGGCCGAAAGGTAAGACCCACAGTGTTGACTAAGGGCTTTTGGTAAACATGATTGTACGTGGGACTCTGCCTGCTGCCGTGTTGCGGTTTACTAACTTCAATTAAGAACCGTCATAAATCCCTCCACGTAAACAGAAGATTTTCCAATTAAAAAAAAAATTAGCAAAACAACGGTTGCAACTGCATGTGATTCTTGAAGGGCATGCTGCATGACTCACTTGACCCCCCACCATCTGGGAGGCCTTTGGACTCCAGCTCGTGCACCACTATGTAGCCAAATAAAAGAAATGTTGTGTTGTATATGCCAGCTGTAGGGATGGCAATGGGTGGTTTTTTATAAACCCAACCTGTACCCAAACCAAACCCAAATTAGTAAAACCAAACGAAACCCAAACCCAACCCGAAACTGAATTGGAACCGAATTCACCCATCCTGCGCAAACCAAACCCAGATATACAAACCCAAGCCTAACCAAATTTGGCAATTTTGACAAATGCACTCTTTTTTTCACGAATTTGGCAACTGCACTCACGTTTCCTACTTTTTTCTCATACTATTTAACGAAATTCAGCCCTTTTTAGGCAAATCCACATTAAAACTATAACTTGTTGCATCTAAATTAGACTTGTTTGGCCATCAATTCCGGACATGCAAGCACACATAATGACTTGCTAAGCAAACGTTCATGCAAGAAATAGACTGATAGAGACAACACTAAGAACATCAAAACTCAAAAGCAAAGCATAAAGTACATCTTATTTGAGCCTTCAAAAAAAAAAGTACATCTTATTTGAAACCATAACAATTTCTCAGCATTCCTTCAATCATTACAAGAGTAGTCCTACACACTCTACTACAGAAGTAAGCAGTACTAGTATTATATATAGAGGTCTGCTATGCAGAGGCAAAGTTGCACCTCATTTAGCACTTTCATCCTTTTTGTTCTCTAGCTGGCTAAATGCAAAAATTTGTCCCAAATGGGATGCAATTTTGCCTCTGTATAGCATTATTCTTCTATATAAACTTTTGAATCTAAAAAAGTTAAGAGGTTTGAGGTAGTGACACACGAAAGATTTAATCATAATTTTGTAATTATATAATTTAATCATGAAACTGTTATCTGAAGAGCACAAGTTAAATTCCACGTTTCTAGACATAGTATTCATCCACATCCAACCACGTAAAAGAACAAGATTGTGACCAAAACCAATTTTATAAAAAGATAATTTTGACAATGGTTGATTGCTAGTTGTTTCCTGTTTTCACCTGCGAAGAATTGCAAAGCAAGAAAGTTATTTTATAATAGTTGTTGGTATTAGATTTAGGAAACTGGATACAATGGAGCCTTTGGCTGCCTACATTCATTGTCTTAGCAGGCCATACATACAGGAGTGGCATACACATAAAGTGAAGATACAAATGCATGGGAAATCGTTATTTACAAGATATGGTGGCAGTGCATGAGGACATGCAAAGCGGGATACGAGGAGTCATTGGATCTCAGTCAATCTTTGTGTATCTTTTGTTGGATACTCTTACAGCCCCCCGCAAGGTGAGTCAAAGAGAATCGAAGGCCCAACTTGAGAAGAGAAGCGAGGATGAAGCTTTGAGAAGCGTCTTGAAGTGAGCTGGTCGGTCTCATGCTGTCCAGAGTGGATTTTCTCTGGATTCCTTCACTTGCAGATGGTGCTCCTGTTGCCATCAAAGGGCTGAAGAAGAGGCTCTGTCGTGGCCTTTGGTCACTGCTTTGTACCTGCCGAGATGTGTAGGTGTGCCTGGTGCCACCAATTGTCATTAATTTTTGGGAAATCAAGAACAAAAAAGTTGATTTTTGGTTTCTTGGAGAGGTTGTCTTATCTGCTTGGGAAGTAAGAATGATGTAAACGGGGGGGGGACTAATTTCTCACTGTAATTGTTTTCTTGATTTAATGGATGGGTATCCATCGGGTGCAAGACTAAGGGTGAGGAAGAGAGGGAAGTTGGTGCTTGTGACTTTGTTGTTTTAAGAAAATGGCAACTTGATGTGTTGAGGAGGGATTGATTTTTGACGAATTCATAGTCTCTGCAGTAGTGGGTTGAACATAGAGACCCATTTCTTAAAGAAGACTTGATCCTTGATTTATTGTGTGGAGAGGAACGATGACTGTAGGTTGTAGAAATTAGAACTCATTTTTGTTAGTCTTTCACAGTGGATACTTGCTTGAAGGTTTGGGTTTTGTGTTGTAGGTGATTGGAGTGGAAGAAGGGAGGTGAAATCAATTGACGAGGTTTTGGAGGAGGTTCAGAGACTTGTTATTGGTCGGTTGTGCAGGAGGTATAACAGTAGGAAGTTTGTGAGCACCAGGACATGAAGGCTGAAGAGATGTGGATAGCATAGTTGTATTAAGGAACATGCTAAGCTGGTTGAAAGATCAACGTCACTGAAAGCTTGGAGGAGTGAATCTCTGGTCACCAGTCACCGACAATCATGATGCGGAGGCTGAAATAGAGATGGAGGTTGGGGCGGAGGTGGGAGAGGAAGTGAAGGCAGGAACACAGCCCAAAATTAGGGAATAGAAGGTCTGTCGTGGGGGAGAAATTGTAGGGGTAGCTGCGGGAGATGTCGAGGTCGGACATGGAGAAGTAGCAACCATCATCGACTGCAGTCGTTGTCGTGGAAGAGGAACCGAACCAGGCGTAACGGAGCGGCAGGGTCACGACGAGTAGGGCTCCAAAGTGGAAGGCGTCGTCGATGGAGGCAGGCGGTTGGTGTGGGTCGCTGCCTGTAGATGGGGTAGTGGAAGAGTCATTCATGTGGTGGTGATCAGCATGTTGAGGAGGTGCAGGCTACGATCGATCCTCTTTGCCGGAAGGAGCGGGATTAGAGAATGGAGGTTGTTCCTTGGTCGAGACAGTGGAATTTCTGGGGGTTGTTGGGCATTAGTGCTCTTGTACATGGGCAAGCCACAAAGGGAGATGTCGTGGAGAGGAGATGGGATTTTTTCTTGCTGTTCTGCTCTGTTTTGTGGAAGGGAGAAGGGAGGAAAAGAAGAGCAGTGATAGCCATTTTTGCTGGCAGAGATTCAGGTTTAGAGTTTGTGTAGGGAGGATGGTGAGTAGAGTAGAAGGCAAATATTGTGGATCGAGAGCCGGTTAAGGCAATTAACGCTCTGATACCATATTAGATTTAGGAAATCGGATACAATAGAGCCTTTGGCTGCCTACATTCATTGTCTTAGCAGGCCATACATATAAGAGTGGCATACACATAAAGTGAAGATACAAATGCATGGGAAATCGTTATTTACAAGATATGGTGGCAGTGCATGAGGACATGCAAAGCAGGATACGAGGAGTCATTGAATCTCAGTCAGTCTTTGTGTATCTTTTGTTGGATACTCTTACAGTTGGTAATTTAACAGATTTTAGTAAGAAAATGTATACCTTCCGGTGGTGTCTGAGGTGAAGTCAGTATATAAATTAGCTGCTATCTAACGGGATACTAGCTGCTATCTAATGAGGTCAATGCTGCCAAAACGGATCCAACTATGATCCCCGCTAGAGAAAGAACAGTCAGGAACACATCAGCTAACTTTTGGGCGGATTGGATTTAACCACTCGGGTGACAAACCTAATCAGTGTATTCAGATTTCAACCAACCCAAACCAAAAACCGAACAGTCAGAAAATCCAGTTTTCTCGGTTTGGGTGGTTTGGTTCGGTCTCAGTTCAGATGGATAAATTTGCCATGTCTCGCCAGCTGAAAGGAAGTCTGACACACAAAAAAGGAGGCAATTATTTGTTTGTAAGTATTTTGTTTCGTCAAGCAATAAAACACAATCCGAGCTTAGGGATGTGAACTTATACCACCACCGAAAATTTCAAATTAGAAAACTAGTTCTACAGACTGTCTTAGGGATGTGAACTTATACCACCACCAACCGCCTTGATCTAGTTTTTGGCTATAGCAGTATCGATGTACTAAAATATGTTAATATCTGAAAATGTAAAACATAAAATTCACAACCATCCAATCCGGAGGATATTTCTAAAAGTGAACATTCTGTAAATGTTGAATTCTTATTTGCGCATTGGTCAGTTGGTCTAAAGTTTTATATTTGTTTCCTGAAAATGTAAAAATGATTTTAGAATGTTTACATCACGTGTAGCGTTTCCAGGCCAGGACCTGTCATTCTCTTGTATACTATCTGTTAACAGTCGTCGATACTGAAGCTTCTTGTTTTCACAGTAGTCACATTCATTCTGTTCGTATTATTTTCCCAGCAAGAATGATAATTTTAGGATTTGAACTATTGCCAGTAACCAAGCACCAGATAACCACATTATTGCGGAGGTACCTCTCGCATTCCACTGATAAAGTTAAAAACCATACAAAGTAAAAAGTTGCTTACGGCAATTCTTAAGGACTTTGTATACACTTATTTTTATAGATCAATAAACAATAATAAGGCAAAAGAAACGTTTGACTACCAGATACAACAGTAACTAGGGGTGAACCTTTTTTCAGAGCTGGTTTTTTGTCAATTTCGATTGAGACCAATCAGTTCTTTAGAAAATAATGAATGCATACACATGAAGCATAAAACGTCTGAGGGAGATACCCCAGCACCTCCACCCCTCCAAAAAGATTTGAAAGAGTAAAATGAACACTTTCCTGTGGAGGTCCATAATCCCTACTTGAGACTTCCGCAATGGCTCCGCTGAAGAGGTCCTAGGAGGACCCACATTTGTGTATATGGGGAATGAGCAAGAATTGAGATTTGAGAACCTCCTCCTATTTGTTCCTTCAAATCTACAATAGCAGAGCTACCAAGATAATGTGATTAAGCACTACTCTTAAGGCTCTAACCTACCTTAGTATCGGTACTTTGTTAACCTTAAGCAACCCCAATCACACAAGGATGGTAAACATCACAAACGTAAAACACCGCCAGCCGTAGAGTGTAAACAATGCACAAGGCCTGGAAAAGATGAGCCCATCTCCTCGAGGGAGCAGAGACATTGTGCCATCGATCTCTCTCTACAAAAGGCGATGCCCAGGGTTACGATTCTGTTGTGAAAATCCCCACAGAAAGGTCCCATAGTTAAGCATTATCCACATATATACATCACCGAATCAAAGCAAAATAATGACCCAACCCCTCCTAGTTGTTTTCTTGGCACAGAAGTTTACTATCTCCATGTCCGTGTAGCAGCTTCCATTTGACAATATATTCCTGCCATCTTCAACTCCATCTCAAGATTCCAACCTTTTTCTTATCATTCACAAGGAAGAACTCTCCCCTTCGGTTTTTCAGTGAAGGAGTCTCAGTGTGCAGGTTGGCTTCATCAAGGAAGAATTCTCCCCTTTGGTTTTTCAGTGAAGGAGTCTCAGTGTGCAGGTTGGCTTCATCAGGGATGAAGTTGGGCATCAGTATTTTTCTCATATGTGCCTTTTTACGTAACATATGGTGTCGTTTGCCAAACTTTAAGGCCTTACTAAAATAGCATTTAACATGACACACAGTAAAATTGTCCTCTCAAGAAAACATCGCAGCCGCCAACTATTTTATATATCAACTGAATAAGAAATAATGGTAGCTAATAATATCATGCAGCCCGTATCAATCGAATGTGTATCTGCTAGACCTATATGATCAATCTAGTTATCAGCAAATATAATCATTCGGTAATATTAACACATTAGTACACGTATAAAGAGAGGTCATAAATTTAGGGCCTTCTTGTACGATGAGCTCAACAACAAATAGGGATATGATAATAGTATGCAGAATCATGTCATCTAGTTTATCTTTGGCTTCATCTGTTCAATTATAAATGTTTGATTTGTAAGAATAATGAAGGATTTGTGCCAGCTTTACTGCTGGTTCTCATAGATAGGGGGTAGAAGAGAGGGGATTGTGCATCTATTGAACTGTGCAGTACATAAAGGAGCCATATATGGGGTGGTATGATTCACTAATTTGGGTTTGAATCCTAATATGAAGGAAATAGTTCGCCGTGAAGTCATCAAGTTGCTCACTACCGGAATCATCTATCCGATATCTGACTCACCTTGGGTGAGTCATGTACATGTTGTTCCAAAGAAAGGTGGCACTACTGTGATACGGAATGAAGATAATGAACTCATCCTCACTCGAACAATAACCGGGTGGAGGATGTGCATCGATTACAGGAAGTTGAACAAGGCCACACGCAAGGATCATTTCCCGATGCCTTTCCTAGATCAAGTCTTAGATAGATTGGCTCACCAGGAATATTTCTGCTATCTCGATGGTTACTCTGGATTCTATCAAATTCATATACATCCAGATGATCAAGAGAAAACTACTTTTACTTGCCCCTTTGGAACATACGCCTTTAGAAGGATGTCATTCGGGCTCTGTAATGCGCCTGCAACCTTCCAACGCTGCATGGCAGCCATATTTGCTGGTGTCAGTGGTCGATTGGCAGTTATAATTGCACCCTAAGTCCCTAACACACCTGACCAGCCAGAATAAAAAAGATTAAGTTGAGCATTTCAGCATGATTCTAAACTACCCCCTACCAAACAAGCCCCTAAGGGGATAAAATTAGGGGAGGGAAGAGCCAGGAAGCAAGTGTCCACTTTTTTTATAGCATGGACACGGCATGGATAGCTTGGACACGGCTTGGACACGGCGTGAACACGGCAGGGTCAAACTAATTCCCTATATAAAAGACATAGAAATTATATATCTTCTCTCTCCCTCTTATTCCAACACACTACCATATGTCTCCTCCCCATCCTTTTCCTAATGATTATTACATATTTATCTATTATACACAGGGTTGTCAGACTCGAACCGGTCAGCGAACCGGTGAGGCCTCTGGTTCACGGTTCACCGGTTCAACCAGTGGTCTGACCGGTTCAACCGGTGACGTCAGCATGACGTCACTAATAGTTTAAGTATATATAAATGTCTTTGATACTCATAGAAAATATCCCTGCAAAAGTTATTAAACATGAATAATAGCACAAATGCTCACAATAACTTGATAAACAAACCAAATAACATATATTATTCTATTCATGGACATTTATATACCATCATTTATATTGTATTCAATATTGATTAACAAAAACTCGCAGTAAAAATACATTAACTTGTAAAGTGAGAGAACCGGCCAGTTGGGCTAAAACCGGACCGGTTCGCCGGTTCACCAGTTTGATGCTGGTCAGACTTCATTTCCGGCTTTGGGAGAGAACCGACTCGGTAGAGTGACCGATTCCCGGTTCAACCGGTCAGTCCGGTTCGGTTCTGATAACCATGATTATACATCATACTTATATATATAATTCATCATTATAGAATGAGTGTTCTAGAAATTTGACATACAAATTCATTCTATTCATCATTCCTCATTCATACTTGATTTCATATTGCAAATGTATTCTAGATTAATCTACATTGACCATTTATCATCTCATACTGGAAACTTACTAGTGCTTTCTTTTAAAGTTTGTATTCATATTGTAAGTGGATTTTGGGTTTGATTTATATTTCTTTTAAGTTTATTTCTTTAAATCTCATGTAATCAGTTGCTTTACAGATTTGGATGACGGATATTATATGTATTAACTCCATGTTATGTGTATGTATATGTATATTTGTGTACATGTATATGTATACGTATATATTTGTCTATATATGTATACAACTATATTTATATTTATACATATATGTATTTTTGTATATGTATATAACTATATATATTTATGTACATGTATATGTATGTGTGTATGCCGTGTCCAACGTCGTGTCTGTGTCCTATATTTTTCAAAATTGTCGTGTCTTGTGTTCATGCCGTTTCCCGTGTTTGTGGTTGTGCTTCTCAGGGGAAGAGGAAGACCTACAGTATAATTAATTAACAAAGGGTTTCCATCTATTTTCAGTAATATAAAAAGGATGGTGGTTGAGGCTTAGCTTGCTGCTGAGTGATAATACTACCCACAAATTCCTCTGAAGTGGTCATGTTTCAGTGGCTCACTTGACTTCTCATTATATGCCTATATGGGAGGCCCATGTAAGTGTCCATGTTGGGGACCCTGCTCTCCTTCCACTGTCATGGTATATGCAAATTCTGCACATCAAGATCTAGCAAATAAGAGAAACAAAACGTTGTATAGTACATGCAAAATTAAAAGAAGTTTGCCAGAGAAAATATATCCACCAGCAAGTTGTCTGGTTTCTTTTTTTGGATAGGCTAAAATCACACAACTGAAGTCTTCCAGGAAAAATAGCAGGAAATTATATTTATTCTGTACTAGGGATGTAAAATTATACAAGCATGTCTTCAATTTGTTTCTCGCTATGCCGCTACAGTGCTGGTGGGTACACTATCATGTATTCACAGTTAAAAAAGTTTAAGTTACAATTCACAATTCCACCATTCATAGAATGTGGTGGATATAGAAAAGACCGTTATATTTGTATGTATGTTGCGTTCCTAATTTTTGCATCGGATCATAGAGTTTCTTGATCTATTTATTTCTTGATATTGAGATATATAATATTCTCTATATACTGTTTCATCTCTTTTATGTATTTCCTTTTCCTTTTCTTATTTCATTTATGTATTTCCTTTTCCTTTTTTCATTTCATTAAGTGCTATGCAATACGGGCTTAAGTCTATTAGGCCCCTTAGAGGATGTCCATTACTGCCTATCCGTTGTGAAAAGCTCTCCCAACAGAAAGACTTCACAATAAAGCATGTTCCACACAGATGACCCACGCTCCCAGTAGTTTTCTTGGCTCAAAGTTCACCATCTCCTTTGTGCGTTAGCAAAACGAAATCAATGCCAGGTCGATGAGAATTTACTAACAGAAATATAGTACAAATCTTCAGAACTCGTATCTAGTTGTAACAAAAATTTAACAATGTAAGGGATAGCATAAGCTCAAAGTTCACCATCTCCTTCTTTGTGTGTTTAGTGGCTTCAAGTTTTTATTCAATATGCATTAGCAAAATGAAATCAATGCCAGGTCAATGAGAATTTACTAATAGAAATGTAGTACAAATCTTCAGAACTCGTATCTAGTTGTAACAAAATTTAACAATGTAAGGGATAACATAAGCTAGTCTAATAACATGTCAGTTAGTATCTACGTGTAGAAAAACTGAATGTTGATAAGCCGACCAGAATATATATGCACTGAATGGAGGAATGGCCTGTACGATCATCCTACTCTATATCACTTTCTGCATTACATGATACCAGTGCAGTTTTTGCTCCCTGCACAATATACAAAAAGTTGCACAATCATGCTCCAATCTTTTACTTTTGGCCCTATTCTGTGTCCCTCTCTCAGGAAGGAGGTCTCTTCAGCCTGAGACCTTACAACAACCTTCCTTGGGTAAGCACCACCAACCATGTTGTTTAATATTGCACTGCTGCACAGCTTGATGCATCTTTAGTCATCAGGGTCGGCATCCCCTTTCTCCCTGCCGAATGACAGCCTAGTGCTTCTCGACTCCTGGACGACAACTTGGTGGATTGGTCATCAATGGCACCTGTTTGTGGTCGAGACCTGGTCAGCATCTTCACTGCTCTAGGGTCCACAGTTTAAAGATCTTGATAACAGTTCGAGACATCTAGAGACCTGCCAGGAATGAGGTTTCCAAAAAGTCGTCATTGACAGTTCAGAGTATATTCCGTATGGTGATTAAACCATAATGAAAACACACAATTAGTTAGGTATAGAAGAATAAGTGGAATTCTATTAAGTGAGTAAAACTGAGTACAATGCCTTCTCTTTTATAGGACAAGAGAATAAAACAGTAAATGCAACTAAGCAATATGGGATAAATGACACTAAGTAAGGTGTAGAAAAGAGCGCAAGTAAATAGTAAATAGAAGCATATCCCTTTACTCCCCCTCAAGCTGGAGCATAGATGTCAAAAACATGCTCAGTTTGTCCACTAGAATCTTGAATCAAGCTTTAGGTAGAATGTTGAGGAAGATGTCTGCCAATTGTTTTTCAGTACTGAGATGTGGGGTACAGATGCGGCCAAAAAGAACAGATTCTCGAACAAAGTGATAGTCTACCTCGATATGCTTTGTAAGTTCATGAAAGGTAGGCTTGCTCGCAATAAATAGAGGCTTTGTTGTCACAGAACATTGGAATAGGACTCTAGTATCTGATATAATTCTTTGAGAAGGCCTTGAACCCACAAAATTTTACATGCAGTATGAGCCATAGCTCTATATTTTTCCTCTGCACTTGATCTAGCTACCACCATCCGCTTTTTGCTACACCAGGTAACTAGGTTGCCTCCAACAAAAGTGTAGTATCCGGATGTAGATTTTTGATGACATCTACTCCCTGCATAATCAGAGTCTTAGAAACCAAGATTGCAATGGGCATGTTTCTTGTACAACAGACCTTTCCCTAGAGAGCTTTTGAGATATCTCAGAATGTGACAAACAATATTCCAGTGACATTGTCTAGGTTGATCAAGGTAGCAGCTTACACACCCTACAACAGAGGTAATATCAGCTCTAGTGACAGTAAGGTAAATGAGTTTTCTAACCAATCGCCTAAATTAGTGGTTATCAGCATAAGATAGAGAAGATTTATCGTCCCAATCAGTGTCTAGATCTAGAGGGGTCCTGGCTGGCTTGCAACCAAGCATAACTATATCCTGTAAGAGATCTATAACATATTCGCGTGGGGAGTGACATACCCGCAGATGATCTGGATACTTCAATGCCTAAGAAATATCATAGTTTACCAAGATCCTTAGTGACAAAGTGTTGTTCTAGATACGATCTTGCAGCCTGAATGCCTGAGGTGTCACTATCAAATAATATAATGTCATCCACATAGACAGTAAGAATGACCAGACCAGCCACAGTTTTTCTGATAAACACAGAGTGATCTAAATGAGAACGACAAAAGGCAAACTTTATAAGAATCTGACTGAGCTTGTCAAACCAGGCGTGAGGACTTTGTTTTATGCCATAAATAGCTTTCCTCAATCTACAGACTCGCGAAGAATACTCCCCCTAAGCAACAAAGCCAGGCGGTTGCTCCATGTAAACTTCTTCCTGCAAGTCTCCATAAAGAAATGTGTTTTTGACATCCAGGTGAAATAACGACCAATCTTTTTTCACAGCGACAAAGATGAGGACACGAACAGAGTTGAGTCGAGCTACTGGAGAATAGGTCTCAAAATAGTCCACATCATAAGTTTGAGTATATCCTTTTGCCACCAGGCGTACTTTCAAACGCTCAATCGTGCCATCAGTTTGATATTTATTTGTAAAGATCCATCGACATCCAACCATAGGATAGGCAGAAGGGAGATCCACAAGATCCCATTTCTTACGGCCAGAGAGGGCATGCATTTCAGCTTCCATTGCTTGTCGTCGTGCAGGAAGTTGAAGTGTCTCTATAGCATTTTTCAGAATAGACAAAGCAGAGACTGCAACTGGAAAGCAAGCGAAGCTAGCACCCAGGTTTGTAGAGGAACATAAATGACTAATCAGATGTTGAGTACAAGAGTGGATACCTTTTTGTAGGCTAATAGGAAGGTGTAAGTCAGATAGAACTTGAGTTGTGTTGTGATCTTCCGCCGAAGGAGTTGGTTGTTGATGGGCCATGGAGGGGATGGTCGGCTTTGGTCTTCTCTTGTAGATTTGCAACAGTCGTTCTTCAAGTGCCAGCTCGGAGGATGGGTCATTATTCATAATGTCAGGTAACGGAGTGGGTGCCAAAAGTTCATAGGATAAGGAAGCCCCTTTATCATATTAGTATGGCAGATGTTCAAAGAACACTACATCTGCACTAACATACAATTCTCTCATGATAGGGTCAAAACAACGATATCCTTTTTGGGTTCTGGAATAACAAAAAAAATGCATTTTGTGGAGCGAGGGTCAAGTTTTGTCATCCTCGAACGAAGATTTTTAAGAAAGCAAGTGCACCCAAAGATGTGCGGCGGAACAGAAAAAAGTTGTGCATCAGGAAAAAGAATGTTATACGGAATATGATTTTGCAAACAGAAAAAGGCATGCGATTGATAAGGTAGCAAGTCGTAGAAACAGCGTCAGGCCAAAAACGTTGAGGAACATGATAATGAAGAAGTATTGTGCGAGCAACCTCTAGGAGATGTCGATTTTTCCGTTCAGCAACCCCATTTTGTTGTGGGGTATAGGGGCATGAAGTCTGATGGATCGTCCCACAGGATGAGCAAAAGTGATAGATTTTGGCATGAACCATATCAAAATATGCATTTAGAACCAATTTCTTTTAATGGGTTTATTGAATTGGAATAGAACAGGGACCCCAAATATCCACATGAACAATATCAAAATATGCATTTAGAACCAATTTCTTTCTTTGCAGGAAACGCAAACCGAGTTTGTTTGCCATATTGGCAAGATTCACTGGAAAAACTCTTATCAACTAAAGCAGGAAATAAATGTTTCAACTTAGAAGCAGATGGGTGGCCAAGATGGTAATATCACTGAATCCCAGCTACAAACGTCGATAGCATAGCAGTCAATGCCGATCAGGTAGTAGAGCCCATCTGGTCCCTCACGGCCCGAACCAATCTTCATCTTCATGCGAAGATCCTGAAAAACACAACCCGAAGGGTCAAATGTAATAGACCACTGTTCACAGTTTTACTAACAGAAGGTAGATTAACAGGAAATCTCGGAACATATAAGACAGATTTCAGATGCCATGGACTGTTGTCTTTAAGCCATCAACTACCGTTAGCGGAGGTAGACGGGTGGATCTTGTTGAGCAGAGAATAAATCAGAGTTACCAGACATATGGACCGAAGCACTAGAATCAATACACCATTTATACCAGTAGATGGAGCAGCAAGCAATGCAGACGAACCGACCTCTGAAGTAGATGGTAGATTGGACATGCGCTCTTGGAAGAGCTTCTCGAATTCAGACCCAATCCAAGTAGAAGAGGGTCGAGCTGAGGTGTGATTAGTAGCAGAAGAATCTTCAACCGCATTAGAGGTGACCTGGTTAGCCCAAGCGGGCTTTCCATGTTTTATCTAGCACTGATCTTCATTATGATTGTCACGTCCACAGATTTTACAAAAGTGAGGGCCAATAGGCTAACCGCGACTTGGTGTAGTAGAAGAAGTGTGGGCCGAGGAAGGAGGGGGGCGTCCACCACATCCACGGTCATGACTATTATCAGCAAGAGTGTACTGCAAGAGCAGGGTGTTCAATAGCAAGAATAGAAGTCACTGATGTAAATGTTGAACACATTTAAGCACATCTCGAAGAGAAGGAAGAGGATCACTAGACAGAATTCGGTCAACAACTCCAAGAAACGAGGAAGGGTATCCGGAAAGAAATTGGACAAGTTGTACTTCATTGTGTTGTCTTTGAGTTTCCTTGATATTAGCAGATAAAGGATGATAGATTTCATATTCATTCCAGAGGGCAGAGCATTGGTTGTAGTAGTCTTCGACAGACACATCAGGTAAGAATTCCTTCTTTGCTCGGTTCTTGAATATCTCAAACACCTTCTTGGGGTTTTGTTAATGGGAGTAGACATGGGAAAGTTGATCCCACGTGGCCTTGGCATCATGCAGGCACAGGAGGGACTGACTGGTCCTCGGCTCTGTGTTGTTGACGATCCAGGACATAACACCTGAATCATCCTTACTCCATTTTGCGTAGACTTGTTGTGTCTTGTCATCCGTCGATGCATCAAGAGGAGATTTAGGGTCAGTGGTAATATGTGAGTAGCAACCTTGTGCCTTCACATACAAAATAAAGGAAGTCGACCACAAGTGGTAATTGGAGCCGTCAAGTTTCATCGTGGTGACACAGAGAACGTAGAGGCTCAGTAGATGCCATGACGCACAAATTTGTAGTCGAGGTAGTGTAGAAGCAGTAGAAAGAAGAAAGCAGCAGCAACAGTCAGAAGATCGCCAGACAAACTTTTGCCATAGACAGACTAAAGCAGGGATCAATAGATCTGAAGAAACCCTAAGGGGAAGTAGATGGCAGCAGTGGATCTAAAGCATTAGATAGTAGAAACCCATAAAGGGGCAGGCAGAGTAGATGAAAGAAAAACCTACGCCTCCATGGAGAGAATTAGTACTCCACCATTAGACGCAGACAGATAGCAACCGAAGACTCTTTTAGAATGTCAACGTGCTATTATTAATGTGTTGAGAGCAAACATAAGGCTAGGAAGAAAGGAAGGGAGGATTATGTAGGCCAGATGATGAAGATTAGGGCATGGCGAGGAAGGGGACAGCAGTGGAGAAGGGTTTTATGATGGTGGTGGTAGCGGAAAAGGGCTCCAAGTGGAGGGATTGGGTGGTGCGAGGGTGGCGGCGACTGGTGGGTGGAGGGTGGCAACAGTGGAAAGGACAGTGGAAGGGGGGTGTGGGGGGGTTGGGCAGCGGAAAGGAGGAAGGGGGGTGGGCGGCGGAAAGGAGAGAGGGGGAGTTGGCGACGGGTAGGGAAAGAAAGGAAGAGGGGTGTTGGGAGGAAGGGGAGAAGAAGGGAAGGGAGGATTATGTAGGCTAGATGATGAAGATTAGGGCATGGGGGAGGAAGGGGACAGCAGTGGAGAAAGGTTTTAAGATGGTGGTGGTGGCGGCAAAGGGCTCCAGGTGGAGCGATTGGGGGTGGGGACGACAGCAGGGTGGTGGGAGGGTGGTGGCGGCTGGTGGGTGGAGGGTGGCAGCGATGGGGGCGGCGAAAAGGAGAGGGAGGGGGGTTGGCGACGGGCAGGGAAAGAAAGGAAGAAGGGTGTTGGACGGCGGTAAGGAAGAAAGGAGGGAGGTGAGGGTGGCGGCGACAAGGAGGGAGGGGGAAGGAG
The DNA here is from genome assembly GCA_963693085.1 of Alisma plantago-aquatica. NCBI lineage: Eukaryota > Viridiplantae > Streptophyta > Magnoliopsida > Alismatales > Alismataceae > Alisma > Alisma plantago-aquatica. The sequence continues at coordinate 713,013,432 of OY856412.1, read as the reverse complement.
AAGGTGGCAACGGCAAGGGGAGAGTGGTGGTAGGCAGGGAAGGAGAGGGGAGTGGTGGCGGCAAGGAGGGAGAGGGAGGGGTGGGGTGGTGGCTAGGTTAAGATGGGGGAAGCATTAGTGTTGAGAGGAGGGAGGGCTAAGGGGGATCAAAACGCTCTGATAAAATATACAAGAATAAGTGGAATACTATTAAGTGAGTAAAACTGAGTACAATGCCTTCTCTTTTATAGGTCACGATAATAAAAAAGTAAACACAACTAACCAATATGGGATAAATAACACAAGTAAGGTGTAGAAAAGAGCATAGGTAAATAGTAAAAAGAAGCATATCTCTTCATTCGGAAAAAAAACTAAAGCACAATATAAGAGATCATGCAATTATAATAATGTCACTTCAGCTTTGTTTAGTAGGATGATATATACACAATATGTGAGAGCCACCCAATGTAAAGGGACTAACTTGAAAGGTTTAACACTAATTTCTAGCACACAAGAAGGTGACCTCCACAAAATAAAAGATAACCGTTAAAAGCTTGAGCGCTAGCTAATCCCAGCAGGTAAATAAGAGGATAAACACGCTCAGCTACCCTTCACAAAAAAGTGATCTCGATGGGGAACCCTGCTAATTGTTATGCTTATTTTTCACCATTGTGATGGTCTCTTTGAAAGCTTCCAATCCGTGTGATTGGAACTCCATTTCTTTTGATTTGAAGCGATCCCATATTTCATGTACGGTTTTGACACTCGTCGAAATCCAGAAGTGAAAAACTTTCACGACTCACAGTTTAAAGTTTTTCACTTCTGGATTTCGACGAGTGTCAAAACCGTACATGAAATATGGGATCGCTTCAAATCAAAAGAAATGGAGTCACAGTCAGTATATTTCAACTCATTTGCAAGACGATCTATGATTGGAGAGTCGTTTGAAAAGGAAACCAAATTAGATATTACATGTGCTTTGCTTTCAACTAGCTCGGCTTTTGGGCGTTTAATAAAGGAGCCACTCATTTCCCCACGGTGGAGTTCTCCTCTATGAACTTGTCCATCAATTGTCTTCTTCTCTGCTATTCTCCAGAGTTCAATTGCTAGATCTAACGCTTCTAGCTCAAGTGCATTATTTGTCTTCTTCTTCTTTGCCTGCAGATTTTTCATGTTTTGCTTAGATTGCTTCTTCTTCAGACTTCGTAGTTTGGAGCCGTACTAGGTCCTACTGAAATCAACCCTGAATGACGCCTTCAACGAATTGTACAGAAGGTCAATCTGGGAGACAATGAGTGGTTTATTATCATGTTCATTCTTGTTCTTGAAGGCAACCAAGTCCCTGGGTAAGGTCAACTTGTCTTCCATGGGCCAGTGCCGCTCTAAGTTCTTACTCGTTGGCATGTCCTTGTTTTCTCTTTTGTCGGTGGTCACGGAGGGAGGCGTCGTGAGAAAGAACTTTAAGCGGCTCTAGCTCATGGAAGACGAGTTACGAGTTGACTTTACGGAGGGTTTTGGTTGCCTTCAAAAACAAGGATGAGCATGGCAATAAATCAAGCACTGCCACTCAGATTGACCACCTGTACAATTCGTTGAAGGCGTCATTCAGGGGTGATTTCAGTAGGGACCCAGTTCGGCTCCAACCTACAAAGTCTGAAGAAGAGCATGCCAAGCTAAACATGGAAAATTTGTAGGCAAAGAAGAAGAAGAGGGAAAATAATGCACTTGAGCTAGAAGCATTAAATCTAGCAATTGAACTCTGGGGAATAGCAAAGAAGAAGACAGATGATGGACAAGTTAATGGAGCTGAACTCCACCGAGGGGGGAAATGAGTGGCTCCTTTATTAGACGCCCAAAAGCCGAGCTAGTTAGAAGCAAAGCATCTACAGTATCTAGTTTGGTTTCATTTTCCAGTGACTCCAATTATAGATCGCCTTGCAGATGAGTTCAAATATACGGACCGCGAGTTGTTGAAAGCTAGTTTTTCACTTATAGACTACGGCTAGTGCACAACCGTACATGAAATATGGGATCGCCTCAAATCAAAAGAAATAGAGTTTCAATCACACCGATTTGAAGCTTTCAAGGCGATCATCACAACGGTGAAAAATAAGCATAACAATTAGCAGGGCTTCCCATCGAGATCATTTTTTGTGAAGGTGTAGTTGAGTGTGTTTATCATCTTATTTATATGTTGGGATTGGTTAGCGCTCAAACTTTTAACTGTTAACTTTTTTGTGTGGAGATTGCCTTCTTGTGTTACAAATCAGCGTTAAACCTTTCAAGTTTGTCCCTTTTCATTGGGTGGCTCTCACATATTGTGTATTTATCATCCTACTAGTCAAAGCTCAAGTGACATTATTATAATTGTATGCTCTCTTATATTGTGCTTTAGATTTTTTTGCCTAGCTAATTGTGTGTTTTAGTTATGGCTTAATCACCATATGAAATATACTCTGAATTGTTATCAAGATCTCTTTGCATAACTAATTGTATGATTTAGTTATGGTTTAATCACTTTAATTGCTCTCTTATATTGTACTTTAGGTTTTTTTGACTAACACTTTATAGAATGAGGTTTCCACCGAATCATCAAAATTTCACTCGAAATTTGGATTTTGCCAGCATCTGCAACGACATTCTGCGACTGTACCTCTGTCGAAATCAGCAAAACATTTTGCCTAGTTTCAAAATTTTCCCAAGAAACAGTAAAGTTTACTTTTCCCACATGAAGGACCCCCCTACACCTATCCCCATATATAGTTTTATTGCATAAAACGATGCATATAGGTGTAGAACTCATGCCTATGAAATTTCATAACTTAAATCCTTCATTTTGGCATGGAAACGGGAACGGTCGCTTTTACCGAGAGTCAAGTCGAAATTTCAATAAATTCTAGTTTCCATGTTGTCGAAACGGTATCGAAATCGGATACCTTGTTCCTTGTAAGCACAAAGTGGGAATCAAATAGAAACACTTCCCAAACAGCTCAGCTGGGAAGCGGGCGCTTAAGAGTTCGATTTTGAAAAGGCTAACAATTTTTATAATGTATATCTTTACGGGGGGAAACTGCACGTAACTAGTGAATTTTGGACGATCTATAAGTTATAACTGAAGTATATAGGTAGTTTCCAATAGTAATATACTGTTATTATACAAAAATATTTTATTGCTTATTTGTAATGCTTTACATAACACTATTAAAATGTAAAACATAATCAAATTTATACAAACAACTACATGTGAGTAACTAGTATATTCAATAACAAGGAGCTATTCCAAACTCAAATATCTGCATAAACAATATCTGCATGAACAATATCAAAAGAGATTTAGAACCAATTTCTTTCTTTGCAGGAAACACAGACCGAGTTGGTTTGCCATATTGGCAAGATTCACATGAAAAAATCTTATCAACTAAAGCAAGAAATAAATGTTTCAACTTAGAAGCAGACATGTGGCCAAGACGGTAATGCCCCTAAATCCTAGTCACAGTCGTCGATAACATAGCAGTCACTATCGGTCCATCCAGGTAGTAGAGCCCATTTGGTCCCTCATGGCCCGAACCATTCCTCGTCTTCATGTAGAGATCCTGAAAAACACAACCCGAAGGGTCAAACATAATAGACCATTGTTCACAGTTTTACTAACCAGAAGGTAGATTAACATAAAATCTCAGAACATATAAGACAGATTTCAGATGCAAATTTTGAAGTTAAGGAATCGTCCTGATGTCCTGGGCTGCTATCTTAAGCCATCAGCTACTATTACCGAAGGTAGACAGGTGGATCTTGTTAGAGCAGAGAATAAATCAAAGTTACCGGACATATTGACCGACGCACCAGAGTCAATACACCATTTATTTTTACCAGTAGATGGAGCAACAAGCAATGCCGACGAGCCGGCCTCTGAAGTAGAAGGTAGTTTGGACATGCGCTCTTGGAAGAGCTTCTCAAACTCAGACCGAATAGTAGAAGAATCAACCACATCAAAGGTGACCTGGTTAGCCCAAGCAGGCTTTCCATGTTTGATCCAATGCCGATCTTTGTTATGATTGTCAGATCCACAAAAATTGCAAACATGAGGACCAATGGGCTGACCGCAACCTGGTGTAGTAGAATTGCGGCCTGCAGAAGGAGGGAGACGTCCACCACAGCCACGACTGTGACTATTATTAGCAGAGCGTACAGCAAGAGCAGGGTGTTCAATAGCAGGGACAAAAGTCACTGACGGTAAACGTTGAACGTGTTTAAGCGCATCTCGAAGAGAAGGCAGAGGATCACTAGAGAGATATTTGGTCAACGAATCCAGAAAATGAGGGAGTCCGGCAAGAAACTGGACAAATTGTAGTTCATTGTGTTGCCTTTGAGTTTCCTTGATATCAGCAGATAAAGGATGATAGTATTCATATTCATTCCAAAGGGCAGAGCATTGGTTGTAGTAGTCTTTGACAGACGCATCAGGCGAGAATTCCTTCTTTGCCAGGTTCTTGAAGATCTCAAACACCTTCTTGGGGTTTTGTTGATCGGAGTAGACATGGGAAAGTTGATCCCGCGTGGCCTTGGCATCATGTAGGCACAGGAGGGGACTGACTGATCCTCGGCTCGATGTTGTCGACGACTCCAGGACATAACGCATGAATCATCCTTACTCCACTATGCGTAGACTTGTTGCGTCTTGTCATCCGCCGATGCATCAGGAGGAGACTTAGGGTCAGTGGTAATATGTGAGTAGCGACCTTGTGCCTTCTCATACAAAATAAAGGAAGTCGGCCAGAGGTGGTAATTGGAACCATCAAGTTTCACCGTGGTGACACACAGAGAACATGGAGGCTCAATAGATGCCATGATGCCAAGATGCCATGATGCACAGATCTGTAGCCGAGGTAGTATAGAAGCAGCCAGAAGCAAAAAGCAGCAGCAGCAGTCAGAAGATCACCAGACAAACTGTTGCCATAGACAGACTAAAACATAGATTAATAGTTCCTAAGAAACCCGCTATGGGGCAGTAGATGGCAGTAGTGGATCTAATGCATCAGATCAAAGAAACCCGTAAAGAGGCAGAGTAGATGAAAGAAAAACCTAGATCGCCATGGAGAGAATTAGTACTTTACTATGAGGCACAGGCAGATAGCAACCAGAGACTCTTTTAGAATGTCAACGTGTTATTATTAATGTGTCCGGAGCAAACGTAAGGCTAGATGATGAAGATTGGGGCGTGGGATGGAAGAGGACAGCAGTGGAGAAGGGTTTTATGATGGTGATGGTGGTTGCAAAGGGCTCCAGGTGGAGGGATTGGATGGTGGGGGTGACAACAAGGTAGTGGGAGGGTGGCGGCGGCTGGTGGGTGGAGGGGGGTTGGGCGGCAGAAAGGAGAGACGAGGGGGGTTGGCAACAGGCAGGGAAAGAAAGGAAGGAGGGTGTTGGGCGGTGGCGGCAAGGAAGAAAGGAGGAACAGGAGGGTGGCGGCGACAGCAAGGAGGGAGGGAGAGAGGGATAGGGCTAGCAGGGAAAGAGGGAGGGGGAAGGCGAAGGTGGCAGTGGCAAGGGGAGAGTGGTGGCGGGCAGGGAAGGGGAGGGGGAGGTGGCAGCAAGAAGGGAGAGGGAGGGGTGGGGGTGACGACTAGGTTAAGATGGAGGAAGCATTAGGGTTGAGAGGAGGGAGGGTAAGAGGGATCGAAACACTCTGATACCATTAGAGTAGATGAAAGAAAAGCCTACATCACCAAGGAGAGAATTAGTACTTTACCATGAGGCGCAGGCAGATAGCAACCAGAGACTCTTTTAGAATGTCAACGTGCTATTATTAATATGTGTCTGAAGCAAACGCAAGGCTAGGAAGAAGGGAAGGGAGGATTGTGTAGGCTAGATGATGAAGATTGGGGCGTGGGGAGGAAGGGGACAACAGTGGAGAAGGGTTTTATGATGGTGGTGGTAGCTGCAAAGGGCTCCAGATGGAGGGATTGGGGGGTGGGGGTGACAGTAGGGTGGTGAGAGGGTAGCAGCGGCTGGCGGGTCGAGGGCGGCAGTGGCGGGGTGGGGGGGTTGGGCGGCAGAAAGGAGAGAGGAGAGGGGGTTGGCGACGGGCAGGGATAGAAAGACAGGGGGTGTTGGGCGGCGGCAAGGAAGAAAGGAGGGAGGGGAGGGTGACGACGACAGCAAGGTGGGAGAGAGAGAGAGGGGTAGGGCGAGCATGGAAAGAGGGAGGGGGAGGAGAAGGTGGCAGCAGTAAGGGGAGAGAGGTGGCGGGCGGGGAAGGGGAGGGGGCAGTGGCAGTAAGGAGGGAGAGGGAGGGGTGGGTGGCGGCTAGGTTAAGATGGGGGAAGCATTAGGGTTGAGAGGAGGGAGGGCTAAGGGGGATCGAAACGCTCTGATAACATATTCAAGAATAAGTGGAATTCTACTGAGTAAAACTGAGTACAATGCCTTCTCTTTTATAGGACAAAAAAATAAAACAGTAAACACAACTAAGCAATATGGGATAAATAACACAAGTAAGGTGTAGAAAAGAGCACAGGTAAATAGTAAATAGAAGCATATCTCTTTATGAGGCAAAAAAACCTAAAGCATGGTATAAGAGAGCATTCAATTATAATAATGTCACTTCAGCTTTGGTTAGTAGGATGATATATACACAATATGTGAGAGCCACCCAATGTAAAAGGACAAATTTGAAAGGTTTAACATTGATTTTCAACACACAAGACGGCGACCTCCACAAAAAAAGATAACAATTAAAAACTTGAGCGCGAACCAATCCCAACAGATAAATAAGAGGATAAACACGCTCAATTACATCTTCACAAAAAAGTGATCTTGATGGGAAACCCTGCTAATTGTTATGCTTATTTTTCACCATTGTGATGATCTCTTTGAAAGCTTCCAATCTATGCGATTAAAACTCCATTTTTTCGATTTGAGGCGATCTCATATTTCATGTATGGTTTTGCACTCGTCGGAATCCAGAAGTGAAAAACTAGCTCTTAGCGACTCACGGTCGATATATTTCAACTCATCTGCAAGACGATCTATGATTGGAGAGTCGTTGGAAAAGGAAACCAAACTAGATATTACAGGTTTTTTGCTTTCAACTAGCTCGACTTTTGGGCGTTTAATAATGGAGCCACTCATCTCCCACAGGTGGAGTTCTCCTCCATGAACTTGTCCGTAAACTTTCTTATTCTTTGCTATTCCCTAGAGTTCAATTGCTAGATCTAACGCTTCTAGCTCAAGTGCATTATTTGCCTTCTTTGTCTGCAAATTTTCATGTTTTGCTTAGCATGCTTCTTCTTCAGACTTTGTAGTTTGGAGCCGAACTAGGTCCTACTGAAATGACCCCTGAATGACGCCTTCAACAAATTGTACAGAAGGTCAATCTGGGAGGCAGTGTGTAACCTATTGCCATGCTCATCCTTGTTCTTGAAGGCAACCAAGCCCCTCAGTAAGGTCAACTCGTCTTCAATGGGTCAGAGCCGCTCAAAGTTCTTTCTCGGGGGTGTGTCCTTGTTTTCTCTTTTGTTGGTGGTCACGGAGGGAGGAGCAGCATCTGCACCATCAACTCCTCAGCCAAGACGACAGCTTCGAAGGTTGCGGCCTCCAAGGCTTCTACCGCCGCTGGCATGAAGAAGCAGCAACAACATGGTGACGAGAAGCGAAAGCCGACTCATTTTACTGCTCCCCAGTCCAAGAGCAAGGACGACAACACTGACAAGAAGAGGGATCTCGCCACTGCCTTGTCTTCTCCATCCCATATGATCAACAACTAGCCAGATTTTTCAGTTGCTTCGTGCTGCTAGCAGAACCTTCACCTGTCATGGCGCCGTCGTGGCCTTGCTGGGCTGTCCAATCTGACTAGTTGTTAGTTACAAGGGATGGAGGAGAAGACAAGGCAGTGGTGAGATCCCTCTTCTTGTTAGTGTTGTCGTCCTAGCTCTTGGACTGAGGAGCAGCAAATGAGTCAGCTTTCGTTTCGTCACCATGTTGTTGTTGCTTCTACACGCCAGCGACAGTAGACGCCTCAGAGGTCGCAACCTTCAAAGCTGACGTCTTGGCTGAGGAGTTGGTGGTGCGGGTGTTGCTCCTCTCTCTGTGACCACCGACAAAAGAGAGAACAAGGACACGCCCACGAGAAAGAACTTTGAGCGGCTCTGGCTCATTGAAGACGAGTTGACCTTACTAAGGGGCTTGGTTGCCTTCAAGAACAAGGATGAGCATGGCAATAAACAACGCATTGCCTCCCAGATTGACCTCCTGCACAATTCGTTGAAGGCGTCATTCTGGGGTAATTTCAGTAGTGACCCAGTTCGGCTCCAAACTACAAAGTCTGAAGAAGAAGCATGCCAAGTTAAACATGGAAAATCTATAGGCAAAGAAGAAGAAGGAAAATAATGCACTTGAGCTAGAAGCATTAGATCTAGCAATTGAACTCTAGGGAATAGCAAAGAAGAAGACAGATGATGGACAAGTTAATGGAGGAGAACTCCACTGAGGGGGAGATGAGTGGCTCCTTTATTAGACGCCCAAAAGCCGAGCTAGTTGAAAGCAAAGCATCTGTAGTATCTAGTTTAGTTTCATTTTCCTATGACTCCAATTATAGATCGTCTTGCAGATGAGTTCAAATATACGGACCGCGAGTCATTGAGAGCTAGTTTTTCAATTCTGGACTACGGCGAGTGCACAACCGTAAATGAAATATGGGATTGCCTCAAATCAAAAGAAATGGAGTTTCAATCATACCATTTGAAGCTTTCAAGGTGATCATCACAATGGTGAAAAATAAGCATAACAATTAGCAGGGCTTCCCATCGAGATCACTTTTTCTGTGAAGGTGTAGTTGAGTGTGTTTATCATCTTATTTATCTGTTGGGATTGGTTAGCGCTCAAACTTTTAACTGTTAACTTTTTTGTGTGGAGATTGCCTTCTTGTGTGTTACACATCAGCGTTAAACCTTTCAAGTTTGTCCCTTTTCATTGGGTGGCTCTCACATATTGTGTATTTATCATCCTACTAGTCAAAGCTCAAGTGACATTATTATAATTGTATGCTCTCTTATATTGTGCTTTAGATTTTTTTGCCTAGCTAATTGTGTGTTTTAGTTATGGTTTAATCACCATATGAAATATACTTTGAATTGTTATCAAGATCTCTTTGCATAACTGATTGTGTGATTTAGTTATGGTTTAATCACTTTAATTGCTCTCTTATATTGTACTTTAGGTTTTATTACTGACACTTTATGGAATGAGGTTACCACAAAATCATCGAAATTTCACTCTAAATTTGGATTTTGCCAACATCTGCAATGAAATTCTACGACTGTACCTCTATGTCAAAATTAGCAAAACATTTTGCCTAGTTTCAAAATTTTCCCAGGAAACAGTAAAGTTTACTTATCTCCCACATGAAGGACCCCCCTACACCTATCCCCATATATAGTTTTATTGCATAAAATGATGCATATAGGTGTAGAACTCATGCCTATGAAATTTCATGACTTAATTCATTCATTTTGGCATGGAAACGGGCACGGTCGCATTTACCGAGAGTCAAGACAAAATTTCAATAAATTCTAGTTTCCATGTTGTCAAAACGGTATTGAAATCGGATACCTCGTTCCTTGTAAGCACAAAGTGGGAATCGAACAGAAACACTTCCCAAACAGCTCAGCTGGGAAGCGGGTGCTTAAAGAGTTCGATTTTATAAAGGCTGACAATTTTTATAATGTATATCTTTACGGGAAAAAAATTTGCATGTAACTAGTGAATTTTGGATGATCTATAAGTTATAACTGAAGTATATAGGTAGTTTCCAATAGTAATCTACTGTTATTACACAACAATATTTTATTGCTTATTCGTAATGCTTTACATTACACTACTAAAATTTAAAACACAATAAAATTTATACAAACAACTGCATGTGAGTAACTAGTATATTCAGTAACGAGGAGTTATTCCAAACTCAAATAGTTTAATACAATGATTATGCATTTCTGGATAATGCGGAAAAAGGTCTTGTATTATTCGATGATAAAAGAATATACAAGAGTCTCTATATAATACACAAAAGAACCACAGGGTCTAGAGATAACCCATGTGGGATAAAACATAAGTGTAAAGGAAAAGAAAAATAGAAAATAGACTAAGTGTAAAAGAGAAAAACACAGCAAAGTCTATCTACTAATACTCCCCCTCAAGCTGGAGCATAGTCAATCATGCCCAGCTTGGATGTCATATCAGTGAAGCGCTTCTTCGGAAGAATCTTTGTGAAGATATCAGCAATCTGCTCATCAGTATGAATGTAAGGGGTAGAAATCTGACCAGATAGAACCGCCTCACGAACAAAGTGACAGTCCACTTCAATATGCTTCGTGCGCTCATGGAAGGTAGGGTTGCTAGCAATGAAAGTGGCTGCTTTATTATCACAGAACATAGGAATGGGCGCCAAGTCTGAAAAACCAAAATCTGTCAGAAGGCTTCGAATCTAGAAGAGCTCGCAGGTAGTATGTGCCATGGCGCGATATTCAGCTTCAGCACTAGAGCGGGCAACCACAGCCTGTTTTTTGCTCCTCCATGTGACTAAATTGCCCCCAACAAAAGTACAGTATCCAGAAGTGGAGCGGCGATCAACCTTGCTCCCAGCATAATCAGAATCTGAGTAGCCCAGTATCTTACAGTGCCCATGTTTTTTGTAGAGAAGCCCTTTTCCAGGAGAGTTATTCAAATAGCGCAGAATATGGCAAACAGCATCCCAATGACATTGTCGGGGTTTGTCAAGGTAGCGACTAACCAATCCGACAACAGCAGTAATGTCAGCTCGTGTGACTGTGAGGTAGATAAGCTTCCCGACCATTCGTCTGTACTGATGAGTGTCAGGATATGCAGGAGAGGCTTGATCATCCCAATCAGTGTTAGGATCAAGAGGGGTGCTAGCAGGCTTAGCACCTAGGAGTCCAGTCTCAGATAACAAGTCCAGAACATACTTCCGCTGAGAAAGACACAGTCCTGCAGAAGAGCGAGAGACCTCTATCCCAAGAAAGTAGCGTAAAGAACCGAGGTCTTTAGTAACAAAGTGCTTTTCAAGATACCGCTTAGTTGCCTGAATACCTGCTGCATCACTCCCAGAGAGTATAATATCATGAACATACACAATAAGAATAATAATGCCAGTTGTGGATTGTTTAACAAAAACAGAGTGGTCCGACTGAGAGCGGCGAAAAGAATAATCCTGGAGAATAGTACTAAGTTTGTCAAACCACGCACGTGGACTCTGTTTGAGGCCATAGATAGCTTTTTTTAAACGAAAGACTTTAGATGGCTCCCCCTCACAGATAAAGCCGGGGGGCTGAGACATGTAGACTTCTTCATGTAGATCGCCATAGAGAAAGGCATTTTTCACATCGAGCTGGTATAACGGCCAATCAGAATTAACAGCAACAGAGATCAGAATCCTTACAGAATTAAGTCGTGCCACAGGAGAGAAGGTTTCAAAATAGTCAACCCCATAGGTTTGAGTGTATCCTTTAGCAACCAGTCTGGCTTTCAGGCGCTCGACCGTACCATCAGGCTGATATTTCACTGTGAAGACCCAGCGACACCCAACTGGCGAGCAATCAGTAGGAGGATCAACAAGAGTCCAAGTATGACGATCAGTAAGAGCCGTCATTTCTTCTTCCATTGCCTGACGCCATGCTGGGATTTTAAGAGCCTGAGCAACAGTCTTAGGGACAGAAATAGCAGACAGAGCAGCAGTAAAGTTGGCAAAATTAGAATTCAAATGAACAGATGTACAAAAATTCCCAATTGGATGTTTCGTACAAGCACGTGTCCCCTTTCTCAGACTAATGGGAACATCAAGGTCAGAAAATACCTGCGGAGGTGGCTGATCTGGCGCAGAGGACGTGGACGATGGAGAGGCCATAGAGGGAGTTGTTGGCTTTGGTCTTCTGTGATAAACCTGCAGAGGGGGCTTCTCACTTGTAGATACAGGAGCAGGGCTATCATACTCATCATCCACCATAGGTAAGGGCGTATCAGTCAACAAATCAGACGTAAGAGCAGAACCCTCCGAAGAGAAAAATGGCATGTGTTCAAAGAATACCACATCCGCAGATACAAGCCATTTATGTGAAGCAGGATCATAACACCGATATCCTTTCTGAGTGCGGGAATAGCCCAAAAAAACACACTTGGTGGCCTTGGGATCTAATTTAGTAAGACCAGGTCTAAGGTTCTTGACAAAGCATGTGCTCCCAAAAATACGCGGTGGTACAGCAAACAGTGGTAGATCAGGGAAAAGAATTTGAAAAGGGATTTTATTGTGAAGTACAGAGGAAGGCATGCGGTTTATGAGATAGCAAGCAGTGGAGATTGCCTCAGGCCAGAATTTGTGAGGAACATGGTAGTGAAAGAGAAGTGTGCGGGCGACCTCAAGGAGATGGCGATTCTTACGCTCAGCGACACCGTTTTGTTGTGGGGTATAAGCACAGGAAGTCTGGTGAATGGTGCCCTGACGTTTACAAAAAGACTGAACAGAAATTTGCACAAATTCTAAGGCATTGTCTGTGCGAAAAATCTTGATGGGCTTAGCAAATTGAGTCCGAATTTCCGCAAAAAACTCAGAAATTTTTTCAACTACAGTAGATCTGTCTGTCAGTAAAAATAACCATGTGGTTCTGGAAAAATCATCAATAAAAACTTAAGAAATATTTGAATCCAGAAACGCTAGGCACAGAACACGGTCCCCAAATGTCAGCATGCACAATGTCAAAAGGGGCTTTAGAGCCAATAAAAAATTTTGCAGAAAAAGTAGAACGGTGTTGTTTGCCCAATTGACATGTTTCACAATAAAATCTAGTGCTAGCAACAGTCGGTAGTAAAGCCTTCAACTTCTCAGCAGACGGGTGGCCCAGACGGTAATGCCACTGAATATCAGGAACTGTAGATGTCAGGAAAGCAGCTGGCTTCGGCTCGTCCAAATAGTATAATCCATCCGGTCCCTCATGGCCTGAACCAATCGTCGTCCTCGTACGCAGATCCTGAAACAGAACACCATCCGGGTCAAATGTAATAGCACAACGAAGACTTTTTACCAGTTTACTGACAGATAGTAAATTCAGAGGAAATTTGGGCACATATAGCACAGACTGCAGAGGTAGAGTACTAGTAGAAGTGATATCTCCAATGCCACAAACAGGAGATTTGGAACCATCAGCAACCGTCACAGGCGGTATAAGAGAAGTCTTGCGCAGAGTAGAAAATAAACTAGCAGTACCAGAGATATGTGCAGTCGCACCAGAGTCGATCACCCAAGGGCTTTTACCAGTCGTCGTCAGGAGAGCAGCGCCATTCTCAGGAGAGTCCACAGAAGTAGAGGCAAGGCGGGCTTGAAGCAGTTTCTCAAACTCAGAGCGAATCCAATCAGCAGTAGGGTCAGAGGCAGCAGAGGTAGATGCAGGTTGTTCAGTGGTAACCTGGTTCGCCCAGTCAGGTTTACCATATTTTATCCAGCAGCGGTCTTCATTGTGATTAGTACGCTTGCAGTGAGTGCAGTAGCGGGGCTCCCCTGACTCCGAGCCAGAACCACGTCCAGGTGCAGAAGAGCGGCCACCACGACCACGGCCACGACCTCGGCCGCGACCACGAAAGGAATCCGCAGAACGGACAGCAAGTGTTGTTCCATCAGAAGTAGAGAGCGTCAAAGAAGGAAGACGTTGGACCCGCTTGAGGACGTCCCGAAGAGTAGGTAACGGGTCACTGGAGAGGATCTGATCCACGACCCCAGCAAACGAAGTAGGAAGGCCAGCCAGGAACTGAACAAGCATGAGCTCATTCCGCTGACGATGTAGTTCTTCAAGATTCGCAGTCAGAGGATGATAAACCTGAAACTCGTCCCACAGAGCACAACACGAGTTGTAGTAGTCTTCCACAGAGTCAGATGTCGAGAAGTCTTGTTTCGCAAGCTTCTTGAAAATTTCAAACACCTTCTTGGGGTTCTGTTGATGAGAGTAAACATGGGATAGGTGATCCCACATTTCCTTAACAGTCTGAAGGCGAAGCAGAGAGTGGTTGATCTTAGCATCAACGTTGTTGACCAGCCAGGCCATAACCCCATAATCCTCCTTGGACCAGAGATCATAAGCTTGCTTAGTCGTGTCATCAGCAGTAGCAGCAGGTACAGCAGGACCCTTGGTAGTCAGGTGCGAGTGGCGCCCGTGTGCTTTCACGTAGAGTTCGAATGAAGCAGCCCATAGGTGATAGTTGGAGCCATCCAACTTAACAGAAGTAACACACAAAGACCGTGGTAAATCTGAAGTCGCCATGAGAGTAGAAGCAGACAGTCAGCAGCACGAGCGCAGGGCAGACAGTAGAATCAGTAGGCAGCAGGAAGTGTCCAACACATGGACCAGCAGCAGCAGATAGGAGATCCGATCATGGACCTCAGAAACCCTCACGGGGCAGAGATAAAGAAGTAGAACCTACGCCAACATGGAGAAACAATTACTCCACCATGTGGCGCAGGCAGGCAGATCCGGATGTAGCGTTTAGACCCTCAACGTGCCAGAACTGGAAAGTGTCGGGGCTGTACGTAACGGATTTAGAAAATGAACGGAGACCGAAAAGGGAACTTGTGGTTGTCTAGGCCACAAGGATAGAGATGGTGAGGATGTGGGGGTGTAGTGGAGGGTTGTGGGTGGTGTAGGGGCCGGGAAATTGGTGGTGGTGGTGGCTGTTGGTGGCGGACAGCAAATACTGTAGCGTTGCGGTACTGTAGCAGCCGCGGTACTGTAGCAGCGGGAAGAAAGGAGATGGGGCGGTGGGCAGGGAAAGAGAAGAGAAGGGCTGCGGTGGTGGTAGGGTAAGGAAGGAAGGGAGGAGGAGGAAGAAGGACGGCGACGGCAGGGAGAAAACCGCAGGGGGGGGGGGGGGGGCGGCGGCGGTGTGGTGGTTGACGACGCAGGGGTAGGTTAGGGTAAGGAGGGGGGGAAAAAGAATTAGGGTGGATCTTGTTGCTCTGATACCATCTGGATAATGCGGAAAAAGGTCTTGTATTATTTGATGATAAAAGAATATACAAGAGTCTCTATATAATACACAAAAGAACCACAGGGTCTAGAGATAACCCATGTGGGATAAAACATAAGTGTAAAGGAAAAGAAAAATAGAAAATAGACTAAGTGTAAAAGAGAAAAACACAGCAAAGTCTATCTACTAATAGCATTAACATATTTATATAAAATATCTGCATGAACAATATCAAAAATGATTTAGAACCAATTTCTTTCTTTGCAGGAAAGACAGAACGAGTTTGTTTGCCATATTGGCAAGATTCACAGGAAAAAATCTTATCAACTACCGCAAGAAATAAATGTTTCAACTTAGAAGCAGACATGTGTGGCCAAGACGGTAATGCCCCTGAATCCCAGTCACAGTCGTCAATAACATAGCAGTCATTGTCGGTCCATCCAGGTAGTAGAGCCCATTTGGACCCTCATGGCCCGAACCATTCCTCGTCTTCATGCAGAGATCCTGAAAAACACAACCCGAAGGGTCAAACATAATAGACCATTGTTCACAATTTTACTAACCAGAAGGTAGATTAACATAAAATCTCAAAACATATAAGACAGATTTCAGATGCAAATTTTGAAGTTAAGGAATCGTCCTGATGCCATGGACTGCTATCTGTAAGCCATCAGCTACCGTTACCGAAGGTAGACAGGTGGATCTTGTTAGAGCAGAGAATAAATCAAAGTTACCAGACATATGGATCGAAGCACCAGAGTCAATACACCATTTATTTTTGCCTGTAGATGGAGCAGCAAGCAATGCAGACGAGCGGCCTCTGAAGTAGAAGGTAGATTGGACATGCGCTCTTAGAAGAGCTTCTCAAACTCAGACCGAATAGTGGAAGAATCAACTACATCAAAGATAGGTTGGTTAGCCCAAGCAGGCTTTCCATGTTTGATCCAACGCCGATGTACGTTATGATTGTCACGTCCACAGAAATTGCAAACGTGAGGACCAATGGGATGACTACAACCTGGTGTAGTAGAATTGCGGCCTGAGGAAGGACGGGGACGTCCACCACGGCCACGACTGTGACTATTATCAGCAGAGCGTACAGTAAGAACAGGGTGTTCAATAGCAGGAATAGAAGTCACTGACGGTAAACGTTGAACACATTTAAGCGCATCTCGAAGAGAATGCAGAGGATCACTAGAGAGAAATTTGGTCAACAAATCCAAAAAATGAGGGAGTCCGGCAAGAAATAGGACAAGTTGTAGTTCATTGTGTTGCCTTTAAGTTTCATTGATATCAGCAAATAAAGGATGATAGTATTCATATTCATTCCAAAGGGCAGAGCATTGGTTGTAGTAGTCTTTGACAGACGCATCAGGCGAGAATTCCTTCTTTGTCAGGTTCTTGAAGATCTCAAAAACCTTCTTGGGGTTTCCTTGATTAGAGTAGACATGGGAAAGTTGATCCCATGTGGCCATGGCATCATGTAGGCACAGGAGGGGACTGATTGATCCTCGGCTCGGTGGTGTTCACGATCCAGGATATAACGCCTGAATCATCCTTACTCCACTATGCGTAGACTTGGTGCATCTTGACATCCGCCGATGCATCAAGAGGAGATTTAGGGTCAATGGTAATATGTGAGTAGCGACCTTGTGCCTTCACATACAAAATAAAGGAAGTCGACCAGAGGTGGTAATTGGAACCATCAAGTTTCACCGTGGTGATACACAGAGAACATGGAGGCTCAATAGATGCCACGACGCACAAATCTGTAGCCGAGGTAGTATAGAAGCAGCCAGAAGCAAAAAGCAGCAACAACAGTCGGAAGATCGCCAGACAAATTGTTGCCATAGACAGACTAAAATAGGGATTAATAGTTCCGAAGAAACCCGCTATGGGGCAGTAGATGGCAGCAGTGGATCTGATGCATCAGATCAAAGAAGCCCACAAAGAGGTAGAGTAGATGAAAGCAAAACCTAGATCACCATGGACAGAATTAGTACTTTACTATGAGGCGCAGCCAGATAGCAACTAGAGACTCTTTTAGAATGTCAACGTGCTATTATTAATATGTGTCTGGATCAATGTAAGGCTAGGGAAGGGAAGGGAGGATTGTGTAGGCTAGATGATGAAGATTGGGGCATGGGGAGGAAGGGGACAGCAGTGGAGAAGGGTTTTATGATGGTGGTGGTGATTGCAAAGGGCTCCAGGTGGAGGGATTGGGTGGAGGCGAAGTAGGGTGGTGGGAGGGTGGCGGCAGCTGGTGGGTGGAGGGCGGCATCAGTGGGGTGGGGGGGTTGGGCGGCGAAAAGGAGAGACGAGGGGGGTTGGCAACAGGTAGGGAAAGAAAGGAAGGAGGGTGTTAGGCGGCGGCGGCAAGGAAGAAAGGAGGAACAGGAGGGTAGCGGCGACGACAAGGAGGGAGGGAGAGAGGGGTAGGGCGAGCAGGGAAAGAGGGAGGGGGAAGGAGAAGGTGGCAGCGGCAAGGGGAGAGTGGTGGCGGGCAGGGAAGGGGAGGGGAGGTGGCGGCAAGGAGTGAGAGGGAGGGGTGGGGTGACGGCTAGATAAGATGTGGAAAGCATTAGGATTGAGAGGGAGGGTAAGGGGGATCGAAACTCTTTGAAACCATTAGAGTAGATGAAAGAAAAGCCTACATCACCATGGAGAGAGTTAGTACTTTACCATGAGGCGCAGGCATATAGCAACCAGAGACTCTTTTAGTCAGTCAACGTGCTATTATTAATATGTGTCCGGAGCAAACGTAAGGCTAGGAAGAAGGGAATGGAGGATTTGTGTAAGCTAGATGATGAAGATTGGGGCGTGGGGAGGAAGGGGACAGCAGTAGAGAAGGGTTTATGATGGTGGTGGTGGCTGCAAAGGGCTCTAGATGGAGGGATTCGGGGGTGGGGGCGACAACAGGGTGGTGGGAGGGTAGCGGCGGCTGGTGGGTGGAGGGCGGCAGCGACGGGGTGGGGGGTTGGGCGGCGGAAAGGAGAGACGAGAGGGGGTTGGCGACGGGCAGGGAAAGAAAGGCAGGGGTGTTGGGCGGCGGCAAGGAAGAAAGGAGGGAGGGGAGGGTGGCGACAACGGCAAGGAGGGAGGGAGAGAGGGGTAGGGCGAGTAGGGAAAGAGGGAGGGGGAGGAGAAGATGGCAGCAGCAAGGGGAGAGTGGTGGCAGGCGGGGAAGGGGAGGGGGAGGGGGCAGTGGCAGCAAGGAGGGAGAGGGAGGGGTGGGGTGGCGGTTAGGTTAAGATGGGGGAAGCATTAGGGTTGAGAGGAGGGAGGGCTAAGGGGGATCAAAACGCTCTGATAACATATACAAGAATGAGTGGAATTCTACTGAGTAAAAATGAGTACAATGCCTTCTCTTTTATAGGACAAAAGAATAAAACAGTAAACACAACTAAGCAACTAAGCAATATGGGATAAACAACACAAGTAAGGCGTAGAAAAGAGCACAGGTAAATAGTAAATAGAAGCATATCTCTTTATGAGGCAAAAAAACCTAAAGCACGGTATAAGAGAGCATGCAATTATAATAATGTCACTTCAGCTTTGGTTAGTAGGATGATATATACACAATATGTGAGAGCCACCCAATGAAAAGGGACAAATTTGAAAGGTTTAACATTGATTTTTAACACACAAGAAGGCGACCTCCACAAAAAAGATAACAGTTAAAAACTTGAGCGCAAACCAATCCCAACAGATAAATAAGAGGATAAACACGCTCAACTACATCTTCACAAAAAAGTGATCTCGATGGGAAACCCTGCTAATTGTTATGCTTATTTTTCACCATTGTGATGATCTCTTTGAAAGCTTCCAATCAGTGCGATTGAAACTCCAGTTCTTTCGATTTGAAGTGATCCCATAGTTCATGTACGGTTTTGCGCTCGTCGGAATCCAGAAGTAAAAAACTAGCTCTTAGCGACTCACGGTCGATATATTTCAACTCATCTGCAAAACGATTTGATGATTGGAGAGTCGCTGGAAAAGGAAACGAAACTAGATACTACAGGTGCTTTGCTTTCAACTAACTCAGCTTTTGAGTTTTTAATAATGGAGCCACTCATCTCCCACGGGTGGAGTTCTCCTCCATGAACTTGTCCATCAACTTTCTTATTCTTTGATATTCCCCAGAGTTCAATTGCTAGATCTAACGCTTCTAGCTCAAGTGCATTATTTGCCTTCTTCTTCTTTGCCTGCAAATTTTCATGTTTTGCTTGGCATGCTTTTTCTTCAGACTTTGTAGTTTGGAGCCGAACTAGGTCTTACTGAAATGACCCCTGAATGATGCCTTCAACGAATTGTAAAGAAGGTCAATCTGGGAGGCCGTGCGTTGTTTATTGTCATGCTCATCCTTGTTCTTGAAGGCAACCAAGTCCCTCAGTAAGGTCAACTCGTCTTCCATGGGCCAGAGCCGCTCAAAGTTCTTTCTCGGGGGCGTGTCCATGTTCTCTCTTTTGTCGGTGGTCACGGAAGGAGGAGCAGCATTTACACCACCAACTCCTCAGCCAAGACGACAGCTTCAAAGGTTGCGGCCTCCGAGGCTTCTACCGCCGCTGGCGTGAAGAAGCAGAACCAACATGGTGACGAGAAGCGAAAGTCGAGTCATTTTGTTGCTCCCCAGTCCAAGAGCAAGGACGACAGCACTGACAAGAAGAGGGATCTCGCCACTGCCTTGTCTTCTCCTTCCCCTGTGATCAACAACTAATAAGATTCGACAACACAGCAAGGCCACGGCGGCACCACGAGCGGAAAACGAATCGACATTTCAATGTGAGACAACCCCTTCCATTTTCTTTTTGTGAAAGAACGGTGAAGTCCATCTGAACCGTCCAACGAAGAAATAAGAGGAGAGCAAAGCGCCAATGGCGCGCTTCTCGCTCCTTCAAGGTGCTCTTAGGGGAGGCAGCAAGCAGAAATTTGCATTTTTATCCCCCTTTTTCAGTTGCTTCGTGCTGCTAGCAGAACCTTCGCCTATCGCGGCGCCGTCGTGGCCTTGCTAGGCTGTCGAATCTGACTAGTTGTTGGTCACAAGGGATGGAGGAGAAGACAAGGCAGTGGTGAGATCCTCTTCTTGTCAGTGTTGTCGTCCTTGCTCTTGGACTGGGGAGCTGCAAAATGAGTCGGCTTTCGCTTCTCGTCACCATGTTGTCGCTGCTTCTTTACGCCAGCGGCAGTAGAAGCCTCGTAGGCCGCAACCTTCAAAGCTGACGTCTTGGCTGAGGAGTTGGTGGTGCGGGTGTTGCTCCTCTCTCCATAACCACCGACAAAAGAGAGAACAATGACACGCCCGCGAGAAAGAACTTTGAGCGGCTCTGGCTCATGGAAGACGAGTTGACCTTACTAAGGGGCTTGGTTGCCTTCAAGAACAAGGATGAGCATGGCAATAAACCACGCATTGCCTCCCATTGACCTCCTGTACAATTCGTTGAAGGCGTCATTCAGGGGTGATTTCAGTAGGGACCCACAGTTTGGCTCCAAACCACATAGTATGGAGAAGAAGAATGTCAAGCTAAACATGGAAAATCTGTAGGCAAAGAAGAAGAGGGAAAATAATGCACTTGAGCTAGAAGCATTAGATCTAGCAATTGAACTTTGGGGAATAGCAAAGAAGAAGACAGATGATGGACAAGTTAATTGAGGAGAACTCCACCGAGGGGAGATGAGTGGCTCCTTTATTAAACGCCCGAAAGCCGAGCTAGTTGAAAGCAAAGCATCTGCAGTATCTAGTTTGGCTTCCTTTTCCAGTGACTCTCCAATTATAGATCATCTTGCAGATGAGTTCAAATATAACGGACCTCGAGTCGTGGGGAGCTAGTTTTTCACTTATGGATTGCGGCGAGTGCACAACCGTACATGAAATATGGGATCGCCTCAAATAAAAAAAATGGAGTTTCAATCACACCGATTTGAAGCTTTCAAGGCGATCATCACAATGGTGAAAAATAAGCATAACAATTAACAGGGCTTCCTATCGAGATCATTTTTTATGAAGGTGTAGTTGAGTGTGTTTATCATCTTATTTATCAAGCTTTTAACTGTTAACTTTTTTGTGTGGAGATTGCCTTTTTGTGTGTTACAAATCAGCGTTAAACCTTTCAAGTTTGTCCCTTTTCATTGGGTGGCTCTCACATATTGTGTATTTATCATCCTACTAGTCAAAGCTCAAGTGACATTATTATAATTGTATGCTCTCTTATATTGTGCTTTAGATTTTTTTGCCTAGCTAATTGTGTGTTTTAGTTATGGTTTAATCACCATATGAAATATACTCTGAATTGTTATCAAGATCTCTTTGCATAACTCTAGAATAGGGTAAAGAGTATTTCTTATTGAGTGAATAAAACACAAATACATGACCCTCTCTTTTATAGGACGAGAGTAAGACATAGAGTAGAGCTAGGCAATATGGGATAAAAGTACAAGAGGCTTACAAAAGACAAAAGCCAAAAATATAGAATAATAAAACGGCATATGTTCAAAGAAGACGACATCAGCTGAGACCAACCATTTCTTTCCAACAGGATCATAGCAGCGGTACCCTTTTTGAGTCCTAGAGTGCCCTAAGAAGACACATTTGATGGTTTGGGGATCGAGTTTAGTTAATCCAGGACGCAGATTTTTAACAAAGCAGGTGCTTCCAAAAATCCGAGGGACAGAAAACAACGGAGCATCAGAATAATAAAACGGCATATGTTCAAAGAAGACGACATCAGCTGAGACCAACCATTTTTTCCAACAGGATCATAGCAGCGGTACCCTTTTTGAGTCCTAGAGTGCCCTAAGAAGACACATTTGATGGTTTGGGGATCGAGTTTAGTTAATCCAAGACGCATATTTTTAACAAAGCAGGTGCTTCCAAAAATCCGAGGGACAGAAAACAACGGAGCATCAGGATATAGAATTTGATATGGAACTTGATTTTCAAGAACAGAAGATGGTATGCGATTGATAAGATAACATGCAGTAGCAATAGCTTCGGGCCAAAAACAGTAGGGAGCATGATAGTGAAACAGAAGAGTACGAGCAACTTCAAGAAGATGCCGATTTTTGCGTTTGGCAACTTCATTCTGTTGTGGAGTATAAGCGCATGAGGTTTGGTGAATAGTACCCAATTTGTGACAAAAAAAACTGACTGAAGCTTGCATGAGTTCGAGGGCATTGTCAGTGCGAAAGATTTTTATAGGTTTACTGAACTGGGTACTTATTTCAGAAAAAAGGCAGTAATAGTATCAAGAATATTAGACCGATCTTTCAACAGGAATATCCAGGTGGTTCTAGAGAAATCATCAATAAAACTCATAAAATGCCGAAAGCCAGAGACACTTGGAACAGAACATGGACCCCAAATATCAGCATGCACTATACCAAAAAGCTGTTTTGAGCCAATACATAGTTTTTTTTTTTAAAAAGTAGACCTAATTTGTTTGCCTAACTGGCAAGTTTCACAATGAAAAACAGAATCAGAAATATCAGGTAAAATGTGCTTCAACTTGGCCACTGACGGATGTCCCAACCAATAGTGCCATTGAATGCTCGTCACAGAAGAAATCAGAAGCGCAACAGTCTTCACATCTCCTTGGCCGTCTTCAGGCGAAGCAAAGACTGGCTGATTTTGGGCTCTGCACTATTGACCAGCCAGGTCATGACGCCATAATCTTCTTTATACCAAAGATCATAGGCATGTTTCGTCTTGTCATCAGCATCTGGAGCAGGAATCGCTGGACCTTTGGTAGGCAGATGCGAGAAGCGTCCTTGAGCCTTGGCGTAGAGTTCAAAGGAGGCTGCCCATAAGTGATAGTTGGAGCCATCTAGTTTGACATTGGTGACGCACAGGTTGCGGGGAACGTCTGAGATCGCCATAACGACAGCAGGCAACGTGAATCAAGGGTGCATGCAGCAGTAGCAAGCAGAAGGTTGACGTAGTAGTCAACAGAGGCAGACAGCAGCAGAAACCCAACACATGGGCAAATCTATAGATAGAAGATAGGAGATCCAAGCATCGGATCTCAGGAACCCACATAGGGGCAGCAAGGAATATAAAAGAACCTACGCCAACATAGAGGAAAAATCACTCCACCAAGAGGCGTAGGCAGTCAGAGAGCGGAACTGATTTTACGTCTTCAACGTGCCAGAACTGGAAAGTGTCTGAAGCTGTCCGGAGACTAACAGGAAGAGGATGGGTGGATGGGGTGATGATCAACGGGAAGGAATAGGAATAAGGGATGAAGGAGGTGATGGAGACAGAGAGTTAGGAGGGAGGTGGTGGGTTGTGGAGAAGAGGGTGGGGTGTGGGAATAAGGGTGGTGGCGGCGGCATCAAGGGAGGCAAGGGGGCGGCGGGCTGGTGGTAGGGAAGGGTGGTGTCGGCGGTTTGTGGTGTAGTAGGGATAGCGGGGAGAGGGTTGGTGGGGTGGAGAGGGTTGGCGGCAGAAGCAGGGAAGGAGAGGAGGGTCGGCGGCAGCAGGGAAAAAAGTGGGTGGGTAGCGGCAGCAGAGTGTGGGGGGGGGGGGGGGCAGTAGGGTAGAAGGGGGCGGCTACGGTCAAGGAGGCTCTGATACCATCTATAATAGGGTAAAGAGTATTTCTTATTGAGTGAATAAAACGAATACATGACCCTCTCTTTTATAGGACAAGGGAGTAAGACATAGAGTAGAGCTACGCAATATGGGATAAAAGTACAAGAGGCTTACAAAAGACAAAAGCTGAAAATACACTAAGTAAGAAATAGCACAGCACAGTAAAATATATATACTAATAATAACTAATTGTGTGATTTAGTTATGGTTTAATCACTTTAATTGCTCTCTTATATTGTACTTTAGGTTTTTTTTACTAACACTTTATGGAATGAGGTTTCCAAAAAATCATCGAAATTTCACTCGAAATTTGGATTTTGCCAGCATCTACAACGAAATTATGCGACTGTACCTCTATGTCGAAATCAGCAAAATATTTTGCCTAGTTTTAAAATTTTCCCAGGAAACAATAAAGTTTACTTCTCCCACATGAAGGACCCCCCTACACCTATCCCAATATATAGTTTTATTGCATAAAACGATGCATATAGGTGTAGAACTCATGCCTATGAAATTTCATGACTTAATTCATTCATTTTGGCATGGAAACGGGCACGGTCGCATTTACCGAGAGTCAAGTCGAAATTTCAATAAATTCTAGTTTCCATGTTTGTCGAAACAGTATCGAAATCGGATACCTCGTTCCTTGTAAGCACAAAGTGGGAATTGAACAGAAACACTTCCCAAACAGCTCAGTTGGGAAGCGGGCGCTTAAGAGTTCGGTTTTGAAAAGGCTGACAATTTTTATAATGTATATCTTTACGGGAAAAAAATTGCACTTAACTAGTGAATTTTGGATGATCTATAAATTATAACTGAAGTAGTAGGTAGTTTCCAATAGTAATCTACTGTTATTACACAATAATATTTTATTGCTTATTCGTAATGCTTTACATAACACTATTAAAATTTAAAACACAATAAAATTTATACAAACAACTGCATGTGAGTAACTAGTATATTCAGTAACGAGGAGTTATTCCAAACTCAAATAGTTTAATACAATGATTATGCATTAACATAGTTATATAAAATATATGCATGAACAATATCAAAAATGATTTAGAACCAATTTCTTTCTTTGCAGGAAACACAGACCGAGTTTGTTTGCCATATTGGCAAGATTTACAGGAAAAAATCTTATCAACTAAAGCAAGAAATAAATGTTTCAACTTAGAAGCAGACATGTGGCCAAGACGGTAATGCCCCTGAATCCCAGTCACAGTCGTCGATAACATAGCAGTCACTGTCGGTCCATCCAAGTAGTAGAGCCCATTTGGTCCCTCATGGCCCGAACCATTCCTCGTCTTCATGCAAAGATCCTAAAAAACACAACCCGAAGGATCAAACATAATAGACCATTGTTTATAGTTTTACTAACCAGAAGGTAGATTAACATAAAATCTCAAAACATACAAGACAAGACAGATTTCAGATGCAAATTTTAAAGTTAAGGAATCGGTCTGATGCCATGGACTGCTATCTGTAAGCCATCAGCTACCGTTACCGAAGGTAGACAGGTGGATCTTGTTAGAGTAGAGAATAAATCAAAGTTACCAGACATATGGACCGAAGCACCAGAGTCAATACACCATTTATTTTTACCAGTAGATGGAGCAGCAAGCAATGCAGACGAGTCTGAAGTAGAAGGTAGATTGGACATGCGCTCCTAGAAGAGCTTCTCAAACTCAAACCGAAGAGTAGAAGAATCAACCACATCAAAGGTGACCTGGTTAGCCCAAGCAGGCTTTCCATGTTTGATCCAACGTCGATCTTCGTTATGATTGTCACGTCCACAGAAATTGCAACCTGGTGTAGTAGAATTGTGGCCTGCGGAAGGAGGGGGACATCCACAACGGCCACGACCGTGACTATTATCAGCAGAGCGTACAGCAAGAGCATGGTGTTCAATAGTAGGGACAGAAGTCACTGACGTTAAACGTTGAACACGTTTAAGCGCATCTCGAAGAGAAGGCAGAGGATTACTAGAGAGAAATTTGGTCAACAAATCCAGAAAACGAGGGAGTCTGGCAAGAAACTGGACAAATTGTAGTTCATTGTGTTGCCTTTGAGTTTCCTTGATATCAGCAGATAAAGGATGATAGTATTCATATTCATTCCAAAGGGCAGAGCATTGGTTGTAGTAGTCTTTGACAGACGCATCAGGCGAGAATTCCTTCTTTGCCAGGTTCTTAGGGTTTTGTTGATCGGAGTAGACATGGGAAAGTTGATCCCATGTGGCCTTGGCATCATGTAGGCACAAGAGGGGACTGACTGATCCTCGGCTCGGTGTTGTTGACGATCCAGGACATAACGCCCGAATCACCCTTACTCACTATGCGTAGACTTGTTGCGTCTTGTCATCCGCCAATGCATCAGGATGAGATTTAGGGTCAGTGGTAATATGTGAGTAGCGACCTTGTGCCTTCACATACAAAATAAAGGAAGTCGACCAGAGGTGGTAATTGGAACCATCAAGTTTCACCGTGGTGAGACACAGAGGACATGGAGGCTCAATAGATGCCATGACGCACAGATTTGTAGCCGAGGTAGTATAGAAGCAGCCAGAAGCAAAAAGCAGCAACAGCAGTCAGAAGATCGCCAGACAAACTGTTGCCATAGACAGACTAAAACAGGGATTAATAGTTCCGAAGAAACCCGCTATGGGCAGTAGATGGCAGCAGTGGATTTGATGCATCAGATCAAAGAAACCCGCAAAGAGGCAGAGTAGATGAAAGAAAAACCTGGATCACCATGGAGAGAATTAGTACTTTACTATGAGGCGCAGGCAGATAGCAACCAGAGACTCTTTTGGAATGTCAACGTGCTATTATTAATATGTGTCTGGAGCAAACACAAGGCTAGGAAGAAGGGAAGGGAGGATTGTGTAGGCTAGATGATGAAGATTGGGGTGTGGGGAGGAAGGGGACAGCAGTGGAGAAGGGTTTTATGATGGTGATGGTGGCTGCAAAGGGCTCCAGGTGGAGGGATTGGGGGGTGGGGTGACAACGGGGTGGTGGGAGGGTGGCGGCGGCTGGTGGGTGGAAGGCGGCAGCAGCAGGGGGGTTGGGCGGCGGAAAGGAGAGACGAGGGGGGTTGGCAACAGGCAGGGAAAGAAAGGAAGGAGGGTGTTGGGCGGTGGCGGCAAGGAAGAAAGGAGGAACAGGAGGGTGGCGACGACGACAAGGAGGGAGGGAGAGAGGGGTAGGACGAGCAGGGAAAGAGGGAGGGGGAAGGCGAAGGTGGCAGTGGCAAGGGGAGAGTGGTGGCGGGAAGGGAAGGGAAGGGGGAGGTAGCAGCAAGGAGGGAGAGGGAGGGTGGGCTGACGGCTAGGTTAAGATGGAGGAAGCATTAGGGTTGAGAGGAGGGAGGGTAAGGGGGATCGAAACGCTCTAATACCATTAGAGTAGATGAAAGAAAAACCTACATCACCATGGAGAAAATTAGTACTTTACCATGAGGCGCAGGCAGATAGAAACCAGAGACTCTTTTAGAATGTCAACGTGCTATTATTAATATGTGTCTGGAGCAAACGTAAGGCTAGGAAGAAGCGAAGGGGGGATTGTATAGGCTAGATGATGAAGATTGGGGCGTGGGGAGGAAAGGGACAACAGTGGAGAAGGGTTTTATGATGGTGGTGGTGGCTGCAAAGGGCTCCAGATTGGGGGGTGGGGGCGACAGCAGGGTGGTGGGAGGGTAACGGCGACTGGTGGGTGGAGGGCGGCAGCGGTGGGGTGGGGGGGTTGGGCGGCGGAAAGGAGAGAGGAGAGGGGGTTGGCAACGAGCAGGGAAAGAAAGGCAAGGGGTGTTAGGTGGCGGCAAGGAAGAAAGGAGGGAGGGGAGGGTGGCGGCGACGACAAGGAGGGAGGGAGAGAGGGGTAGGACGAGCAGGGAAAGAGGGAGGGGGGGAGAAGGTGGTAGCAGCAAGGGGAGAGTGGTGGCGGGCGGGGAAGGGGAGGGGGAGGGGGCAGTGGAAGCAAGGAGGGAGAGGGAGGGGTGGGGTGGCGGCTAGGTTAAGATGGGGGAAGCATTAGGGTTGAGAGGAGGGAGGGCTAAGGGGGATCGAAACGCTCTGATAACATATACAAGAATAAGTGGAATTCTACTAAGTGAGTAAAACTGAGTACAATGCCTTCTCTTTTATAGGACAAAAGAATAAAACAGTAAACACAACTAAGCAATATGGGATAAATAACACAAGTAAGGTGTAGAAAAGAGCACAGGTAAATAGTAAATAGAAGCATATCTCTTTATGAGGCAAAAAAACCTAAAGCACGGTATAAGAGAGCATGCAATTATAATAATGTCACTTCAGCTTTGGTTAGTAGGATGATATATACACAATATGTGAGAGCCACCCAATGTAAAAGGACAAACTTGAAAGGTTTAACATTGATTTCTAACACACAAGGCGACCTCCACAAAAAAAGATAACAGTTAAAAACTTGAGCGTGAACCAATCCCAACAGATAAATAAGAGGATAAATACGCTCAACTACATCTTCACAAAAAAGTGATCTTGATGGAAAACTCTGCTAATTGTTATGCTTATTTTTCACCATTGTGATGATCTCTTTGAAAGTTTCCAATCAGTGCAATTGAAACTCCATTTCTTTTGATTTGAGGCGATCTCATATTTCATGTACAATTTTGCACTCGTCAGAATCCAGAAGTGAAAAATTAGCTCTTAGCAACTCACGGTCGATATATTTCAACTCATCTGCAAGACGATCTATGATTGGAGAGTCGCTCGAAAAGGAACCAAACTAGATATTACAGGTGCTTTGCTTTCAACTAGCTCGGCTTTTGGGTGTTTAATAATGGAGCCACTCATCTCCCACGGGTGTTCTCCTCAATGAAGTTGTCCATCAACTTTCTTATTCTTCGCTATTCCCCAGAGTTTAATTGCTAGATCTAATGTTTCTAGCTCAAGTGCATTATTTGCCTTTTTCTTCTTCTTTACCTGCAAATGTTCATGTTTTGCTTGGCATGCTTCTTTTTTCAAACTTTGTAGTTTGGAGCCGAACTAAGTCCTACTGAAATGACCCATGAATGACACCTTCAACGAATTATACAGAAGGTCAATCTAGGAGGCAGTGCGTGGTTTATTGTCATGCTCATCCTTGTTCTTGAAGGAAACCCAGCCCCTTAGTAAGGTCAACTCGTCTTCCATGGGCCAGAGTCGCTAAAAATTCTTTCTCGGGGGCGTGTCCTTGTTCTCTTTTTTGTCGGTGGTCACGGAGGGAGGAGCAGCATCCGCACCACCAACTCCTTAGCCAAGACGACATCTTTGAAGGTTGCGGCCTCCAAGGCTTCTACCACCGCTGGCGTGAAGAAGCAGCAACAACATGGTGACGAGAAGCGAAAGCCGACTCATTTTGCTGCTCCCCAGTCCAAGAACAAGGACGACAACACTAACAAGAAGAGGGATCTCGCCACTGGCTTGTCTTCTCCATCCCCAGTGATCAACAACTAGTCAGATTCGACAGCCCAGCAAGGCCACGGCGGCACCACGAGCGGAAAACGAATTGATATCTCAATATGAGACAGCCCCTTCCATTTTCTTTTTGGGAAAGAACGGCGAAGTCCATCCGAACTGTCCAATGAAGAAATAAGAGGAGAGCAAAGTGCCAATGGCGCGCTTCTCGCTCCTTCAAGCTGCTCTTAGGGGAGGCAGCAAGCGGAAATTTGCATTTTTATCCCCCTTTTTCAGTTGTTTCGTGCTGCTAGCAGAACCTTCACCTGTCGTGGCGCCGCCGTGGCCTTGCTGGGCTGTCGAATCTGACTAGTTGTTGGTCACAAGGGAAGGAGGAGGAGACAAGGCAGTGGTCCCTCTTCTTGTCAGTGTTGTCGTCCTTGCTCTTGGACTGGGGAGCAGCAAAATGAGTCGGCTTTCGCTTCTTGTCACCATGTTGTTGCTGCTTCTTAACGCCAGCGGCAGTACAAGCCTCGGAGGCCGCAACCTTCAAAGCTGACGTCTTGGCTGAGGAGTTGGTGGTGCGGGTGTTGCTCCTCTCTCTGTGACCACCAACAAAAGAGAGAACGAGGACACGCCTGCGAGAAAGAACTTTGAGCGGCTTTGGCTCATGGAAGACGAGTTGACCTTACTGAGGGGCTTGGTTGCCTTCAAGAACAAGGATCAGCATGGCAATAAACCACGCACTGCCTCCCAGATTAACCTCATGTACAATTCATTGAAGGCGTCATTCAGGGGTGATTTCAGTAGGGACCCAGTTCGGCTCCAAACTACAAAGTCTGAACAAGAAGAAGCATGCCAAGCTAAAAATGGAAAATTTGTAGGCAAAGAAGAGGAAAAATAATGCACTTGAGCTAGAAGCATTAGATCTAGCAATTGAACTCTGGGGAATAGCAAAGAAGAAGACAGATGATGGGTAAGTTAATGTAGGACCTCCACCGAGGGGGAGGTGAGTGGCTCCTTTATTAGACGCCCAAAAGCCGAGCTAGTTGAAAGCAAAGCATCTGTAGTATCTAGTTTAGTTTCATTTTCCAGTGACTCTACAATTATAGATCGTCTTGCAGATGAGTTCAAATATACGGACCGCGAGTCATTGAGAGCTAGTTTTTCACTTCTGGACTGCGACGAGTGCACAACCATACATGAAATATGGGATCGCCTCAAATCAAAAGAAATGGAGTTTCAATCACACCGATTTGAAGATTTCAAGGCGATCATCACAATGGTAAAAAATAAGCATAACCATTAGCAGGGCTTCCCATCGAGATTACTTTTTTGTGAAGGTGTAGTTGAGTGTGTTTATCATCTTATTTATCTGTTGGGATTGGTTAGCGCTCAAGCTTTTAACTGTTAACTTTTTTTGTGTGGAGATTTGCCTTCTTGTGTTGCAAATCAGCGTTAAACCTTTCAAGTTTGTCCCTTTTAATTGGGTGGCTCTCACATATTGTGTATTTATCATCCTACTAGTCAAAGCTCAAGTGACATTATTATAGTTGTATGCTCTTTTATATTGTGCTTTAGATTTTTTTTCCAGCTAATTGTGTGTTTTAGTTATGGTTTAATCACCATATGAAATATACTCTGAATTGTTATCAAGATCTCTTTGCATAACTAATTGTGTGATTTAGTTATGGTTTAATCACTTTAATTGCTCTCTTATATAGTACTTTAGGTTTCTTTGACTGACACTTTATGGAATGAGATTTCAACAAAATCATCGAAATTTCACTTGAAATTTGAATTTTGCCAGCATCTGCAATGAAATTCTACGATTGTACCTCTATGTCGAAATCAGCAAAACATTTTGCCTAGTTTCAAAAATTTCCCAAGAAACAGTAAAGTTTACTTATCTCCCACATGAAGGACCCCCCTACACCTATCCCCATATATAGCTTTATTGCATAAAATGATGCATATAGGTGTAGAACTCATGCCTATGAAATTTCATGACTTAATTCATTCATTTTAGCATGTAAACGGGCTCGTCACATTTACCGAGAGTTAAGTCGAAATTTCAATAAATTCTAGTTTCCATGTTGTCGAAACGGTATCGAAATCAGATACCTCGTTCCTTGTAAGCAGAAAGTGGGAATCGAACAAAAACACTTCCCAAACAGCTCAGTTGGGAAGCGGCAGTAGAAGCCTCAGAGGCTGGAACCTTCAAAGTTGACGTCTTGGTTGAGGAGTTGGTGGTGCGGGTGTTGCCCCTCTCTCCGTGACCACCGACAAAAGAGAGAACAAGGACACGCCCGCGAGAAAGAACTTTGAGTGGCTCTGGCTCATGGAAGATGAGTTGACCTTACTGAGAGGATTGGTTGCCTTCAAGAATAAAGATGAGCATGGCAATAAACCACGCACTGCCTCCCAAAATAAGGTTAACCTCCTGTACAATTCGTTGAAGGCGTCATTTAAGGGTGATTTCAGTAGGGACCCAGTTCAGCTCCAAACTACAAAGTCTGAAGAAGAAGCATGCCAAGCTAAACATGAAAAATCTGTAGGCAAAGAAGAAGAAGAGGGAAAATAATGCACTTGAGCTAGAAGCATTAGATCTAGCAATTGAACTCTGGGGAATAGCAAAGAAGAAGATAGATAATAGACAAGTTAATAGAGGACTCCACCGAGGGGGAGATGAGTGGCTCCTTTATTAGACTCCACCGAGGGGGAGATGAGTGGCTCCTTTATTAGACGCCCAAAAGCCGAGCTAGTTGAAAGCAAAGCATCTGCAGTATCTAGTTTGGTTTCCTTTTCCAGCGACTCTCCAATTATAGATCGTCTTGCAGATGAGTTCAAATATACGGACCGCGAGTCGTTGAGAGCTAGTTTTTCACTTCTGGACTGCGGCGAGTGCACAACCGTACATGAAATATAGGATCGCCTCAAATCAAAAGAAATGGAGTTTCAATCACACCGATTTGAAGCTTTCAAGGCGATCATCACAATGGTGAAAAATAAGCATAACAATTAGTAGGGCTTCCCATCGAGATCAATTTTTTGAGAAGGTGTAGTTGAGTGTGTTGATCATCTTATTTATCTGTTGGGATTGGTTAGCGCTCAAGCCTTTAACTGTTAACTTTTTTGTGTGGAGATTGTCTTCTTGTGTGTCACAAATCAGCGTTAAACCTTTCAAGTTTGTCCTTTTTCATTGGTTGGCTCTCACATATTGTATATTTATCATCCTACTAGTCAAAGCTCAAGTGACATTATTATAATTGCATGCTCTCATCTATTGTGCTTCAGATTTTTTTGCCTAGCTAATTGTGTGTTTTAGTTATGGTTTAATCACCATACGAAATATACTCTGAATTGTTATCAAGATCTTTTTGCCTAACTAATTGTGTGATTTAGTTATGGTTTAATCACTTTAATTGCTCTCTTATATTGTGCTTTTTTTTTACTAACACTTTATGGAATGAGGTTTTGATGAAATCATTGAAATTTCACTTGAAATTTAGATTTTGCCAGCATCTGCAACGAAATCTTGTGACTGTACCTCTATGTCGAAATCAGCAAAACATTTTGCCCATTTTCGAAATTTTCCCAGGAAACAGTTAAGTTTACTTATCTCCCACATGAAGGACCCCCCTACACCTATCCCCATATATAGTTTTATTGCATAAAACGATGCATATAGGTGTAGAACTCATGCCTATGAAATTTCATGACCTAATTCATTCGTTTTGGCATCAAAATGGGCACAATTGTATTTACCGAAATTCATGTCGAAATTTCAACAAATTCCAGTTTCCATGTTGTCAAAATAGTATCGAAATCGGATACCTCGTTCCTTGTAAGCACAAAGTGGGAATCGAATGGAAACACATCCCAAACAGCTTAGGTGGGAAGCAGGCGCTTAAGAGTTCGATTTTAAAAAGGCTGACAAGATTTATAATCTATATCTTTATGGAAAAAAACTGCATGTAACTAGTGAATTTTGGATGATCTGTAAAAGTTATAACTGAAGTACATAGGTAGTTTCCAACAGTAATCTACTGTTATTACACAATGATATTTTATTGCTTATTAGTAATGCTTTACAGAACATTATTAATACACAATAAAATTTATACAAACAACTGCATGTGAGTAACTAGTATATACAGTATAACAAGCAGTTATTCCAAACTCAAATAGTTTAATACAATGATTATGCATTAACATGGTTATATAGTGGATTGACTAAGTCGAAACCTTGATATTGGCTGAATTCTGACCTTCATACTGATAATCTACTTAATATCTTAGTCACTTTATTGCTCTTGGGAAAAAAATTATATTTATATAAATGGGTCATAGGTTGGTTTGGGCGTGATTTTCACACTGAAATAAATTGGGAACAGGTAGCCTCTTAAGCGGGACTCTAAAGTAGGACAAATTGATTTATCGGGATTAATGCAAGTTGAAGCGTTGGCCTTTTACCAATATGCTTCACACTAGATTCCAAAGGTCAATGGCTGCCATAACTTAAGCAGACAAAGTCTTTTTTTTATTGCAAACTGGTCGCTATTTTAACCAGAGGCAGTCCCACTGGTTTTTCAGTTTATCAGTTATGCTGTTCTTGGTTGATGGTGCCATTGATTAATCCATATTGGTCTACATCATATTACTGCCACGTTTATCAAAGGTCCAGGTGCTCATCACTTAGTAGAGAAGAAAGGTAGAGATGCCTTCTATTCTAGCTCCAGAAGTAGTTTGTTGTGGCCTCGAGCAATAAACTACATGTGATTTCCATATTGATTGTACGGACCAAACCCTGTGTGAGTGCATTCATGTGAAATCATACATGGCTATGAGAATAAAATTCGCCAAAGAAGGAATACTTTCAGTTTTTACTTTTTATAGTCTCCTAACGAGGATGATTTTCCAGTACAGGAGAACAACTCTAAATCTTTTTACTCAAGACAAAAATAGTATTCTTCCAGAGCTATTTCACTATCATGAGTGGTAGAATTGGCTAGCATTGATTATATGACATGCCTATCTACCCAGTTAACCACATACTCGCAATAAGTCCTCGTCTAGTGTCAACCATGGAAGACAGTTCTTCAGCTGAAGCTCACAGTGCAATAATGGTCCCTGCTACTTGATTTATCTAGGTTAAGTTCTTATATTTTTTATTCCTTCTTAATGGTTTCTATAAGTAAACTTGCTCACTCTCTTTCAGCTGTTGTTACTTTCTTATGTGATTTTTGTGTTGTCCAGGTTATGATGACATGGAAGCCTATTGGTATAAAATACAAGCATGGTGGATTTTATCCTCCCACCTATAAGATATCAATTACTACCAATGTGTCTCACACTACTACATAAGTTGTGAGAGCAGTCAGCGCATGTAATTGAGACCACTGGTACTCTTCATGAGCACTAGCATTATGCATCACAAAAAATTTTGAGGAGATGTGGTGATCATTGCCACCTATTTTGAATAGTATATCAGCTTCAGTTCTTGACAACAAAATTTATTTTCTTTTGCTTTATGGAGGAATTTATTATAAAATGTTCCCATTGTCGTTGGGAGTGTGTGTTTTGTTCATAAATTGTGGAATAGGTCAAAAGAAGTTATAGTTCCAAAGCCAGATAAGTCTGCGATCTTAGGTTATATACGCGCACATGAAGCGCCTTTCCCTCAATTAGTTATTGACCTCAGCTTGTGTTACATTCATTAAGAAATACATCTTTCAATTTTGAGGAGATGCGGTGATCATTGCCACCTATTTTGAATAGCATATCAGCTTCAGTTCTTGACAACAAAATTTACTGTCTTTTGCTTTATGGAGGAATTTATTATAAAATGTTCCCATTGTCGTTGGGAGTGTGTGTTTTGTTCATAAATTGTGGAATAGGTCAAAAGAAGTTAGTTCCAAAGCCAGATAAGTCTGCGATCTTAGGTTATATACGCGCACATGAAGCGCCTTTCCCTCAATTAGTTATTGACCTCAGCTTGTGTTACATTCATTAAGAAATACATCTTTCAATGGGGAGCCTAAGACTTTAGTTGATTCGGAAAAGATTTTTCCTTTTCATGTGGTTATGAAGTCAATGTATCCAGTGGTGTCTCCTCATGTGTCAGGTATGTCTAAGCCTCGAATACGAGTTGATACAATGTAGATTTGCACACACTGTAAGCTTTGTAGCTGATGCTATCACTTTTGTGTCTGAAGAACATTTAGCTCCACCATTTCCAACCAACCCCTCTAGTCTGAAAACGCCAAAAAAAAAAAAAAAACTTAACTAGCATTCAACCTAGTGATGGCAAAAAAACCAACCCGAGCCAACCTGAAATATTGAAGGTTTTTAGGTGTCTGTTCGGATTTTGGGTCAGGTCAAACTTAGTTTATGTCGGCACGGGTCAGGTCTACTTTGGGTCAGGTTGGGTCAAATCGGGTTTTGGGTTTGCCATGTTTTTTTTATTTTGTTTGTACTAATATTTATAACAAATTTTATAATGTTCATGTCGAGTCGGATTGGTTGGGTTCGGGTCGGGTCTTTGCAGGTTTGGGTCAATTTGGGATAGACTTTTTACATGTCAAGTCGGATTGGTTGGGTTGGTCGGGTTCAGGTTGAGCATCTTCACGTCGGGTTCAGCAAAACCTGACCCGTGGTCATGCTTCAACCCCCACAAGACGAATCAAATTACACATTTCATTGGGAAGGACAATGTGATCATGTGCTGCCTAGAAAGCACAAACATAATTACAGACAGATGCAGATGTTGGACCATGGTTTTAAAAAACAGTATGCATTGTACGTTCGGAGAGGTCACTGAATAGAGTATATGCGGTATGCGGAAGTATATGCGGTTTTCGAGTTTTTATATTTTTAATTATTATATATATATATATAAATATACAGTAATCATATAATTACAAATATAATTTGTAGAACTACATATTTTAGATGCAATTATGCAAATATGCAATCAAAAACTTGTTAAATACTTACAAATGTGCAATAATGAGCTAAATGTATAACAATCATAGATGAATGTAATGCAAAAAAGAGGAAATGAGAGTAGATGGTAGGCTAAATGTAGTGATGGTTTTAGTTATATGAAGAATAGGGGGTGATGTTAAAGAATTGCCAACTTCGCAGTTTTTCCATTCAAAAATCGGGGACTAATCGGCCTTATATGCAGCTATGTGGCCATATATGCGGCCATGGTCCGTTTTAGCCACTGAATTCCCATATGCGGTTCGGTCAAGGGACTGAACTGCATATGCGGCCGCATCTGCGGTCCATGCGGCCGTTTTTTGAAACACTGTGATGGACACAATAATTTCTAAATATATAGAGCAGGGATGTGATGACATTATAAAAAAATTATATGTTGGAAGCATAAATGCATTTTTTCTTCATTTTATTGGGATATAGTTATAAAATGGTCCTCTTGTATTCTATTGTAAATGCCTGACTTGCTTATCTTTTTATTCAGTCGACTATGGCCCCTATATATAATTCAGTCTCTGATTATCTTTTACCTCTATATCATGTGCATGTCTATAGACTACTATGGCCCCTATATATAATTCATTCTCTGATTATCTTTTACCTCCATATCATGTGCCTGTCTATAGACAGGACTTTGTATGCGACAATTCGTCTTTCTTCTCTAGGTTAGAGTTTGCATAATTTCCCACCCCTTGGACATTTAATCATCAGGCGAGCTTCTATGAAGAAAGATGCAGCTGTTTGGGAAGATATTGTTTGGTGCAAAAGGTTTTTTATGTTGTAGTTGACTAGTTAAGATGTGAACGGAAGAGACGGATGGAGCGTTGTTGCACACTGGCAACGTGAGAGACCCAATAGGGTTCTCCTCTCTATTTATAGTAAAAGGAAAATTACATGTAGGTACAGCAGTAATATGAAATATGAAATAAACACAAAGTAAAGATATATTAACACTCCCCCTCAAGCTGGAGTGTACACATTGTGGATGCCCAGCTTGCCGCATAAATTCTGGAACACTGCTGGACCTAATGGCTTTGTCAAGATATCAGCTAGTTGATCTTCAGACTTGACATATGGCGTCACCACATTGCCATTCTTTATCTGATCTCGGATGAAATGACAGTCAACCTCTATATGCTTTGTGCGCTCATGAAAGACAGGATTCCTGGCAATATGTATAGCAGATTGATTGTCACACTTGAGAATCATGGGAGTTTGAATCAAAATCTTCAGCTCAGATAAGACAGATTTGATCCATTGCAGTTCACAGCATGCATGTGCCATAGCACGGTACTCAGCCTCAGTACTAGACCGTGCTACCACTTGTTGTTTCTTGCTCTTCCAAGTAATCAGATGATCACCAAGAAAGGTGCAGTAGCCAGATGTGGATCTTCTATCAACTTGATTACCAGCCCAATCTGCATCTGCATAACCTGTGAGAGTCAAAGAAGATAGAGGACTCTTGGGTTTATAATAAGTGATCCCCTTTCCAGGAGCACTTTTCAGATATCTCAGAATCCTGCATACAGCTGTCCAATGTGACTGTCGTGGTGTGCACATGTGTTGACTTACTACTCCAACAGCAAAAGAAATATCAGGTCTTGTGACAGTTAGGTAAATCAACTTCCCAACTATTCTCCTGTAATGACCTGGATCTGAATATGCAGTATCATCTTCCACCTCCTTTATGTGATAATCCATAGGAGTGGATACGGGCTTAGAATCAGTCATACCCGTTTCCTGTAGCAAGTCAAGCACATACTTTCTCTGGGAGAGATTTATACCTGCATGGGATCTAAGAACCTCAATCCCTAGAAAGTATCTCAGCTTCCCCAGGTCCTTTGTGTGAAAGTGTTGTTGTAGTCCTTCCTTCACACGTGATATGCCTGTAGAATCGCTGCCAGTAATCACAATATCATCAACATAGACAACAATAATTATGGACCCACCAGAAGAATTTGAATAAAATAGAGAGTGATCAGTCATGGAACGAGAGAAGCCCATCTGTAAAACAACAGCACTGAACTTGTCAAACCAAGCTCGAGGGGGGGGGAGGGGGGGCCGGAAGGGAGGGACGGCGCCGGGCGGGAGGGAGAGCCGGCGGCTGGAGCTTAACCTGCTCTTGATACCATGTGAACGGAAGAGACGGATGGAGCGTTGTTGCACACTGGCAACGTGAGAGACCCAATAGGGTTCTCCTCTCTATTTATAGTAAAAGGAAAATTACATGTAGGTACAGCAGTAATATGAAATATGAAATAAACACAAAGTAAAGATATATTAACATAAGAGCTTGCTTTTACACAATTTAGTGTAAAGATTGGCCTGAGACATTTCCTTTGGTAGCTACAATTCCATATGTATGCATCTTTATGTCTCTTATTGACACCTTCTGTTGCTCTCTATATCTGCATGTTACAAATATCCTACATGGCACTTTCATAAACTTTATGGAGAAACAATCCAAGTTTAAAGCTCATGAGCCTAGTAACTTTTCCAAGCTATAAAAGTCCATGTCTGATCGATTAAAGTGGCCATCGAGAGCAGGCAAGGGCAGGCTTAATTTTCTCTTGGAGTTTCATTTGAAATGAAGCGGTGTTGATCGCTTTATAATTATCATCAAACATCTATTTAGTGATTTATGATGAGATCGCTAATGATCAACATGTAATATCTCTATTCAAGAGTTTCTTGCATGGGGAATCAATGTATGAGATCAAAAGGTCCCAAATACCGACTTTGGTATTGAGGTTGTATGCTGCAAGAAGAGGTGTATGTAAACATAGTCACAAATTCGGTATTTGGGATACATTTGCTAGAGCTGAAAGGTTTGAAATTCAAGAATTCTGGAGGAAATTGGGGTAAAAAGCGGTCAACAAACAATAAAAATGGGAAAAAGTGGATTTTTTTTTTTGGTCGGCGAAAAAACGTGTTGCTATTAATGAGTCCAAAAACTTTGGGTACAAGACTATGTGCCCCATACAACCAGGATAGAATCCAGAGAGACCAAGGTCCAACAAATGGACCTCACAGAAAAGAAAAGGGAAAGCGTACATGAAAGCTAGGCTATCCTATACTAACCAACCTAATAACATCAGCCCAGTTTACATGAAACCAGAGAAACAACTATCAATAAAACCACCTTCAAAATGTGAACCCTAGCCTCATGAACCAGGCGTAGGCTACTAGACTAGCTAGAAACATCAAACCAAAGCAATCATCCAGTTCCTCCTAACTAATCCAAGGGCTTCCAAGCTACAAACTCCAAAACAAAAGCCATCAATGGCAGCGAAAACAGACCCATAATCGGGGCATGAGAACCTTCCTCTCTTCCTTATGCATTATAACCAAAACCTGAAAGAAAGGATTCAAGAAAGGCTTCATATCCATGCTCACGGATCAGATCAAACCATCTTCAGAACTTTTGAACAAGGATTTGCCTC
The DNA here is from genome assembly GCA_963693085.1 of Alisma plantago-aquatica. Lineage (NCBI taxonomy): Eukaryota > Viridiplantae > Streptophyta > Magnoliopsida > Alismatales > Alismataceae > Alisma > Alisma plantago-aquatica. The sequence goes on along the minus strand of OY856412.1, from coordinate 712,973,978 downwards.
TAAGAACCGAAATAGACCCAGAATCAGAGAGACGGAAGAGAATGTCTAACCAACCTTCTTCCTTCCAGACTTCTTCTTCCTTTTAGACCAAGATTGGTCGTAGTCCATGTACTTAGGGTCCCATTGGTCCGACTCAAAATCAGAATCATTAGAACCCTCATCTTCGAAAAGGTTTTCCTTCCTGACCTGTTGTTGGGCAGAAAACTCACAGTTGCTCCATATTTTGTTTGGCAACCAAGACTCGGAAGCTGAAGCTTCCTTGCCGCTTCTGACTATCTCCAACTCCCAACCTAAATCCAAACCACCCAAGTTACAAACAGAAGAGGTGCCAACCATGTCAGGCTCTGCCATTTGGATCTCAGTAGCTAGAGGTTTAGAGAATGAGGATTGTCGAGCACTGTCAATGACAGTATCCTTAACCTGTTGAGAGATGAACTCCAGAAGGTTATTATCTTGCTCCAGTTGGTTAACACGATCACTGCTTTCAGGAACCACCTCGCTGACCACCTTAGCAGGAATCGACCCCTTGGCATTTTGTCGAGCAGTTGCCTTGCCTAACCTGACCTGGATGTCCTTCTCTGGCGGGGGCTTCCTCAGTTTCAGGGGGCATGACATACCTCTGTGCCCGAATCTCTTGCAGCTGGGGCAGATTATCGGCCGTGCAATCGGCTCCACCTTCAAGGTCTTCGGGGATGAATCCACCTCCACCATAGTTGTTCTAGGGAGTTTGGCTTCGTTGCAGACATCAATGCAGACCAGAGCGTCACCAAGACAACCCACTGCAGTCGACTAAACATCAAAATCCACTGGAACGCCGAGGGTGCTTGCAACGCTGGCTATGTGTTGCTTGGTCCACGGCAGACCAGAGTTTTCAATCTTGACCCAGATAGGGGCACTCGAGAAGGAGAGAGGTTGTAGGGGCAACCCTGGCTTCCACGAGTGAACAACCAGCAGGGATCCATCCATGAACCAGGGTGCTTCATCAAGCACCCTCTCCTTCTCACTTTCAGTCGGCATCTTCACAACAAAACCTTCACGTTCTTCAGCGACGATTTCGACTGGGCCACTAGGGCGCCACACTCTCTGACTGGCTATGTGTTGCTTGGTCCACGGCAGACCAGAGTTTTCAATCTTGACCCAGATAGGGGCACTCGAGAAGGAGAGAGGTTGTAGGGGCAACCCTGGCTTCCACGAGTGAACAACCAGCAGGGATCCATCCATGAACCAGGGTGCTTCATCAAGCACCCTCTCCTTCTCACTTTCAGTCGGCATCTTCACAACAAAACCTTCACGTTCTTCAGCGACGATTTCGACTGGGCCACTAGGGCGCCACACTCTCTGAATCCAACCGCTAAGTTGGCCGTTGAATGCCTTCCCGCCCACAAACCGAATCGAGAGATACTCCTCCCAGGTCGGTATTGAGCACTCCTGACTCGAGATTGAGGCGCACTTCACGCCTTCCTTCATCCCTGGTTCGAAGAACTCAATCAGGTCCAAAGGGATCTCTGCTCTCCCTTGCCTGTTGGTGGCAAACCAGTCCGCAAGGCGAATGGGTTTGGACCCTTCGACGAAGCAGATCGGGGATGACTTGGAAGAGCTGGCGGCGGCGGTGTCTTGGGCCCTAGCAGACGGGATATCCGGGTGGACACTGCTTCCTTCACCGTCGACCTCTGGTTGGCCGAGCGGAGGAGCCGAAGATGGCTCAACAGCAGATTTTCCCCTTCCTCGCTCGCTGGACTGTCGCCCTCGCCCTCCTCTCTCTCTCTCGCTCTCTCTCTCTCTCTATATATATATATATTATCTCTCTCTATATATATATATTATATATATAGAGAGAGAGGGGGGGAGTCAGGTTAGAATACACTCGAGTGTACAGATCGCACGAATACACTCAAGTGTGTTTGCATATCAACACTTTTTTTTTCAAAATGTAAACCGGTGATCTTCACTGTCATACTATAACTAGGTTACATACAAATTTTAAGCCCATTTGGATGAGTGTAAGTCACTCATCCAAGGGCAACAAAATCGACGCACAAAACTAATTTGAAATGCATAATTTTTGCGGTCTTTATAACATGACCTATAAATGTCTAAATGTGCTCAAATTTTGTGTATGAGCTATTCACAAGATGTTTAAGAAGATCAACGGATTATATTTTTGAAAAAAAATACTGCATTAGAAAAAACTACTCGAGTGTATTCTAGCCTGACTCTCTCTCAAGCTAGAATACACTGGAGTGTACAAATCGCACGAATACACTCAAGTGTGTTTGTATATCAAGACTATTTTTTGCAAAATGTAAACCATTGATCTTCACTGTCATACTATAGCTAGGCTACATACAAATTTTGAGCCCAGTTGGATGAGTGTAAGTCACTCATCCAAGGGCAACAAAATCGACGTGCGAAACTAATTTGAAATGCATAATTTTTGCGGTCTTTATAACATGACCTATAAATGTTCAAATGTGCTCAAATTTTACGTATGAGTTATTCACAAGATGTTTAAGAAGATCAACGAATTAGATTTTTGAAAAAAATATTGCATCATGAAAAACGACTTGAGTGTATTCTGCTCTGAATACACTCGAGTGTATTCTAGCCTGACTCTATATACATATATACATATATATATATACATATATATATATACATATATATATATATATATATATTTGTGAGTGTGGTGCGTGTGTTGTTTGTGTGTGTGTGTGGGCGTGTAAGTGGGCGTGTGTGCATGTGTGCATAGTCACCAATTCAGAATTTGGGTTTCATTCGGCGAGGTTAAAAAATTTTGGAATTTAAGAATTATGCAGAAAATTTGAACTAAATTTAATAAAGATTCGGTAAATTTTTGGTCAAGTATTCATGAAAAAATTGGATAAATTCCGGACAATACAGTATGTGTATATGTACATAAAAAATTACATAAATATACATATATACACAAGATAAACACATTGTCATGTAATTGTATATATGCACAGCATGATTCGCTTATTTATTCTCTAATCCCAAATGGCAAATCATATAGTATGTTCTTATTCTATATATGAACAATTTGTGAAGTTCAGAAACAATTCGTCAAATTTGGGAATTATTTGTGAATAGTTCGTAGAATTCAGGAATAGTGCAGGTTTCTTGCAAAATTGGACGTAGCATTTGCTACATGAAGCTTTCGTGAATAATACAGGTATAATTCAGAAATTTGGAGAATATTGTGACTAGGGGTGTGTGTGTGTGTTGTGTATGTGTGAGAGCGTGCAGGCGTGTGTAAGTGAGAGCATGCAGGCGTGTGTGTGTGTGTGCACGTGTGTGTACATATATCTACATCTATACATACATTTACATATATGTGATAAGCATGTGTGTGTTCTATGTGTGTGTATAGTGTGTGAGAGAGTGTGCAGGCGTGTATGTGTGTGTGCGTGCATGTGTGTGTATGTGTCTACATCTATCACATACATATACGTATATCACATACATATATACACACTCAAACTAAGTCAAAGTTTTAAAAATATAAAACAAAAAATATAATGGAAAAATTTGTATAATTTGTGAGTAATATGGGAATAAAATGTAATATTCGGGAGCTGGGAGATATTCGGTCGTTTCATACTCCTGGGAAAAATAGTGTTTTAAATGTGACATTTTCAAAAAAAAAGTCGGAGTATATTGTGACAATGTGTGTAAGTTTTGAGAGGGTACACACTAGCAACCTAAATGTTGTGAAAATGTGATCCACACGTTTTTTCAGTTTTTGAAATTTACACACTAGCTAACAAATGTTGCTATGTCTATGAGGGTTGATGATCTAACAATTGAAAACAAACCTAAAAAAGACTTATTTGTAGAATGACTAGATATCCATATATACATGTTTTTTTGTATCAACTATCCACTGGGCAAATTCTGAAACTGACACGACATCCATCATAGAGTACTATATGTGTAAGCATGTGTGTTAGAAACTTAGAAGTTATCAAGACTTCTTGAAGACTAAAAATAGCATTTCTGGTTTGATTCAGTTAAGAGTGAAAATACAAGGTTGTGCCACAATGATAGTTGATCTTTTTTTTAGTTTTCTACATGAGTTGGGTCTTCCTCAATTAGGAGCCATACACCACGTCTATGACATGGATGTATTGCAATGTATGCTTATGTTGCATGAAAGTTGCATGCACGTAGATGGGAATTTGCACTTACTCCAATAGACCTTATTTCTGCTACATAAGTTAAGTGAACATATCAACTTGTCGACTCACTTATGAGACTTACAAATGAATTCAGTTCAAACTCTAAGTAAACCAAATGTGGTGGTTATTACATAGATGACATGAGTCTTAAAATATGTAAGAGTGAGTTTGTATGTAGGAGCCCAAAAGTCTAATGAATAAGCTTGGCCCAGGTTCACGACCTGTTTTTCTACATATTTTCTATACATAATATATATAACATATATAAGGTCTTTTATGGATTTTTTTTAGGTTTACATCCTATAAATACTCATATAAGAGTGAATTTGAAGTCTAAAAAAACATGAAGAAATTTACACATCAAAAATGATACTGAAGTGACATTATAAAATAAATAAATTAAATTAAATTAAATTGTCCAGACAACCTATGCTCCTTGGTGACTATTTTTAATTTAGATGGGCAACGGGCTTAGGCAGACCCCATTGGGCATGTACCCACCTAGGCGGCTGCCTCAACAACTATGAGGTATAGCAACTATAAATAAAGGCCGTATGCTGAGTCAATCGCACTCTCCCTCTATTGCAATTGCCTAGATAGATTTATATGTCAGTACTACATGATCATTTTTTTAGAAGAATCACTAGTAAGAAAAAAGTGTAAATTGACCATGTAACACAATCATATACATAATGTAGACCTCATTGTCGACATAGACAGACGTGGAAGTGGAAGTTTATGGAAATTTTGAGGAAACTTTAGGAAGATGTGGCGTAAAACTTCCACACAAAATAATCTAATAAAATATTGATATTATGGGGAATCCAACTAGAATACATCATTTTTTGCTAATAATTAGTACAGGAACGTTCTTCCATACTAAATGTCAAACTTATATTTGTTCAATATATATGGTGTTTTGTAATTACATAAATCACATCAAAAATAGATGTTTGATTAACAAAACAACACGAGCATATTTCAATATTTTAAATATGTCAGTACTACATGATCATTTTTTTAAAGAGTCACTAGTAAGCAAAAAGTGTAAATTGGCATCATGTAAAACAATACATAATGTCGACGTGGACAGGTATGGAAGTGGAAGTTCATGGAAAATTTGAGAAAACTTTAGGAAGATGTAAAACTTCAATACAAACTATCTAAAAAAATATTGATACTGTGAACGAATTCAACTAGAAAACATCATTTATTGCTAATAAATAATCCACAAACGTTCTTCAATGCTAAATGTCAAACCTATATTTTTCAATATAAATATTATTTGTATCTACGTAAATCACATTAGGAATAGATATTTAATTAACAAAGCATCACAAGTATATTTCAATATCTTAAATCTGTGAAAAGGGGGCAAATTGGTTATGTCTACACAAAACTTATGGTGGATCTAGTAGAGGGATAAATCTACTACTCTTTAACTAAAAAAATAAGAAAATGGTTGTTTCATAGTCAAGAATCGATTTCCAGGTGTGAATATTCAAGCATCACAAGTATATTTCAATATCTTAAATATGTGAAAAGGGGGCAAATTGGTTATGTCTACACTAAACTTATGGTGGATCTAGTAGAGGGATAAATCTACTACTCTTTAACTAAAAAAATAAGAAAATGGTTGTGTCATAGTCAAGAATCGATTTCCAGGTGTGAATATTCAACCATTTCTTGTTGATTCATCCGTGTCCATGTGTGTTCTTTCATCTTCATGTGAACTCAATATTGTAGTTGTCTCCTAGGTGTTAAAACTTTATTATAGGGATATGACACTTGTCTAATTGTTGCTCAACAGCCACTCAAGCGAAAGATTTCTTAGCAACTAGGCCTATCATAGATCATACCCAAAATGGACGCAATATTAATTGTAATATTTTTTCCAAAGTTAAATAATTTTATTTGTGCAACTTCAGTTTATAGGAATCATATATGTTGCCCTCAAGACTACATTAAGTAAATTCAATATTTTGATGATGACAAAAAAAATTCACTTATTTTTAGATAGGGATGAGGATCAGACTGGGACGACCCCATCCAACCCATGTCCCAACCCGCATAAGCCGAACCAGATGCGATCTATACTTTTACATGGACAAGTCGGGCCGAAAATTTTGAACCACATTTTTATATGGGCTAGGTCAGATCCAAGGTAAATCCATACCCAAAAACCCAGATATCCAGATTCATGTATATATTGTTAGAAGTATAAGTCGTAGCATTATATGGGTTGGAGTTTATAGGCCCATATAGAGTCAATTCAGGTCAAGAAGTTTCTAGAGTCATGTCCACCTTCTCTAGTATAAAGGAGAGAGGTTCTCTTGTATCTAACACAGACTCAACATATTGTTCAATACACTCAATATATCAATCATATAATTTTTCTTCTACATACAGAATCACATGTTTATATAATATATACATGTTTTGTAAGATTTATTTGAGTATAAAACTTTTCAGATTACTATTTATCTAACATTAATACATTATGATTGGTCAGTCATATCAATAAAGTCAAAGGAATAATGTAGAAAAGTACATTATGCTATGTGTCCATTTTCTAGTTAACATGTTTGCAATGATCTACAACACAATCTAACCTTATAGTTGGGATGTATACTGCTTGCATTCAATAATCATTTTAATTAAACAGTTGCAAGTCATTCATTGAAATATAATGTGTATTTTCTTCTAGTCAGATAGCTTGTAGAAATCCCATAAGCGGTTGGATAGTCACTTATACAATGGATATGATCATGATTTAAACATGTCTAATCTAGACAATATCCTTTTCATCCATATGGTTGGATTTAACGTACAAGGTGTAAGTGTACTAGGAAAAAAATTATAAAAAAAAAGGTGTAAGTGTACTAGCTTTACGCCTACATGTCTAATCTAGACAATATCATTTTCATCCATATGGTTGGATTTAGCGTACAAGGTGTAAGTGTACTAGCTTTACGCCTAGTACATATAGATTGCATTAAGTTGTTAGTACACGCTTAATAAACTATTCTCAGTCATTACTCATATGTATCTAGATATCTGTTTGAAAAGATCTTCATTTTTGTATGTTATCTGGGCCAATCGAAACCCGACCGGAAACCTAATTTTGTTACGTGGATCTAGTATGGGCCTGGGCCTAGACCTAGACTCTCACTGCAACCTGTTTCACAATATGGCTTTAGGAACGGGCCCTACAAAACCCAATATAACCTGGCCTGATGATCATCCCTAATTTTGGGTATGATGAATCTATTTGAGTTGTTTCATGCATATTAGGTACATTCCAAATGCGTAATTTGCAAAACCTTAAATTGGAGATGAGAATGAAGGCATACACTAAGATTAAGATGATTGAATCTTAATAGGATACGCTTTGGATCTTTGATAAAAATCATGTATATTGCATGTATGTCTTGTAATTAAGCTCATAATGGTTAAATTTGTAATCGAAACAAATCGATGCACTACATATACACAAACCCCAAAAATGACCTGCGAGTCATACGAAGATTAAGATGATTGAATCTTAATAGGATTCGCTTTGGATTTTTGATAAAAATCATGTATATTGCATGTATGTCTTGTAATTAAGCTCATAATGGTTAAATTTGTAATCGAAACAAATCGATGCATTACATATACACAAACCCCAAAAATGACCTGCGAGTCATATGATATTGAGAAATTTCAATTAGCCAACAATTTGAGTTTGATGATGTATATGCCTTGTCTTAGCTTGAGATAGGTAGAATTGTCGGCAGAAGATCCCTTGGGAAAAATGTTAACCGATGAAAACTCTTCTTTAGACAAAGTTATGTGTCGATTGAAGTTTCCTTTTGGATCTTCGATCAACTAGCCTATAGTTCAAAGTAGAAGAAAACCTCGCCAATAGAATCCCTGAGGAATTTCAACTGACTAAAGTTCCTTTATTAGATAAAATTTAGCGTCTGCGGTAGTTCTTCCTAGAATCTTCAACCGACTAACTGGGCTCTCAAGTTCTTATGGCTAACTTTCGGACGAATATTCCAAGAAACTTCATATGAGCTCTATAAAGCTGGGAGACATTTAGGAGTTGGTAAAGTGATAATTTAGTCATTAGAACTCTACCTAATCCCTAAAAGACGGGTACAATCCATTCCTATCATGTTTATTGGCTAGTTGCAAGCTCTACTATGAATACAAGTCATTTGGAAAACTCCCAATACACCTTGTGCTATAGAGCTTAGATTCTTGCCAACAAAGAGCCCTTGACACTCTCTTAAGCTTAGTCACTTGCTTACTTCAATTGAGTGAATAGGAACCCCGGTTAGAGTTAGTCCCCTCTGTCTACTTGTGAAGTTTGTATTCTCTGTGTGTGTGTGTGTTACTCCCAACCTCTTTCACCGTGGTTGATTGAATTCTCTCTTGGCAAAGAGAGGTTCTAGGCCACGCAGACCTTGGTTGTAGGGCAGGTGGCGCTTAGGTAAGGTTGGTGGTTTGTTGCCCAGAAAAGAAGCTAGTTCCCTATGAGTTAAAAAGGGATTTAGTGGAAGCATTTGCGAAGATTATTACAAAATGCTTCTTAGGCTAAGAAACCCTACTATGAGGTGCCTACTAGGTAGTGGAGCTACGGTATTTCAACCCAGAACCACTATAACTTTTGTTTTACATTGTGGGTGCTTGTTAAGCTCTTTAATTTGTTATGATTTGGTGGTTTTTTTATTGTTTTGTTTATTTTTTAATAGCTATTCACCACCACCCTCTTCACTTGAGCTTTGTACCCCTATCTTATACCTCAACCTAGCATTGACCTAAAATGACCAAAAAGGTATCTGTTGACAATATATTTCATAACTTTCCAATAACATTTGAATGTATATATTTCATAACTTTTTGGCATGGTTGGTAAAATATATGTTTACTAGAAATGTCATTCTTTGCACATTACATATGCTTTTTATAAAAAAAACGTGAATTCAAGACCCAAGTAACACCTCAATTCACTTTATCATGTAAAATCGAACTAGACATGATCCAGTTGCTAACACTATCAGCAACCATGCTTCAATAACTAGCAACTAGAACAGTCTTGATCTCCACGTCCAGCAATTAATGGCCAATCAGTGACATGTAACACATTACCACTAGTATTCCATATATCTAAGGATGACGCCATTGTTTGAGGCCACCTTTTTTGTTAGTGTTGCACCAACTTTGATTTTTGTCAACAGCGTTAGTGATGATTATGTCTATCCCAACACATTGAGGATCCAAGATCACTTTAGTTGCACGTCAGCTTATTGTAGATCGTTGTATGTGTTTTTACATTTCAATGTGAGATGAAATAAGCAATCATATATAGTTATACAAGCGTGACTTAGTATACTTTTTTGATTGTGTTGTTTTGTAAAACATCTTCATCTTTCATGTTTTGTTAGTCCATTTAGTCAAGGTTGCATTTAATGCTCCAACATGAGGGAAGTGTTGAAAAGTCTGCATCATATGCACATTTTCAGAGATGGGCTGGAAGCCAAATACTAAGTTCACTAGTGTCCTCTACAAATCCCCCGGCTGATATAGGGTGTACAGTTATTCAACAACAATATCATAGAATATGTCCATCTCGTCAATTATTTAGCCATATAATGCAAGGAGGCCAAAACTGAGATTATCTACTTTTCTTCAGGTAATTGAATAATATTGGAACTGTGAAGTATTGCAGAATTTGTCACTTTACTCTCCAAACTAGAATTCATTAGAGTGCAGTGTTTGCAATCAATTTTTATGATCAATAATTCAATATATACTCAATTAATGATTTTTATGTAAAGGAGCACACTTAGTAAATTACATTTGAAACTTTTCAGTTTTATGCTTTCTACCCACATTCTACAAATCCCCCGGCTGATATAGGGTGTACAGTTATTCAACAACAATATCATAGAATATGTCCATCTCGTCAATTATTTAGCCATATAATGCAAGGAGGCCAAAACTGAGATTATCTACTTTTCTTCAGGTAATTGAATAATATTGGAACTGTGAAGTATTGCAGAATTTGTCACTTTACTCTCCAAACTAGAATTCATTAGAGTGCAGTGTTTGCAATCAATTTTTATGATCAATAATTCAATATATACTCAATTAATGATTTTTATGTAAAGGAGCACACTTAGTAAATTACATTTGAAACTTTTCAGTTTTATGCTTTCTACCCACATTCTAAGATCGTTCAGAGAAAGATCTCTATCACCAAACATAAGCTGGTTGAAAGTAAATAAGCTGCATATGACAAAGCGTTCCTGCATATTGATAGATGCATATAGGTAAGAGGTTACAACAAAAATGCCTTTAACCCACGACTTGTTTCTATATAATTACATCTTTTGGTTGACAATGAACAAACATGATGCTATAATTGAAATAGAGAACAGATATAGGATGTTACAAATATGTGAAGTAGACTAAGAAAATTTAAAAAAAAAACTAGAAGTTGTAAAGTGATTAGTTGTAATCTTGTAGAGCAATGGATACCAGCACAATTTATCGGTAATATGCCATGTGCCTTGATGATCTAAAGGGAGAAGAATCAAAGGGAGAAGAGGCTTTATTTATTTGGGGTCGAACTTCCTTCTTCACAGGCTTTGTCTCTGATCTCAACCATGACTCAACAACCGAAAGTAAATTCTTTGAGCTATTAAGTTCATGTATCTCAGAGATCTCCCCTACTCTTTTCAGTTCTCCTTCTTGGATATACGCTATATGTGTGGCCCAGGTTTCCAGCCCATCAAAAATATGAGTAGCATAAACAATCATAGCACCCCTCTAGCAAGAATGAAATTAATAAATCAGCAAAAGAACTCAAAGCCATTCGATTGCTATTCCAAAAATCAAACATGTGCATACCTCGTTGCATTCTTCCTTGAAAAATTCTAGTAAATCCATCCTGGTAACGACATCTAGATCCACCGTCACCTCATCTAGAAGCAGTGCCTACAGCCATAAATCATAAATTTGAAATTTCACTGTTAAACATATATCTGGATAACACATACACAAATAAATGATATTGGGGCAGGGAGCCTAAACACCAAGGTTAAAGAAAAATTCATGTGAACTAATATTATTTTAATACCATCAGTGTTCTGTTTATTTTGTATGAGTCAACCATATACAGTAAACCATCGGTTGTAAATTTGTAATACCTAAAAATATGGTGTGCCGCAATTTCTGAGTGACCATTGATCTATTTGTGCAAATATGGTCTTCCTGATGGATGTGCTATTTAACTTGGATATGATTGATCTTTAAAGCACAATCTATGTTGATGATTAACTTTTTATCTGCAAATGTGGATCCTCATATAAAGATTTTGCAATAATGGTGTCAAACAAGGGCTGGGTTGGGGTATACAAAAAAGAATCTTATACTTAGGTACAGAGTGTTTTTCTCTGCGAACATTACACACACATACTAAGTACCACATGGTTCCGGAACCATGATTCATATTAGACATGTATACCCAGGTTCTGAACCATGATTACCCTCCATCTAGCTGTGCATAGATAAAGAGATGAATGCATTCATCAAAACTTCTCACCTTAAAAGGATGCAGAAGTCCCATGCAGATCTGAACGCGGCGTCTCTGCCCATCAGAAACTTTATGCATGCGCCAATTCAGATCAATATCAAGAAGGTCAATCAGCTTCTCCCTCCTCTCAGGATCGACCCCTTCCACTATAGAAGAAAGGTATACGGAAGAGCGTAAGTTACGTTTCTGTGTGTTTTAAGAAGTCTTCTCAAACAAATTCACTGGGGAAATTTTAAAGAAAAACTTTTCTTACCTCCAAAAATCATATGCTCGGCAGAAAAATCACCTTGAAGAGGTACATCGCCCTGCAATTTTCAGGGGGACAGCATGTCACAGATCACCACAGTAAACACATAAAACAGAAGAATGAAACAAGAGTAGACTTGGGTATTTGGGATTCGGTTTCATATTGCCAGAGGATTAACTCCATGCAGCTCTTTTGTTGACGTTTATGTTTTGCTAATTCCACAACAAAACCCAATTTCTTTTTCCAGTTCTATGGACTTACACAAGCACCAATAGTTTTGCTCCACGAACCACCCAAATAAGCAAGATCGCCGCTGCAAACGAGTTGGGTGTCATGAAAAGCTGAAGAGTTGAGGACGCGGACGACGTCTCTTCCCCCAACCATGTGCTTGCCCGCCAAGATTTTGAGCAAAGTGGTTTTGCCTGCATAGAAAGAGGGCATATATTGTAAAGATACAATTTACAGCACATCAAAACTTCTAGCACAAATGAGCACCAGCTCCATGAAGGATCGGAACCTTACATTGTATAAAATGCTTCACCTCACACAATAATCCGCGCAGTAAATGAGAAATGGGTAGAGGAAAGGAAAAGACACTGGCGCATACCAGATCCGTTGGCGCCGATAAGGAGGCAGCGGGAGCCAGGTGGAAGCTGCAGGTTGAACTTGACGAACAGCGGAGGGGAAGCAGCGTCGTATCCGAATTGCATACTAGAGACCTCTATCCCACCGCCGATCGCCTTCCCTCCCATCTCTGCTCCTCCTATCAATCCCATATCTCCTCTCCGGTCGCGCGGGCGTGTTTCAAGTACGCCTCTTTCCGACCGTTGTGGCATTCCTGTATATACACATCTTATTCTTATGCATCTTGTATCACGTGCATATCACGTGGAGCTGAGCCAGTCCGGGTCTTCAAACCCGTCGGTTACCTACCCATAACCCGGCTACTTTTCAGCTGCCCCCGTCCCCGACTCGGCATTCGCGTGGCATTACGGCCTTGCCGTCACCGACCGACCGCACCACCATACGTTTCAGCGGCCGTGTATTAAACACGTCGCCCGTTTGCTAAGCTCCAGATCAGTCCCTCCAAACCTTTACCAAAACCCCTCGTGTCCATCCTCCTCTCCACCCGTGTCCTTCCATTTGTTCCCGATCCCGACCATGGACGGCGGTACGATCCGGCATCGCTCAGAACGCCGCCGAGCCATCCAGGAGGTGGTACACCGCTGCATGACGGTGAATGTCAGTGAGACGCTGGAATCGACGCTTCAGATGCTCAATCGCGGCCAGCTGCCGGCGATGCCGCTACTCCCCGCGCGACGTGGTCTGACAACGGGCGGCCGCGGCTCCAGCGAGAGCGCCTGATGGATGGTTCCCCCCACCAACCTGGTTCTTGTATCTGATCGGAATGGATGTCAGTGTTGTATGTATGTATAAATAATATCGTTTCGTGTTCAGGACTTTTGAGATTTTGGTCCCCAAAGATGTTTGTTATGTGGGTATAGTTAGATCCGATGTCATGAAACTAACAAGAAACAATGTGATCGGTTTTATCCATCGACTGTTATCTATCTGGTTGTGATATCCATTTGTTTGCGTTTCAAAAATCGTGGAAAGTTGTTGTTGATTCGTAGTTATTTTTTGGGGACAATGACATGCAGCAACACTACCACCGAACTGGATTGGGGAAAGGGGACTGAATGCGACTGTGCAAGGGGCTGGTTGATGGATGGGGAGAGCGTTAGCACGAGGAGGAAGGTGAAGAAGACAGTAATGGCCGCCACATAGATAATAAGAGGATTATTAGGCCGGTCTTTGGGACGGATAGGAAATGTCTTTCTGTGCCACGTGAACATAAGCATTTTCGCGAGTTGTGTTTTTACCTTATAAGTTATGGATCATCGTTTGCATATATCTTTTATTTTAAAAACTGCATTGATAATAGTGGTTTACATAGTGTGACTAAAGTATATAATATATTGTTATTTTTGGAAATAAATTACATTCACATTGCTAACATTTTTAGTCATAAATATTTTATGTGTCATTTGTGAAAAATGAAGAATAGTAATTGTGCAAGAAATAGCCCACTCGGGTTTGAATCCCAGCGGGAGCAAGCTTTGGATAGAAAAACGGTTGGTAGGTGTTGTGATCAGACAACGTTGTGACGACATATCACGCTATCGGGTGTGACGTATGGCTCAGTGACCACATTACGTCTGACCCCGAGGTTAAACCTGAGAGGGGGAGTCCATTAGTGGCTATTTTTAGGAAGTGTTTCCTGTCATTAAAAAAATAATTGTTTATGATATGTTGTTAGTTATTCTAATACTCCTCCTAAGTGATTGGTTGTTATAAGTATAAGTATGAAAGATGTTAAAAAATATTATTGATTTTTACTGTGTGATATATAATAAATAAGGATGGCAAAGATGTAAAGAAAGAATCATTTGCGCAGATAACAATGATGTTTTTTTCAACCATTATAACATCAACAAGTTGTCATATTGCGGATGTTAGCTTCTTTAAAGAACAATTTAGTATGGTACAATTATAATTGTATTACTAATATTATGGTTAAAATCACATCAAAATATTTTTATGTCATGTTGTATCTACAAAATATTGTATAAGATTTATATTTTATGTGTTCATAAATATAAGTTTTTGTTCACTATTACTTAACACAATGTATAATATTAATATTTAGTATTATTAGTGCACTTTTTGTTTGAACGTGAAGATAAAAAATGTTAAAAAATTAACATAAATTTTTATTTTGTATATAATTTTTACAACTTAATTTTTACATTTAGTGTAAAATGTTTTACATAGTGTGACTTTAGTGTATAATATTATGTTATGTTATGTTTTTAAAAATAAACTATATCCACACTGTTAATATCCTTAGTCGTAAATATTTTATATGTGTCATCTGTGAATTATAAAGAATAATAATTGTATAGGAAATGTTGTTAGTTATTGTAATATTCGTTCCCTCTCGTTTTGAGAGGGAGTTAGGGAGTTATATTTTATATACAAATCTCTAACTCTCAGGAAGTCACAGAAGTCAAGCTCCAACACTTCTTTAAAATCAATCATATAGAACTGTTTAAGGAACTCGAGTTCATTAGTTTTCCTTACTAATTACAAATAGCAATCAAAGCCCAAGTGTACATATTGGAAAATGATATGGGAGTTAAATTTGAAACATACCGTGTAAATTCTCAAAGGAGGAGTACTTCTAACTAGAGATGGTAATGATGTTGTGAAAAAGCCATATTCGCATATTATTGGACCACCTTGTACAATGCATAACCGCACCAAATGCTTATGGTGTGGATATGGTTTTAAGTTTTTAAAATTGATATTGTGACAACCCATCGTCACATGAGTGATATAATATAAAACAAAGCGCGGAACTAATATTAAACATCATGATTACTAGAAAACACAATAAATTAAAATCGATCTCATATAACCACAAAAGCTAAAACATATTGCATCTGAGTCTACAAACTATGCCACGTGTATCATTTATCTCACAAGATGATACTTATCACTGTTCATTTGGTTAATTTGCCACAACAAGCTATATACGATAACATGTTCACATATACAAGTCATATCTATATAACCATGGCACGCCGTCTAAAACTTGTGTTGATACACAACATTTACAAAGTACCCCAAGGATCTGAGAGTACAGGGACAATACATAGACTCTACTACAAAACACTAGCATCATATCCAACCTTCCACGGCTACTGCTCCTCTTGTTGCTCAGCCTCAATCGCATGATCTCTACCTCATCGTGCACGACCACATAAAAGATGTGGAAACCCACGTGACACGACTAATGTCCCAGCGAGAGATATAACTTTCCATCAATAATTATTATAAGCGTAGATAGATTAAAATAAGAAAATAACATTATTATCAGGATGAGTACATTTAGCTAAATGATATGAATATGGCAATTAACATTGTTTAAGAAATTTAGACATCTGCAATTGAGTAGTATAACATCTTATACTTTTAGAGGAATATGAAGAATATGTGTAACAGTTAATTTATCTTATCGCATTATAAATCAATCAATCAGTACAAGAGATAAGGCAAAGGGTAATCTAATGTGAGTCATGTTTAACCCTAAGTAAATATATTACACAGCTGTATTACGTCTTTAGTTATTATTATGTCCTGAGGAGATGAGGTATCCCATGTAGGGAAATACGATATCAGATTGGCAATGAAAATAAAAAAAAAATACTGACATATTTCCCATTAACCAGCATATCGTGTCAATAATTATACAATGGGAAGGATGATTTCACAAAGATACACCTGGTCCTGGAGCAAGTCCAATGACAATCATCATCGATGTAGATGCACACTCTGTCTTGGACGGTGTCTGTGCAACTGCTATATGTACTCGGACTCGTCTAACTGCTCCTCCATGGACAGTAGATTCAGACAATTGTTGTAGTGACTCCTCTGATGTCGCCATGGACTACGAGTTTATGTTACCCTCCTAGCAGCAGCCAAAGGACTCCTGCCTCTAGAGCAGTCCACACGGACCAACTAGAACTCTTATCGTCATGTTAGAATGGACGGGAAGGAGTTGTCTCTCCCATTGGTGTACTAGTCACTAACCTACTCTCTCACAATAATGATCCTCAGTTGTTTCTCTCTCGTGGCTACCCTCCCTAGTGTAGTAGGACTTGCCTCGGCTATTGTGGCTACCACAACCAAAGAGGACAACAATTGTCAGAGCAACTGATTATCAATTGTCTGTGTCATAGTTGTGCTTTGGGAAGCCTCCAGTACCCCTCTATATATAGGAGGGGTTAGGGTCAAGGTTCCCGATCTCCAGCCAATACGGGACTAAAAGCGGGAGTGGAAAGGACCGGAAGATCTTGAATTTTCGTAACAATTCTGGAAGTTTTGCAACCTGCGTGCATCAAAACTGTCGTCTCACCTAGTGAGATGGTCGTATGGGATGCGAGATGGTCATCTCTCTAAGCAAGATGGTCGGTTTGCACTTTCCCAACCAAATATGAATTGGAAAATTCATTTCTAAATTAATGTCATATGTTAATTTACTTGCACCCCAAGTAAGTACAATTGAGACATGTTCAGGAGAACTTCAGAACCTTCATTCGTCCCAACCAGGCTGTCCCACACAAGAGAAAAACCCATCTCACTCACCGAGATAGTCATTTAGTGAGTTTGAGTCGAGTCAATCGGTTCAACAGCTTGAACAGATCGGTTCATAGGACATAACTAAGCCAATTCGATTTCTAATCTGCCTGACAACACAAACAGTCGTCTCAACACTTGATATGCCCATCTGGTTGTCCAAATAGTCGTCTCACCCAATGAGATGTTCGTTTGGCAGTCCAGTCAGCAGATTCATTGATTTGTTGCATGAATTGAGTACATAAACACTTTAGCAATCAATACAATTATCATTCAAGATCAAACTCCTCTTCTAGATGAGTTCCTATGTGTGTGACCCTATAGACCCCATATCACATTGGTAGTGAATGTCCATAACAACTTATGACATTGCAAGCAATGAGCGGGCCTAGTTTCACATCAGTGCTACCCAAATGAATGGAAAGTTAGGGGGCAACTTCCACCTACAATATGTGTATGGTGTTACAGTATTTGTATAGTTCCTTTGTCACTATATCCAGATTGAACTAGAGGCATGAAGTAGTCATCTTTATTATTATTCAATCTTGTTCCTTGAACCAGAGCAGAGGGCATGAGATATATGTAAGCTCAATAATACATATTGACTCACATGTGTATGGACATACTTTTCTTAGTCTCGCTAATCAACAGGCCTTGGATATCATACTCATGTCAGAGGGACAAATCCCATCTCTATCACTCACAATCAATCCCCATTTATCAAAGTCACCAATCATCACTGTTATAACAACCCATGTTTTAGAACTGTGTTTGATGATTTCAAAGTGTACCCAATGACATGTGATGAGTGTAGTGATTTTAGGTCTAAGAACCACAACCACCACCATCACTGTGGGAGCTGACTATGATTTCCATGATGACGGCTTCCATGTATCATTATCACGGTGGGTATGTTTGATACACTATTCTCTAACATGTATATGTGTGCTTGGTTTGATATTGCCATATCATGACTAATGAGACTCTTTCATCAACCAACTCACACTCTGATCTTATGTGTTATTCTTGTCTGTCTACCTTCCATAATAACAACCGATCAGGGACATAATGAGAATGTTCATACTCTTAACATATGTATGATCTCATTGTTCAAGTCCTAAACTTGAAGACATACGTCATTGAGTAATATCATTCTCTAAACATTTATTATGTAATTCATTATCTCATAACTGAATATACAAAATAAACTGGAATCTTGCCTTTATAATTAATCAAATCATTTACATGTTATGCCATGACAATCATCATATGGTTGGCTCTCTGGGCATACATACCAACAGACTCCCACTTGCACTTAGAGTCAATCACCCACGGATCTCATCCCGAGTGACCTTACATGACCATCATGCTTCTGCTGCGCAAGTGCTTTTACAACGGGTTTAGCAATGTTTGCTTTAAGTCAGTATTTTGTAATATTCTCATCTCTTCTTTGTATGACTACTAGTATGAGATAGAAGTTTTGTAGTATGATATTCAAGATTCCCATCCTAACTAGTAGCTACATTGTTGTTATTAGTATTTATATTGTGTCGTCAATGGTTGGAACCTCATACAAGTTCATTCGTATGAACTTCTTGATCCATATAGTATCATCTGTTATTCTTATAACACAGAGATACTCGATGTCTTTTGTAGATTCGAACAACTATCATAAGCTCGGAACCCTTTCTAGCTTATAGTTCTCGTTTGTCATCAAACATAAATTTAGATTACAATTATTTTTTTAGTTTGGAAGCTTGCATGGGTGTAACCCTTTACATCCAACTCTTCCTTATTACCATAACCAAGGAACCAATCCTTTAAGTGATTCACAAGCACCTAAAGATGTTCTTTATGGTAGTTCAGTGACTCTCACTGTCATCTGACATATACCTTCTTGTCATGTCCAATACATACAAAATTGCTAGGTAGGTAGGTGTGTGTATATATATATATATATATATATATATATATGTGTGTGTGTGTGTGTGTGTGTGTGTGTGTGTGTCTTTTCATCATGTCAAATACATATGAGATGACTGGATATCCTCTTGTCATGTCCAATACATATGAGATAACGTTATATCCTCTAGTCGTGTCTTCTACATATGAGATAACATGACAAGTACATAATATCGCATTCAAGACAGATCCAATTGTGAATGCATATGTCATCTATCCATGTGTTTCTATTCTTCATAAGGAAAGCAAGTCAAGCATTTCAAGAAGAAAGTCACAGTCACACCCCTACTACTATTCTAACAACTACCAATTCTCATCCGAGGAGAACTCTACTAACATTTGGCTCCTAAGAGACTAACTCCATGGATCATGGATATGTTTTCTCTCATTGAGTTTTGCATGTTAATCCTTCAACATCTTATCAATGCATGTGCTATTACTTAGGTCAAGAAGCTTTCCAGATCTATCTCTATAGACCTCGATCCCTATCTCATAGGATGCTTCGCCTAAACCCTTCATATAGAAGGTACTTTCCTTGCCATGTTTTAACATATGTAGGATAAGGATGCTATTCTCCATCATTTGTGAAATATAAAATATGCTTCCACTAAATATTTTGTAATCACATATTCCATCTTCATTCGGACTCAAGTCAAACCCTTTGACTGTCCTATCAAATAGAAGATTCCAACTCTGAGATACTTGTTTCAATCCACAAATTGACCTTTGTAACTTATAGACTTTATTTGCATTAATAGATTTATAAAACCATTAGGTTGTGTCACGTACACATCCTTTTAACTATTCTAATTAAGGAATGTGGTTTTAACATCCATATGCCAAATCTCACAGTCATATTAAGCTGCAACAGCAAGCATGAACCAGATGAATTTAATAATGATAATTGGTGAAAAGACTTTATCATGTTCAACACTTTGAACTAGTTTAAAAATTTTGCAGCCAATTTATCTTTCCATGTTGGTCTTCTTAAAAAAAACCAAATGCACCTATGTTTTTTACCCCTTTAGTGGATCAACAATGTCATACCTTGTTGGTTTACACGGAGTCCATCTTTGATCCCATGGTTTCAAGCCATTTCTCAGATGTTGGTCCCTTAATAGTTTCTAGGTAGGTTATTGACTCGTCTATATGATCAACTTACTGCCTTCCTGAGTTATAAGACATCATAATCTTTCAAACTCAAGGTGTGTTCTTCTAGAACTATGAGTTCTGTGTTTACATAAGGAACTTGAGATTCTACAACAACTTGTGATTCTCCGTGTTCTTATTGTATCTCTTTAGTTTCTATGTTTTCTTGTTTGTTTTGAACATTTTGAGTTCTACTTTTACTTTCATTGATTCCTTTAGAACTAATTTCCATTTAGAAATTCAGCCTAGCAACAAAATTTTGTTGTCATGTTAAAATATAAGTAGTATTCAACAAGATAACATTCATATGATTTATGGATAAAGCCTTTTAAGAAACTATTTTCTTATACAAGCTTTCAATCCTAATATCTATAAAAGAATCATCGAGACTCCTCCCATGCCATACCTCATATGGTGTCTTTTGAACCATTTTAGATGGTACAATGTTTTAGTGTAAAGCATGTGGCCAAAAGAAATTGTAAGTTCAACTAGATTTTTTTTATAATCTCACCATGATTTAACATGGCCTAATACATTCTTTCTGACACATCAATATGTTTCAAGTAGAGTTCCATGCGATACACTATCATGATTTCTCCAGAAGGTCCTCAAACTCTTGGTTAAAATATTACAACATTGATCACATCAATGTATCTTAATACTTTACCAAGTGAGTTACGTACTTCATTCATAATCTCCTTGAACACTTCAAGAGATTCATACCTGTATTTTATTAAATATAAATTATCATATCTACTGATCACATCAGTAAATATAATGAGGAACTTGTAACTACCTTTAACATTCATTCCAAAAGGTCTATGTACATTAGTATGTATTGGTCCTAATGGAATAGTTGATCTCCCACTACATCTAGTGAAGATCCTTTTATCATTTTACACAACAAATAAGACATGCATGTCTCTATTGGTTCAATAACCAAAAGAGTCTAGGTAACCATCATATGGATTCTAGAAATGCACTTCTCATTTATGCACTCTAGATGACAATGCTATAGGTATTAATTGTTTGAGTTATCAAGTATGTGTCATACACATTTGTCTCTACAACTATCAAGTATAGTTTGTGAGACATAGGGCATTTCCATAAAAGATCATAATGTTCTTGTCATACAAAACATATGATGCTTGGCAAGTACACAATAGCAATTCTCTAATTCTATTATGTGCCCATGAATGACAACCTTTAACTATAGTGGCAGCAACCCTTGCTCCATATAGTTCTAGTTTATTTCTTCTCAGGTCCTGAAGTGGAGATCTCTATCTCTATCTTCTCCCTGAGATCCTCTATGAAGAGGATAATTCATTTCCAATGTCCAGACAAGTGACAATGGTGGCACTTTCTTTTCTTTATCCTTTAAGTGAAAAAGGATATATTCCTTTTACACTTACCCTTCCCCATAACTTGAGTGCAGATGACTTAAACTTATGCTTAGCCTCAGAACACTTCTTATCCTTGCCTTGGCCCTAGGACTCACTTTCGTTGATCATCATCATAGATTTGTCCTTCTTCTTTGGCATCAACATGCCAAACATTTGATAAACTGGCTATATTATTCATGCAATGTTTGCATAATCATATTCATGGTCAACTCTTGACCTAAGAGAAATCCCAGTCATTCCACAGTTCCAATCATATTGAGCACATGGGGTTCTATTGGACCTCCCTTTGTCAGTTTGCACTCAATCAACATTTTGGAGACATTATACCTTCTATGATTTACATGATTCTTAGGATGTGTTACATCTCAAGAATGTCCATGTTTTCATTTTGTTCATGCAACTCATAGTTCATACAATAGAGCATTAGGTATTTAAATGTATATGGCATCGTTGACATGATTCCAATAAGCATCCATTTAGCCTTAGGCACATTTGGAGTGGGTTCCTCTGGCATTGATCTATCAAGGACATAGAGCTTTCACTTATTGATGAGAACATTTCTCAAAGTCCTTATCAATTGTGGAAATTTATCCTATTTTTGTCCTTTTAAAGGACTGATCACATTTTGAACATGTTTGTGTTCGACATTTGATTCTACAAAGAAATATTGATATTTTGTAAAACATTTTTATTTGGTTTGATTTGATAGATTTGATTATATTAATTAGGTCTTTAATTATTATCACTCTCACTATTGTATTCAAATTGATAACCCTCATGTATCAATTCGGAAGATTGCAGCGTACAACCTTCTAGTGAACTAAGATCCAAATATTATCAAAGTCATGAGCCAGCTAGGGTTGTCACCCACAACTTAATTCTATCTGGTAGGAAACTTTTGCCAATTGCATTATATGCAACTCTTGATAGATGATATGCGCAACTCCTTGCCATGATCATCTGCATTCCTCTAGGTGCTTAATCCAATTAAGGTCACCTAGTTAAGCCTGACCCAAAAGCCAACACGATAAATATGCACCCTGCTAGGACAGACCCACATATCTACCATCACTTTTCCACGAGATATACGACACACCACGCTATGGCATGCCCACACTTGGTCGATCAAGATTTTCATGTGTGTTGTTTATGGAAAGCATCTAAGACTTAAAATTTTATTTGAGGGAGTTTTGTATAAAAATACATATACTTTATCCAATCACCACATATATAGTACGTATCATATACATGGTATAACCACAAATGAGAACATGTAATAAATAAAACACACAAGTGATGGTTATGGACATACTAATGTAATTCCTTGGAGCCACAAGGAATTACTACTACCTATGGTCCACACCATATGCAACATGTTGTTGGTGAAGATCTTGTTCTTGAACCAATCTGGGTTGATGAGTTCAACTCTTGAACCAATTGGCTCACCTCCTGCTCGATTGGTTGGGCTCTTGAAATGGTCATCTAGTTTTCAAGTCCAAGAAACATCTGGAAACCTCCAGTTGGTCAGTTGGTCCCCCAATCAATCGATTCATCCTCATGTCGTTTGGCCTCCTTGATCCTCCAGTCGATCAGGTCATCTCACGAGCCGCTCATTTCATCTTTATGCAGATCGTCATCTCACATTGAGATATAAATTAAAGCTATCATATTTATTATTACATTGTATACGGAGAAAACCTCAAGTTACATTCAAGGGGAAATAGGAAGAAGAGCATTATTTACATTTGGAAAAGAGAGAGAGGATCGATATGTAGACCGATTAACAATAGGAATAAATAACCATAATAGACGGCTGGACCGAAACCCTTTGGAATAGCCCTGGAGATCGTTAGAGCGTGAGAGCGAGAGTAAGCGGAGGAAAAACCTCATACGGGGAGAAGAATTTCAAAGACAAATCTTTCCTTTCTTTCTCGCTGGATGCACACACAGATCTGGGGTTTTGGCCACAATCATGCTTCACATCCACCATCAAAATCAATTTTATGGCGATGCATGTAAGTCACACACACACACACACACACACACACACACACATATATATATATATATATATATATATATATATATATATATATTCGTTTGGGTTATCTATGTGGTGATTAGATAGATGTGCACATCAAATAGTTTAAATATTCACAGTGCATGAAAAAAGTAAACATGGTAAAACCAAAATTTGATCATATCAATTATCCTAAAAAATAATTAATAGATGTGGCTCTGATACCTACCACTGTAGGGAAATACAACATCAGATAGGTAGCAGAAATAAAAAATTTACGGATGTAGTTCCCATTAACCAGCAGATCACGCCAATAACTATGTAATGGGAAGGATGGTTTTACGAAGATATACCTGGTCTTAAAGCAAGTCCAGCGACAATCCTCATTGATGTAGATGTGCACTCTATCTTGAATGGTGCTTGTACAACTCCTGGATGCACTCAAACTCATCTGGATTCTCCTCCATGGACAACAAACTCAGACAACTACTGCAGTGACTCCTCAGATCTCGCCACAGATTGTGAGTTGATGTTGCCCTCCTAACAATAGCCAAAGGACTTTTGTCTATAGAGTAGTCCACACGGACCAACTAGAACCCATGTTGTCCTGCTAGAACGGATAGGAAGGAGTTGTACCTCTCATTGGTGTACTAGTCACCAACCTGCTCTCCCACAATAATGATCCTCAGTTGTTTCTCTCTTGTGGCTATCCCTCCCTAGTCAGGTAGGATTTGCCTGGGCTCTCATGGTTACCACAACCAGAGTGGACAACAATTCTCAAAATAATTGATTCTCAATTACACGTGTTATAGTTGTGTTCTGGGAAGCCCACAATACCTCTCTATATATAGGAGGGTTAGGGTTAAGGGTCCCAGTCCCCAACCAATACGGGACTAAAGCAGGAGTGGAAAGGACCGGAAGATCTTGAATTTTCACAACAATTTTGGAATTTTCACAACATGCGTGCGCCAAAACAGTCATCTCACCTAGAGAGATAGTCGTATGGGGCATGAGATAGTCATCTCACTAAGTGAGACTGTCGTTTTTTACTTTCCCAGTTAGATATGAATTGGCAAATTCGTTTCTAAATTAAAATCATACATTAATTTACTTGCACCCCAAGTAAGTGCAATTGAAACATGTCTCAGAAAACTCCATAACCTTCATTCATCCCAAACGGGCCATCTCACACAAGTGAGACACCCGTCTCACTCACCCAGATGGTCGTCTGGTGAGTTTGAGTTGAGTCAATCGGTTCAACAGCTTGAACTGGTCGGTTCATAGGGCATAACTAAGCCAATTCAATTTTTGATCTGCCTGACAACCCAAACGGCCGTCTCAACACTTGAGACACCCATCTGGCTGCCCAAACGGCTGTCTCACCCAGTGAGATGGTCATTTGGCAGTTCAGTCAACCAATCTGTTGATTCGTTGCATGAATTGAGTCTTAAACACTTTAGCGATCAATCTAATTATCATTCAAGACCAAACTCCTTTTCTAGATGACTTCCTATGTGTGTGACCCTATAGGTCCCATATCACAATGGCAGTGAATGTCCATAACAACTTATGACATCACAATTAATGAGCGGTGCCTAGTCACAGATTAGTGCTACCCAAGTGAATGGAAAGTTGGGGGGGAAACTTCAACCTACAATCTATATATGGTGTTATAGTGTTTGTATAGTTCCTTAGTCACTAATATCCATATTGAACTAGAGGCATGGAGTACTCATTCTCGTTATTATTCAATCTTATTCCTTGAACTAGAGCAGACTGCATGAGATATATGTAAGCTCAGTATCACATATTGACTCACTTGTGTCTAGCCATATTTTTCTCAGTCTCGCTAATCAAGAGGCATTGAATATCATATTCCTGTTGGAGGGACAAATCCCATATATATCACTCACAGTCAATCCCCATGTGTCAAATTCACCCAATCATCACCATTATAACAACCCATGTTTTAGGACTGTGTTTGATGATGTCAAAGTGTACCCAACTACATGTGATGAGTGTAGTGATTTTAGGTTTGAGAACCACAACCACTACCATCATTGTGAGAGCTGACTATGACTTCCATGATGATTGCTTCCATGTGCTAGTCTCACGGTGGGTCTGTCTGATACACTATTCTCTAACATGTATTTGTGTGCTTGGCTTGATATTACCATATCATGACTAATGAGACTATGCCATCAACCAACTCAAACTCTGATCTTATGTTTTATTGTTGTCTATCTACCTTCCATGATAACAACTGATCAGGGACATAATGAGAATGTATATACTCTTAACATTCATATGATCTCATTATTGAGGTCCTCAACCTGAAGACATATGCCATTAAGTAATATCATTCTCTAGACATTTAGTATGTTATTCATTATCTCATAACTGAATATATAAAATAAATTGAAAGCTTTCATTTATAATTAATCAAATAATTTACATGTTATGCCATTACAATCATCATATGATTGTCTCTCTGTGCATACATACTAACATACCACTCATACTCCAACTGATCACTGCTAAGTTGAAATGAGTGCCATACAATATCTAGGAGGAGCCAAACTCCTATGATCTCCCACACCCTCAGTCAGTTCGAGTCCTCCGCAGTGACATATAACATCCAACTGCAAAACAACCTAGTCTGCCTTGGTTTATAGACACGACACTAGTGAAAACTAAGTTGCGACCGCATCTGTACTCCTACCGAGGTATGACTGCAGCCATCCTCAAAACATATCATATATATATATATACTGAATCAAATCACTTGAGATAAGGCCTCACCATTCTCCTAAGGTATGATGACAACCCAATCCTGCAAAAATGCATGTACTCAATAGTATACGACTCCGAGCTTCCACAGAGGGAGAACATGTTTCACCATCCAACAAATACTGATGTTGAAGATGGATGTATGGCACAAGGAAACTACATGATTGGGTTTTCACTTGATTAGTTAAGACAATTGGTGTCTTTTAGCATCAATCAAGTTACAATATACAAACCCAAAACAAACTCTACAAAGATAAGGGTATGTTGCAATGTCAGAAGATATGAAACATATAAGGTATGAACTTATTACATCATCACTAGATACCACTGCCATACAAGGTCATCAACAATATCACATCACTAGGGGATAATAATCCCTCATCTCATCACTACAGGATATCACCTCACATTAGGCATAAAGCCTCTACCAGGTCATAGGACCCAAATCATATAGTTCTTGTACATTATCATTATCTCATCGCGCCTCATAAAGGCTTATAATCATTACTATGTGTCATGTAAAATGCACCACATCAATCACTAGCTATGATACTTATTCCACCTATAAGGTTAGGGTTACACAAGTAGGAGAGAGAAAACATCAACTCATGCTATTCATTCAAGCAAGCTCAATAAGTACATCATACACTTTGAGAATTAGGGTTAGGGTTTCTCAAATAATCGATAGGGTTTCCATTTCAATACTTGTCATTAAATCCTAGGTACATCATCCCCCACATTCATGGAGCACATTAGGGTTAAGCGTCATAGTTGTGATTATTTAATAATTTCAACAGAACTATGTATCAACCATCACTCGTGCATGTGTAGAGACCAAACAATCAAGGCATGTGTTGCGACCAACATGAGTTACACACTGTAGCAACCACTTGTTGTGACCAAACCAACAACCAACTTAAGGTATCGAACGAACCAACTAGGTTAGGGTGTTGCGACCATAAGAAACTAGGGTTAGGGTTTTTGCACCCACAACACATCAACAAGTGTAGCGACCTCAAGCACCAAGGTGAATGTAGCAACCCAAACAACACAACCAACCCAAAATCAAAATAGATGATAAACATCAAGAAAACTTAAGCATCATCAAGGGGGAAACTCCATGCAAAGATGGTCATCAACACCCTAAAACCAACACCACAAGGTAAACATGGAAACCCATGATAATAGAAGGGAAACAATGCATCCAACTCATATAAACCAAAGATCAAACCTCCAACATCATATGATGGTTGAAACATATCATGATGATAAAACCAAGGATCATATATGCATGTAAAAAACAACAACTTCTTCATCACTTAGAAATCAGGTGCATGAATTAGGGTTTAGGAGAAAAAGTAGTCTATACAAGAACACTTCATAATCTTAAACCCTAGATCATGATGACATCATCTAACATCTCATGATCATATATCAGAGATGAAAATAGTAACATGTAAGCAAGAAATATGGTGCAATAATAGAAGAGGGGAAAGTTATATAACCCGCCTTAAGAAGAAGATTAAGCTCCAAAGCCACAAGCTTCCAAAAGAGAGAAAGAAGCTCCAACTAGGATAAATTCCACAACCACAAGGTCACCTCAAGAAGAAGAAAATAGATCAAGGTCAAAGGAAATCTCAAGATGAAGCAAACTCAAACCCTAGGCCGGCTAAAGAAGAAGAAAGGAGGAAACTTCAACTCTTTTAGGTACAAACATGGTCAAACCATAGTCTCCGACCTCTATGAAGAGAAGTTCCTCAAGATAGCCATAAGGGTGATCCATAGTCTCATGGTCAAGAAAGGAGAAGAAGGCAGGGTTCAAAGAAAATGAGATCAAAGGTGTAGAACCACTTAACAGGGAGGAAGATCCCCAAGGATCGCCACAAAGAAGATGATCAAGCTCAAGATCACCACATGAAAAGATGATTGGCCAACAAAGCTCAAAGATCACCACCTTCTCTAGCTCCACCAAGCTCAAGGCCGAACACAAGGAAGATGAGAGGAAAAAGAGCTAAAGGATATGCTTGCATGTGAAAGAGAGAGCTTATATACTCAAGGGGTAGGAGCGAGGTGAAGGTATGAGGTGTCAAGGTATTAAAGCATCAAAAGGACACTTTTACCACAAAGGATCATCCATGCAAACATACAATGAAAGTATCATAAAAAACTATATGGTGTATCAAACACTTAGGTCCACTACACTCACAAGGTCAAAGCTAAGCACATAGGTAGGTCGCAACACCACCCAAGGTCACAACGCTTCACATGGACACAAACCCTAGACACAAAAACACATGCTAGGGAACCAAGGTCGCAACAAACAACACTCAAGGAAGTGTTGCGGTCACAACACTTCACAAAACATCACACAAGGTTGATACATCCATCAAACTCAAGCATCCCTACAAAGCCATGCAAACCCTACTATCATCTCATGACGCCACCTCATCAACCAAGCCCCAACAAGGTGCCCCAACACATCATTATCTCTCTCATGATGCTAAGGAACAAAAGGCACAACCTACATGTGAAAAATTATAAGATAGACCCTCAACATGGGTAAATTGCAACTTGGTCCAAAACAAGCATAACTAGCTCAAACGTCACCCAGACAAGATCAAACTGAAAACATAAACTTGTCACATGTTATTGATGCATCTCAAGAGATTAGATTCAGTTTAAACATCTTATTAAGCAAAGTAAGCGCAAACAAGCATTAAGCTAGGCCAGGGGTCTTACAACCATAAACCCCTAACAAGGATTTCGCCCCCGAAATCCTACTCAAAAAGAGACGGATATTTCCTATGCATCTCTTCCTCAAGCTCCCACATGGCTTCCTCCACACTAGGTGATGCCACAAAACCTTAACCAAAATGATATCCTTATTCTTTAACTTCTTGATCCTCCTATCCAAGATCAACGCAAGACCTTCTACATAAGACATGTTCTCATCGAACTCAATCTCTATTGGCTCTAGCACCAACTCAATGTCGGGGTGACACTTCCTCAACATTGAAACATGAAACACTGGATGCAACCTATGCAACATAGATGGAAACTCTAACTTATAAGCCACCTTCCCAACACGTGCCACTACAGGGTAAGGTTCCATATACCTGGGAGGAGCCAACTTACCCTTCTTCCCAAACCTCAACACGCCTTTCCAAGGAGAGACCTTTAGATACACCTTGTCTCCCACTTGGAACTCCAACAATCTATGACAGTTATCAACATAAGACTTCTGCCTATCTTAGGTTGCCTTCAACTATTGTTGTACCATCTTAATCTTCTATGTGGTTTGCTGCACAACATCAGGACCTAGAAGCTGATATTCGCCAATCTCATACCAACACAACGGAGATCTACAATGTCTCCCATATAAAGCTTCATACAGTGCCAAGTCAGTACTCCTCTGATAACTGTTATTGTAGACAAACTCTATCAAACTGAGATGTACATCCTATCTTCCCAAAAACTACAAGACATAGGCTCTCAAATGATCTTCCAACGTTTGTATAGTCCTCTTAGACTATCCATCTGTCTGTGGGTGAAATGTTGTACTGAACCTCAACTTTGTATCCAAGGTTGTATGCAGACGCTCCCAAAAGTGAATGGTAAACCAAGAACCTCTATCTAACACAATGGTAGCTGGGATACCATGCAAATGAACTATGTCATCAATATAAACATGAGCCAACTTCTTAGTTGTATACATTGTCTTTACATGAAGGAAATGAGCTAACTTTGTCAACCTGTCAATGATCACCCATATGGAATCATGGCCTTTAGCTATCCTAGGAAGTCCAACCACAAATTCCATCATGATATTATCACATTTCCACTATGGTATAGGCAACGGTTGCAAAGTTCCTACATGTTTCTGATGTTCTGCCTTAACCTGCTGACACACTATGCACTTAGCCACAAACTCAACCACATCTTGCTTCAAACCATGCCACCAGTATAGATCTTTTAGATTGTGGTACATCTTGGTGCTACCTGGATGCATGGCGTACATCGAAGAGTGAGCCTCTTCTAGAACCAACTTCCTCAGATCATCAACATGAGGTACTGCTACTCTATAGTGGTAACATACTGTCCCATACCCTGACTCATGGAAGCTGCTACTCTACTGTGGTAACATATTGTCCCATACTCTGACTCATGGAAGCCGTCCTTCTTCTCACTGCCAAACTCTGATCAGATATACTATATCACATTATCATCACATTGTGCATCTATGATATGTTGCCTTACCATAGGCTTCACCTATAATTGGGACAACAAACCTGCCAACAAAGACACCTCCAACTTTACATTCATCTGATGCAACGAGACCAACATGTCTCTCTTATGGCACACCAAAGAGCATAATTGCACCTTATCCACAGATGACAATAAAGAAGATTTCCCGCTCAAAACATCTACCACCACATTCGCCTTCCCTAGAAGGTAGTATGTGGTGCGATCATAGTCCTTGATAAGCTCCATCTAGCGTCTCTGCCACATGTTCAACTCCTACTTTGATAAGATGTACTACAAGTTCTTGTGGTCATTGAAGATATGACACTTCTTGCCATAAAAGGTGGTTCCTCCATATTTTCAAAGCATGGACCACCACTGCAAGCTCCATAGCATGCATCAAGTAGTTCTCCTTGTGTATCTTAAGTTTCCATGAAGTGAAATAAATCACATTCTTCTTCATCAACACACAACCCAAACCATTCTTTGACACATCATAAAAGACTATGTAACCTTTCCATTGCTCTGGCAAAACCAACATTGGTGCAGTGGCGAGCTTCTCCATAAAAACCTGAAAATAATGTCTACACTTGTCATCCCAGAAAAATGACACATCTTTCCTCATCAACTTTGTTAGGGGAAACACCACTACGCTAAAGTTCTTGACAAACCTCATGTAGTAACCTGCTAAGCCAAGGAAACTACGCACCTCTGTTGGTGTCTTTGGCTGATCCCACTCTATCACAGATTGGACCTTCTTGGGATCCACACATACACCTTCAGCAGATATCATGTGTCCAAGGAAAGACACATCCTTTAGTCAAAACTCACACTTGCTGAACTTAGCATACAACTTGTACTACCTTAACAAGGTCCATGCCTACCATAGATGTTGCTCATATTGCTGGCTACCTTGGGAGTATATAAGAATGTCATCAATGAACACCACCATGAACTGGTCAAGATAAGGTATGAACACTTTGTTCATTAGGTCCATGAACGTTGTTGGTGCATTGGTTAGCCCAAACAGCATAACCACAAACTCATAATGACCATACTGAGCCCTGAAAGCTGACTTGGGTATGTCATCTACCTTGAACCGCAACTAATGATATCCTGACCTTAGATCTATCTTTGAGAACACTATGGCACCTCACAATTGGTCAATCAGATCATCTATCCGTAGCAAAGGATACTTGTTCTTGATCGTCACTTTGTTCAGTTGTCGGTAATCTATGCACAACCTCATGGATCTATCTTTCTTCTAAACAAACAGCTCTAGAGCATCCCAAGGCGATATGATCGGGTCTGATAAAGCTCTTCTCAAGCAACTCCTGTAACTACTTATTCAGATCTTGCATCTCAGTTGGTTCCATCTTGTATAGTGTTTGTGCTATCGGTTCCGTACTGGGTACTAGATTGATCTCAAAATCAATCTCTTGGGGTGGAGGAACACCTGGGAACTCATCAGGAAACACATCTTCAAACTCACAAACAACTGGCACTTCTTGGATACTAGGACTCCTCACCTTAGTATCCACCACTTGTGCCAAGAACACCTCATAACATTACCTCATCAACCTATTTGTTGTCATAACTGACACCAAAAACCTCAGGATAATTTTCCTATCTCTTTGGAAGATCCACAAAACACCACCATCACAAAATGTCACCACCTTGGCACTATAGTTCAAAACCACCCGGTATTTCTCCAAAGTATCCATTCCAAGGATCACATCAAATCCATGCATGTCAAGTGGTATGAGATCAACTTGAATGTTGTGTCCTGAGAAAGAAAGAAGACAGGATGGACACACCTCCCGCAACTCAGCAGAACCAACAAAAGGGGTTTTTAAGCGAAGACTATCACATCTACAACTAATAGACAAAGAACAACTAGCTATTACTTCTCTAGTGATAAAAGAGTGTGTTGCACTCGGGTCAACCAAAGCAGATATAAAGTGGAAGAAGACAAATTAGAATGAAATTACTCCATCTTACTTATCACGGCCCTCGGGTTGACTACTCCTTCCAACTGACACATGGAATAGAATCAAGTTGTTGCCTATTTTCACCCCCATCCTCTACTGGCTTGCCCAGACGAACCCACTTGTGATGCCTGACCGCACCTCGACCTTCACCAATGCTGAATTTTCACTGATGTGACGCTTGTTGACTTTATCTTTGTTGTTGTGTCACCTCTTCATCCTTTACCGTACATGCCCACCTCATATGTCCTACTTGCCCACACTTATGGCAAGTCTTGGTCTTGTAATGTTGCCTAGATGGCCCCGTCACTGACACTGATGTCTCACTATGAGATCATGCCAGTGGAAAAGTACACCTCTACCTTTACTTGGTGACCACTAGGACTAGACCACCAACCTCTATTGTGACTGGGGTGCTGAAAACCTAGGATTCTTGAAGCCTCCAGACAACGTTCCTTCATATTGTTTCGGTATCTTCTTTGAATTCACCTCTCGCTTCCCTACAACTAACTGCTCTACTCTCCTGACTAACTCCACAAACATGGTAAACTATTCCATGTTCTCTAAAGTTGATACTAGTGTTGTCAACTCGAAGCTCAAACCCTTCTCAAAATGTCTAATCCTCTCCTTATCTGTAGCAACCATATGCAAATAAAACCTTCCATGAACTTTGCCTCGTACTCGTTGATCATCATAGATCCCTACCTGGTCTTCTCAAATTGCATGATCTTCTCATACAGATAAGTCTTCTCATATAGATAAGTCTCTAGAAAGTATAAGCTCACAAACGCTCACCACAAATCTTCCCAACTGATCACAACACCTGGCCTTTTCTCCTCTTCAATGGCCCACCAATGGCCATCACTCCCTTTCAACAGGTATATTGTGTGCTTCACCTTATCCTCTTCAGGGATATTGAGGATCTTGAAGGCCTTTTCCATCTTGGTCAACCACATATCAACATCAGTTGGATCTGCCATACCAGTGTTGTAACATCCCAGGATTTGAGGCCTCAGATATGATGATCTTAAAAGGAATGATTGGACTACCCATATCACCAAGGTGCACCTCCTTTTCCGAGAGCCCATCACTAAAAAACTCCATAGTTAAGTGTGTTCAGCTTGGAGTAGTATTGGGATGGGTGACCAGTCGGGAAGTTGATCATGGCATGCGCATGAGTGAGGATAAAGCGCACAGTTAAGGCTAGTGGTGGTCTGTGGGGCTAGTCGTCATTCCTAAAACTCTACTAGAGCCTAGGGCAGTGGGCTCGGGCATTACAAATGGTATCATAGCCATAACCCCTCCAGTACGTGGGGCCCACATGGGCATGTGGCATGCCAGTCTTGAGTCGTGCGGTCCAGACACGTAGGAAATGGTTGTCCATGGTTGACGTAGCCACCCTTGCACTGGTATTCCGTGATCGAGAGCTGGGTGTCCATGGGCCATTCTGGGTCTACACTGAAATGGGGTGATATTATGAGGCCTTATAGTTGAGCCTTGACGAGGATGTCAAGAGTCTAAGTAGGGGAAATTGTAACATCCTAGGATTTGAGGCCTCGGATATGATGATATTAAAAGGAATGATTGGACTACCCATATCACCAAGGTGCACCTCCTTTTCCGGGAGCCCATCACTAAGAACTCCATAGTTAAGCGTGCTCAGCTTGGAGTAGTACTGGGATGGGTGACCTATCGGGAAGTTGATCCTGGCATGCGCGTGAGTGAGGACAAAGTGCGCAGTTAAGGCTAGTGGTGGTCTGTGGGGACAGTCGTCATTCCTGAAACTCTACTAGAGCCTTGAGCAGTGGGCCCGGGCATTACAAGTGTATTCCAACTCCTTCGCATGTGTTAGCCTGTAAAAGGTCTTCCCAAAACCTTGAGATTCCATATTGGGAATAGCTGCCCTAGCTTGGGGTATGGGCATCCTATGCACCATATGCATCATTGTGGCCATAAACTGTCCAAACATGGACTGAAAAGTGGGATTGGCCATAGTTGACGGGTCAAACCGAGTCACTTCATGCACTCCATCATCTCTTGTCTGCCCCTTGGCACCACTTCTAGGTGCAACACCATTGCTCTCTGCATGTTCTTCGTGTTCACCTGACATATCTTTTATTCTCTTCTTCTTCTTCTTCTTTTGTATAAGTAGATGTTACCATTAAATATGTCGAATGACACGAGAACAGACACAAACCCTAGTCCTATGTCCCTATAGACTCAGCAAACCTAAAACTTTGATACCAACTTTTTCATGTGACAACCCACCGCCACATGAGCGATATAACTCAAAACAAAGTGTGGAACCAATACTAAACATCTAGATTACTGGAAAAGATGATAAATTAAAATCTTTCTCATATAAGGACAAAAGCGGAAACATATTACATTTGAGTCCACAAACTATGCCACATGTATAATATATCATGTCACAAGATGATACTTATCATTGTTCACTTGGCCAACTTGCTACAACCAACTGTATATGATAACATGTTCACATATACACGCCATATCTATACAACTAGGGCATACTGCCAAAAACTTATATCGATATATAACAATTACAAAACACCTACAAGGACCTGAGAGTATAGGGACGACACATAGGACTCTACTACAAAACACTAGCAGCATATCCAACCTTTCAACAGCTACTGCTTCTCTTGATGCTCAAACTCAACCACATAGTCTCTACCTCATCGTGCACGACCACCTAAAAGATGTGCAAAGGTGAGACTAATGTCCCAGTGAGAGATATAACTCTTCACCGACAAGTAATTATAAGCACAAATAGATTAAAGCAGAAAGATAACATTATTACCAGGATGGGCAGATTTATCTAAATGATATGAATACAACAATTAACATTGTTTAAGTAATTTAGACATCTACAATTGAGTAATAGAACATCTTATACTTTTAGAAGGAATATGAAGAACATGTATGACAGTTGATTTCTCTTACCGCATTATAAATCAACTAATTAGTACAAGAGATAACACAAAGGGTCATCCAATGTGAGTCGTGTTTAACCCTAAGCAAATATACTACACAGTTGTGTTATGTCTTTATATATTATTATACCCTGAGGAGATGAGGTATGACACTCATACTCCAAGTCACCACTGCTAAGTTGAAATTAGTGCCATATAATATATAGGAGGAGCCATACTCCTATGATATCCCACACCTTTGGTTAGTCTGAGTCCGCCACACTGACATATAATGTCCAAGTGCAACACAACCTAGTCTGTCTTAGTATATAGGCATAACACTAGTGAAAACTGAGTTATGACTGTAGTCACACTCCTTTCAAGGGTATGAACACAACCATCCTCAAAACATTTCATATATATATATATATATATATATATATATATATATATATATATATATATATATATATATATATATATATATATATGACATGACCTGAGATATGGCTTCGACCGTTCTCCTACCAGGGTATGACCATAGCTAATCCTGTAAAATGCATATACTCAACAGTATATGACTCTGAGCTTCCATTGAGGGAGAACCTGTTTCACCATCCAATAAATATTGATGCTGGAGATGGATCTATGACACATGACAACTATATGATTAGTGTAATGTCCCAGGATTTGAGGCCTCAAATAACATGATATTAAAAGGAATGATTGAACTACCCATATCACCAAGGTGCACCTCTTTTTCTGGGAGCACATCACTAAAGAACTCCATAGTTAAGCGTGCTCAGCTTGGAGTAGTACTAGGATGGGTGACCAGTTGGGAAGTTGACCCTGGCTTGCACATGA
Source organism: Alisma plantago-aquatica (assembly GCA_963693085.1). NCBI lineage: Eukaryota > Viridiplantae > Streptophyta > Magnoliopsida > Alismatales > Alismataceae > Alisma > Alisma plantago-aquatica. Next base: position 712,937,385 of record OY856412.1, on the reverse strand, counting down.
GTGAGCCTTGGGCAATGGGCCCTGGTGCTACAAATGATATCAGAGCCATAACCCCTCCAGTAGGTGGGGCCCACATGGGCATGTGGCATGCCAATTTTGAGCTGTACGGTCCAGGCATGTAGGAAAGGGCTATCCATGGTGACGTAGCCACCCTTGCATTGGTATTCCATGATCGGGAGCTGGGTGTCCATGGGCCATGTTGGGTCTGCACTGAAATGGGGAAATATTATGAAGCCATATAGTTGAGCTTTGACGAGGACGTCAATAGTCTATGTGGGGGAAATTGTAACATCCCAGGATTTGAGGCCTCATATAACATGATCTTAAAAGGAATGATTGAACTACCCATATCACCAAGGTGCACCTCCTTTTTCGGGAGCCCATCACTAAAGAAATCCATAGTTAAGTGTGCTCAACTTGGAGTAGTACTAGGATGTGTGACCAGTCAGGAAGTTGACCCCGGGTTGCACGTGAGTGAGGAAAAAGCACGCAGTTAAGGCTAGTGGTGATCTTTGGGGCCAGTCGTCATTCTTGAAACTCTACTAGAGCCTTGGGCAGTGGGCCCATGTGTTACAATTAGGGTTTCACTTGACTAGTTAAGCCAATTGGGTGTTTTTTAGCATCAATCAAGTTACAACATACAAACCCCTAACAAACTCTACAAAGATAAGGGTATGTTGCAATGTCAGAAGATATAAAATGTATAAGGTATGAACTTATCACATCATCACTGGATACCACTACCATATAAGGCCATCAACAATATAATATCACTAGGGAATAATAATCCCTCATCTCATCACTAGAGGATATCACCTCACATTAGGCATAAAGCCTCTTCCAGGTCATAGGACCCAAATCATAAAGTTCTTGCATATTATCATTATCTCATCATGCCTCATAAAGGCTCATAATCATTACCAGGGTGTCATGTCAAATACACCTTATCAATCACTAGCTATGATACTTATTCCACCTATAAGGTTAGGGTTACACAAGTAGGAGAGAGAAAACATCAACTCATGCTATTCATTCAAGCAAGCTCAACAAGTACATCGTACACTTTGAAAATTAGGGTTAGGATTTCTCAAATAATGGATTAGGGTTTCCATTTTAATACTTGTCATGAAACCCTAGGTACATTATCTCCCACATTCATGGAGCACATTAGGGTCAAGCATCATAGTTCTGATTATTTAATCATTTCAATAACACTATGTATCGACCATCACTCATACATGTTTAGCGACCAAACAATCAAGGCATGTGTTATGACCAGCATGAGTTACACAATGTAGTGACCACTTGTTGCAACCAAACCAAAAACCAACTTAAGGTATCGATTGAACCAACTAGGTTAGGGCATTGTGACCAAAAGAAACTAGGGTTAGGCTTGTTGCGCCCCCAACACATTAACAAGTGTAGTGACCTCAAGCACAAAGGCGAATGTAGTGACTACAAGGGCATCCCACTCCAAACAACACATAACCAAATCCAAAATAGAACTAAGCCAGATCTAAAGATATGATAAACATCAAGAAAACTTAAGCATCATCAAGGGGGAAAACTCCATGCATAGATGGCCATAAAAACCCTAAAATGAACGCCACAAGGTGAACATGGAAAATCATTATAATAGAAGGGAAACCATGCGTCCAACTCATATAAACCAAAGATCAAACCTCCAACATCATATGATGGCCGAAACATATCATGATGATAAAACCAAGGATCATATGCATGTAAGAAACAACAACTCCTTCATCACTTAGAAATTGGGTGCATGAATTAGGGTTTAGGAGAAAGAGTAGTCTATACAAGAACACTTCAGAATCTTAAACCCTAGATCATGATAACATCATCTAACATCTTAGAATCATATACTAGAGATGAAAATAGTAACATGCAAGCAAGAAATATGGTGCTATAATAGAAGAGGGGAAAGTTATATAACCTGCCTTAAGAAGAAGATCAAGTTCCAAAGCCACGAGCTTCCAAAAAAGAGAAGGAAGCTCTAACTAGGATCAACTCCACAACCACAAGGTCACCTTTAGAAGAAGAAAATATACCAAGGTCAAAGGGAATCTCAAGATGAAGAAAACTCAAACCCTAGGCCAAACAAAGAAGAAGAAAGAAGAAAGGAGGAAACTTCATCTCACTTAGGTACTACCATGGTCAAACCATAGTATATGACCTCTATGGAAAGAAGTTCCTCAAGATAGTCACCAGGATGATCCATAGTCTCATAGCCAAAAAATGAGAAGAAGGTTGGATTCAAAGAAAATGAGATCAAAGGTAGAACCACTTACAAAGGAGGAAGATCAATAAGGATCACCACAAAGAAGATGATCAAGCTCAAAATCACCACATGCAAAGATGATTGGCCACCAAAGCTACAAGATCACCATCTTTTCTAGCTACACCAAGATCAAGGCCAAACACAAGGAAGATGAGAGGAAAAAGAGCTAAAGGATATGCTTGCATGTGAAAGAGAGAGCATATATACTCAAGGGGTAGGAGGGAGGTGAAGCTATGAGGGGTCAAAGGTATCAGAGCATCAAAAGGACACTTATCCCACAAAGAATTGACCATGAAAACACACATGCAAAGGATCATAAAAAACTATGTGGTGTAGCAACCACTTAGGCCCACTACACTCACAAGGTTGAAGCAAATCACATATATAGGTCACAACACCACCCAAAGTCACAACACTTCACATGGGCACAAACCCTAGCGACCAAAACACATGCTAGGGCACCAAAGGTCACAACAAACATCCCTCAAGCAACACTTCAAAAACCATCACACAAGGTCGATACATCCATCAAACTCAAGCATCCATACAAAGCCATGCAAACCCTAATATCATCTCATGATGCCACCTCATCAACCAAGGCCCAACAAGGTGCTCCAAAGCATCATTTTCTCTCTCATGATGCTAAGGCACAAAAGGCACAACCGAAATGTGACAAATTTCAAGATAGACCCTCAACATGGGTAAATTGCAACTTGGTCCAAAACAAGCATAACTAGCTCAAACTCACCCAAATATGACCAAATTGAAAACATAAACTAGTCACATGTTATTGAGTCATCTCAAGATATTAGATTAAGGTTTAAGAATATTATTAATGAAAGTAAGCATAACCAAGCATTAAGTTAGGTCAGGTGTCTTACAGATATGGTGTGGTGTGATTATGGCTCTAGAGATAAAATTATCACAAAAATGGTATTGTAGATAATTCATGTTAATTGTATATAAATATATGTAGAATACTATCCTAAAAACATTACTTGTTGTTTCTCTTACATAGATTTCTAGATCTATATTTTTAAAATGGAACTTAATGTATAGGGAAGTAAAAAAATTCATTTTTTCCTATAACTACTACTTATATGGTTGTTTTCTTTGTTCAACTATAAACATACATATTCCCATTATTTGTTGTCTATATTATTGTTTCCATTTATTGTGTAAAATTTCATAAATTTTATGTATAATTGTACTATGTTAATAGAAATTTGTTCATGATGTGGTGTGGTACAGTACGGTGTAGTTAGGTGAGTTTTTTTGGCAGTAGACATATGATTATCATATTAAAAAATACAGTAGATATGGTGTGGATATGGTGTTTGATTTTTCTATGTGGTGTGGTTATAGTTTTACTATAAACCACACCATATTTGCACCAATGTCATCCCTACTTCTAACTTGTGGTATGACTAGTTTGGTTAGTTTTAGTCTGGTGTAGTTATGTGAGTTCATAATGCAAACATGAACATCAAATTTGTACTTTGTAATTTGATTACTCGTAGTGTGAAAAATATTGATCACTGGGTTTTATCGTGTGTTGATGGGACAATTGTATCATGAGAGAAATAGAGAAGGGGGAGAGGGAGGAAAGAGGGGGGTAGTGAGAATAAAGAGAAAGATGAGGGATGGAGGTAGTGAGAATAGAAAGAAATTGGATATAGGGAGGTGGGAGATAATGAGAAGAGAGAGAGAGAAAAAAGAAGGAGGCAGTTTGAAGAGAGAGGGGTTAGATGGAAGTAGTTGAAAGAAAGAGAAAGATAAAAATAGAAGGAGGGATGGGGGAATTAGCGGGAAAGATATAGAAATGGAAAGGAGGTAGAAGGAAGTAGTGCGAAAAGAGAGAGCGAATAGAAAGTAGTTGGAAGAGAGAAAGAGAAAAAATATGAGGGAGGATTAGGTAAGTAGTGGGAAAGACATAAATATAAGAGAGGAAAGAGGGAAGAAGTTGAAAGAAAGAGAAAATATAAGGGAGGAGTAAAGTAGTGGGAAATATTAAAATAGGAAGGCAGAATGAGGAAAGTAGCGGGAAGAGAGAGATATAGAAAGAGGGAGGAGAGAAGCGTAAGGAACATAGAGATATAGAATAAAAAGGGAAGTAGCGGGAAGTTAGGAAAATATGATTTGAGAGAAGTGGAGTAGTAGAAAGTGAGACAAAGACAAAATAGAAGGGAGGAGGATAATGGTGGGAAATAACACATTAATAAGTGATAAAGAACACATTATAAGAGGGTGAAACAAAAAAGTTGCAATATATTGTACAAAGATACATATTACACGTATTTGTTATTACAATGCATAACTATGAACAAGGAAGAACATGAGAAAATGGAGGGATATATAGAAGAGGATGAGTATGGTAGGGATGAGAGGTAATAAAAGGTGAGAGGTAGTGATGAGAGAGAGAGAAAATAAGGAATATGAGGTTGGGATATGTAGCATTCCATTTTCTCAAACACACATATTATTTAGCAAAAGCATAAGTTTCATTCATTTTTAAGGATAATGTCAAAAACATGGTAACTATTACATAAAAATAAAGTTTCAAATAACCAACACAGGAGGTACCCTTCCCTTGAGGTGAGGAAGAATGCAATGAGAGTAATGTTGAAATAGCTATATTGTTCCTTTGTTGGATAATTGTCATCATAGACTAATGAAACAAAATACATCTTTTCAATAATATGCAATAATGTGATTGGGTTTAGATGTCTTTATCTCTCTGTAAATTAGGAATGGATCCCCTCCTAGGTCCCACTCTTTATAGCACATACAAGTGTAAGATAGATTATGGATGATTGTTTCTCATTCATAACTTGCTCTCACATAATTCCTATCTAGTTGTACATTTGTACATGTACATGGATAAAGTAAGGTACACTTGACTTACATGCATCCAAGTACACATATAACTGCACATTCTTTTCCATGGATCTTGTCTAAATTCCTTGATCACATAAAAAACTTAATTTACATATTAGTAAAACAAATATGAAATATCTGCACCATCAAAACTAGTGTGGTAATATCAAAATATCCAACAATATCCCCTTTCTCACAATGATAAATATTTTAGAAAGATAAATTTTAGATAGACAAAGTAAGAATAGTGTACCATTGATTTGATGGATAAAGCAAGATCTCATCAATTTTCTCCCACTTTATCAAAGTAAAAAAAGATAGGTATACTTACCAAACTTCCATCAAATAAACAATAATGTGGATACGGGTCAAGATAACCAATCAACAAGACTATATTAATGAAAGCAATAAAATAGAATGACAAGGTATGATATTCGAAAATTCACAATAAGTTCAAGGAACAATTGTTTAATATATTCATGTATCAATGAGAGGAATAGTAAGCCATTTGTGATAAGGAGATATCATAAAAATCAAAGAGAATGCAACAAAGAATCATTAAACTAATAGTAAGGGATGTTAATCCCACAATTGATATAGAGGAAGCATTTGAACCATAATCTAACAAATATATCAAGATAGATAATATTATTTGAGCTCTTTCTTAATTATATGCTAAAACATGTAGATCTCAAACCAAGAAAACATGAATGATCAAAAAGATATTCAAAGAAAAGATAAAATTACAATAGAAACATGTAAAATAATCATAGAATACCTAACATATTAAATAGAAATATGGAAAAACAAACTATCAACAAATAGAAAGATATCCAGATCAAAATCTTGACAACCGGTATTTTGATCTAAGAATTATTTTTACTACCGCATCGCTCTTGCTTCCTCCCTTTCCTGCCTTCTCCGGAAGGATTTAAAATGAAAACTTATTTTTAGGTAAATCCATTGCAAAATGTTTTTGTAGAATGCTCAATATATGTGCATCTTTTAAAATTCCTATGGCAAACAATAGAATGTATCCTCTCCATCTTTCCACTCTTGGTGATTTTGTGTTGATGGCAAGTGGCACTCTTATCTCTCAGCTTTGGCACATTCATTATGGCCATTTGCATTTTAATGGACTGAAACTACTTCATAAAAAGAATATAGTTGTTGGTCTTCCACCTATTACTTGTGGTTCTAATATTTTGAAGGATGTATCAATGGAAAGAAACATCACCTTTCATTCCAGTGGGAAAGGCATGGAGAGAAAAGTCACCTCTTGAACTTGTGCACGTTGACATTTGTGGACCAGTGAAGACAAAATCAATTAGTGGCAAATTATACTTTTTATTATTCATTGATGACTTCACTCATATGAGTTGGGGTTTCTTCCTTACTCATAAATCAGAGGCTTTTGATAAGTTCAAGCAATTCCAAGAATTTGTAGAAAAAAATTGTGGGCACAACCTAAAGACATTGCAGACATAAAGAGGAGGTGAATTCCTATCTCATGAATTTGAGGATTTTTGCAAATCTAAAGGCATTTGTAGACAGTTCACTGTGAGGAAGACACCACAACAAAATGGCATCACTAAAAGAAAGAACCACATAGTTGTAGATATGGCTCATTGCATGTTACATGAGAAGAAACTTCCAAATTTTTTAGGGCTAAAGCCATGGCGACTACAGTATATCTTCTCAACATCTCTCCAACAAAATATGTCTACAATATGACTCCTTATGAAGCATGGTGAAAGAGGAAACCCAATGTGAGTAATTTAAAAGCCTTTGGTTGTGTTGCCTATGCATTGATTCACTAAAATTATCATAGTAAATTGGATAAGAAAAGTGAGAAGTGTATATTTATTGGCTATAGTGATGAGTCAAAAGGTTTTTAGTTATATAATCCCATCACCAAAAAGATAATTGTACGACATGATGTTGTCTTTGATGAAAATAATACATGGCACTTTCATGAAGATTTGGGTAGGAGTATACCTGTTTTAGTTGACAATGAGACATCACTTGTTGAAGGAACTATGTCACCAACTCCTACAAGTCCACTTGTGAAATCACTACAATCCTCTAATGAAAGTTCTTCTAGTTCATCTTCTAGTCACTCCATTCCTGGCCTTGATGATTCTATAGTTGATGTGGATACTCCTCCTAGAAAGGTACGATGCTTGCAAGACATTTATGATACTTGTAGCTTTTCACTTATGGCCACAGAACCTAGAAATTATGAATAAGAACGTGGTAATAAGGAATGGGAAATATCTATGGAATAAGAGATGTCATATATTGAGAAGAACAATACATGGGATCTTATAGACTTACCATATGGTCATAAGACTATTGGTGTTAAGTGGTTCTACAAAATAAAAAATGATGCTAACGAAAAGGTACAAAAATATAAAGCAAGGTTGGTAGAAAAAGGATATGCACAAGAGTACATGGTATTTTTATTTGAAACTTTCTTTCCAGTGGCAAGGTTTGTAACTATTCACATTGTCTTGGCTTTTTCTTCTCAAATGAAATGGTAGGTCTATTGGTTTGATGCTAATACTACTTTTTTGAATGGTTATCTTGATGAAGATGTGTATGTTGATCAGCCCCAAGGTTTTATTTTGAATTGAAAGGAAGATAAAGTATACAAGTTAAAGAAAGCACTTTATGGCTTAAAGAAAGCACCAAGGGTATGGTATAGCAGACTTGATTCTTATCTTAAAAAGAATCATTTTCAAAGGAGTGAGAATGAACCTACTCTATATACCAAGGTGAAAGGTATGGATATCTTGATTGGTTGTGTCTATGTAAACAACATAATCTATATTGGATCTACTTATGCTCTCACGGTAGGATTTCAAATGACATGATGAGTGAACTTGAGATGTCTGATCTTAGTTTGCTACATTATTTTCTTGATCTTCAAGTTACACAATCAAGTGATGAGGTATTTCTCAATCAAGAGAAGTATGCTAGTGATCTTCTCAAAAGGCATCATATGGTTGATTGCAAGACATTTTCTACTCCTATGAACTCTAATGACAAGTTATCTCTTGATGATGGCACACCAAAGGCAAATGAGAATTGTTTAGAAGCATGGTTGGAGGTTTGCTATTTTTGACTCACTCCTGGCCTGATATACTATTTACTGCCAGCCTAATCTCAATATTTATGCATAATCCTTCTTCTCATCATCTTAGTGCGGCCAAGCGAGTTCTTAGAAATGTGGTGTCTACTATCAATTATGGGATATGGTATTATCCAGTTGATAATTTCAGACCTATTGGATTTACTAATAGTGATTGGGCAGGCTTTACAGATGATAGAAAAGTACTAGTGGATATGCATTTCGTTTGAGAAGTGGTGTTGTGGCATGAAGTTCTAAAAAACAAGCAAGCACTACATTATCTTCATCTAAAGCTGAGTATATTGCAACATCATCTACCCCTTATCAAACTATTTAGACGAGGCATATTCTTGTAGATTTACATCAGCCCCAAACTACAAAAATGGAAATCACTGTGACAATAAGGCGACAATTTCTATGACAAAGCATGTAGAGTTGCACTACGATTTTATTCACGAAGCAACTGCAAATGGAGAAATAGAGCTGAAGTATATTTCTACAACTCGCCAAGTTGTAGATGGATTTACTAAAGCCTTAACATATGAACAATTTATATACTTTCATAGTTGACTTGGTGTCTTGGACTTTGCATCAAGGGAGCTTATTAAAAATTTATGCATCTCTTATATTAGTATAAAGGGATGCTTGTAAGTATATAACTGCCACTTATTGGGAAGAGATGTCAAGTTATTAGTAACTGCTACTTCCAATAGATGTCACAGTTGTAACTGATCGGTGGTTATCCTAAACCATTTTGTAAACTCCCAGTGTAGTCAATGGCTATATAAAGCCATCCAGTCTGTCAGTAAACATAATGAAAATTTAGTATCTTTTCTAATATACAAAACACCATATTCAATATTCATATTCTATTCATATCTAATAGTGTTGGTTAAATATTCCACTTTAGTGTATACATTGCATTGAAGCACTAATGTGTGCAGTGGGTTCTTTGCCCTTCTTTCATTATGACTTGGTGATCCATTACATGCAAGTATCTATGTGAAGTTGATGTCTGGGTTTCATTTCACACTGCGATCACCACACTGCCTAGAGTGTGTGCAAGCCTGAACACTTCACTATAATTCTGGTGTTTTTATTCCAACAACTCTAGGGTTGAAGATGAAATTAGGTTGTAGGTCGAAGGTACCAGTTATCTATAGATAATAGCAAGGTCTTGTAGTTACCTTAGTACTGCACTATTTAGGATCTTAAATAGAGAAGAAAGCTAGGGTTTTTGGCGTTTGGATCATGGGAAGGAAGGTGTCAGATTTGCTAACTAGTCATGAGGGGTCTATCATTGCTGTTTCTCGATTTGCATATGGTAATGATGGTGGTGGGTGTTAGAAGTCAGTTGAGAAGCGTCAAGGTGGAGGTCTTGAGAGGAGAGAGGTCATTTTCATTTTTGTAGACTCTAAGGTCAGGTCATGGATAACTACTCTGCGTAAATGGCAGAGAGCCGGTTGTGAGGATGAAGACAATGGTCTCCCATAACTAAACCCAAAATAATTACTACTAATCCTTAATTTTTCATTACTTCTAATATTTCTAACTTTTAAATGGAAATCCCAACTGCCTTGAGTTTCTGAGAATGGGTCCAATTCACATCAAATTAAATTTAGAAAATACTAGATCCATTATTTATGAAAATGAATTAACTAAATTAATATCAATTTTTCTAATATGGTTAATGCTTTATATTGATTCTAGATCCATTATTTATGTGGTTGAGAGGGCTAGATCAATGGTTAAACTGAGGTACTCATGCACAAATACTTTACATTTGCACTAAATGATGTTAAAATAACTCACTAAGTAAAATGGAAGGACCTGTTTGCAAATATTTCTCTAGAGGGGAGATTCAACTCATTTAGATAAAAGAATGCAATTGAAGAATGAAAATATCCAAAAAAGTATTATTGATTAAAAAATTAAAGAAGACATCAAATTGGAGGACAAATTAGTGAATGAAATTAAGTTTGAGAGAAATCCAAATTATAGGTCAAAATAGGTTTAGTAACCAAATTTTAGTATGTTATAACTACATTTGGGAAGTTTGGGAGAGAAGAGAAAATAGAAAGCATGTGTCAGTAAGAATTATTATAGATGTAGTAATACACATATTTGGGAATTAAGATAAAGTACAAGGAAAGGTTATCCCCATCAAGAAGGATAACAATAAACAAGTAGGCAATAATAAGTCAAGAGTAATGACAAGAAGAGAATGACAGATTTCTTTTGAGAGATACAATCAATGTATATGATGTTCTTGTCCTTTAAATAATTTTGCAATCTTAACAAATAAAGAAATACATGTAGATCTAAGGCATACTAAAACTATTTAAAGTAGGGATGGGACACCATAGGATCATGAGCTATGGGAATATAGTGCCAAATATAGTAGTTGACAAGAGGATTGAAACCTAGGTGGTTAATAGAAAGCATGACATGAGGAATAAAACTCACACCCTAATAGTATGGTTGTGCAAGAATGCACCATTTCCCTAGGAAATAATAGTCTATGGTTACACATGCAAACATAATAGGTAGGATGTAAAGTTCATTCCTTTCCAAATCATTTCAAATACAACGGATGTGAACATCCATATAATGGAAATTGGGGTCAGATGACCATATATAAATATTAACAACTTTATTTTTCAATATAAGTAAAAAGATCACTTGAAGAATCTTTCAATAATAATTTGTTAAGAGGTGCAAATAAGAAACAATTCAGGGTTTATGCCTTACCAAATGAAATTGGGGTATCAACTTATCAAATTATCAAATTAAAATGAGCAATTTTCACATACATATTATCCAATTGTAACATATCCAAGGTCATTTCCTAAGTCCAATTAAGGGTCTCATAACACCTAATGACATTTTAGATAAATATTAGAGTGAAATACCATTCAATATTCATATCCCAAAAACCTAATTCAGGTCTAAAATTCACAAAGGCTATAGGTCTCAATGTCTTGGTTTCACAACATTTATTGTTCTATTTGTATGGTAATCTTGTGAAAAGTTATAATGTGACAAAGACTTATAGATTTGCTAAATTTTTAAAAATCAAAACTAGGACAGATGAGAAATATTTCATGTACCATAATTAATTAGCATAGCATATGCTATATCTGGTAAATTTGCAATTCAAAGACTCAAGTGGCTCATCTAAACTAAACAAATGAAAATGGCCAATCACAGTCAGGGCGAACAGAAAAAATTCATGCGATGGTTTTTCTTTCTCATCTTACAAGAACCAAAACTATGGAAGCCTGAAATCAACAATTTAAACCTTGGGTCCTGACCTTCCAATCCCGAGAACTAATCCGAGCAAGTTTATTGAACACAACAAACTCAATCAACATATGGAAAATTCCTAAGATGACCTGGAGGTCTCATACCTATTTCTTCCAATACTTGGAGGAAGGATCAAGTTTGCAACCTCACATATGCTAAAGGACATGGATAACCAAAACCACAATCAGGATCACCATCAGTACACAAAACATTTCATGAAGAAAATGAGAGAAACCATGAACTAAAACTCGACCATTGGATTGGGCACAAGAAGGAATGAACATAAGAGGAAACTCCAATACCATGAGTTAACATGAAGTAAACATGCTTAGAAGTTTCTTTTCCACTTGGGGAGAAACTCAAGGTTTTGATAATATATGTGATGGCTTGGGTTGTCGTTGGGAACCTCTAGGGATCATTGGCTAAAGATGGACCTTAAAACCATTATCATGGGTCAATGGAGGAGGAGTTCATGTAAGGAGTGAGACCTAGGAGGGGATCCACCCCTTACTCAATTGAATAAAAGAAATAATCCCAATTCCAAACACCAACATACATTTTTTGCATTGGAATATGATCTAGTATATTTAACTAGTATGATTAAAATACCAAAACATAGCATGGAAGAAATTATTTCTAACTATTACAATTACAAAATTATAATGCTGACACCCATACTACTCTATAAATGCAGCTGATACTATAACAATAGTCCTAGATGTAGAGGGTAACCCACCACTTCCACTCTATCTCCCAAGGAACATAAACTCCACATGTGTAGGTATCAGTCAATTTAGTCATCCTTCCCAAGTCCTATTTACCTAAGGTGTTGGAAGCAAACCCCAAAAAAGAATATAAGTGGAAGATGTCAGCTAAAGTTGGTGTGCACATGTAATAGGGAATTGGACAATAATAGGAAAAGGTCAATGAATAATACATCTAGACTCCAGACAAAAGAGATGTATGAAATCATCCAAATGGATGTCAAAAAATAATGATGATAAAAGGTAATTTATTTAAAGAAGATAATGAATAAGGATGCAGTTCTTTCCTTTTTTAAAAATTCCACAAACATGGACATATAAAGCATTGCAAGTTGCTTAAAACAAAAACAAGCATAATGTAAAAAAAAAGGGATGGAACCCATAAATTCCAAACTGACAACAAGCGGATTAGAACCTTAGTGCCAAAAAATTATAGCATGTAGGAGGATCAAAGACTCAGTGTATGGAAGGAGGACTAAAACCTCAGTGCTTGATAGGAGGACTTAAACCTTAGTTCTTGAATGTAAACTATTAAAGAGCACTAAAACCTCAATGCATGGTAGGGGACTTTGACCTTAGTAACTAAAAATATGGTGTATCTACTTCTAGATATGACTAGTCAAATCACACATGCACACTATAGTTGGAAAGATCATAAGTTCAATCCAAATAATATTCATGTATCAAAAGGGATGAGAACATCTTAGCATAACAGTTGGGGTCAAAGAACCATAAATAAATATCTAACAACTTTATTGTTTGAGAGAGAAACAAATAACGAAAGGTTTCTTTCAATAGGATTTTTCAAATGAGATACAAATTAAAATCAATTTAGGTATCATGTCTCATTATGGGAAATTAGGGTTCGAAGTCTTAAGATAGATCAACATGGGGAAACATATGTGATTGCCCAATATGACTCAAGGAAATGCAACATACCTGATAATCATCCTTAATTTGTATTTGTGATCAAACTTAGGTCCACAATAGGGTCTTGATTCACCTATTAAATATTTATTTAAATTAAAGTCAGAATCTCATGAAACCCAAAACCCTAAAGATAATATTTTTATTATATTGGGACAAGGTTATAAAACCCACTCCATTGATAGAAGAATAATTTTAAAATTCTCAAATCATACTTTTTTTTACTTTAAATTAAACTTTGTGAATTCTATATATACGACGAATACTAACTTTTAAACAAAAAGACATGAAAAATGATCATATAGCTCATGCATCAGGTTGTACTCATATGTGACCAAAATTTGATATTGCAAAGAGGAATAAAACACCTATGATATGTGTGAAAACATGAAATTCAAATGAGTTTAAAACACAAAAAGTACTAGATAAGATCTCATTCTCTTCTAACATGATGAAACTATGTGAAGGTAAAAAAATATTTACGAGCTCCAACTCAAGGATCAAATCCTCCATGGAACAAACATAGATTAAGTGTTTCCCATCATTACATTATCAACACCTTTCAGTCTTAATGATCCTTGACAAGGGTCTCAAGCTGTGCATACCTCCAATGGACCGTTGCTACCATGGTATCAATAAATAAGCTTCTATTATAAGGAGAAAATAAGCTTCTTTTAAGCTTCAAAACCAAAATTAGATTCCAACCAACTAACATTTAGCAAAAAATGCCAAAGGGGTCTTCAGATGTCAAAATGAATTGGAGTTATGCTAAGCTGGGCAAGAAATCAAAATTTTGTGTTTATGTGATTACATGAAAAATGGGTGCTTGTGTGGTGATCCTTACCCATTATGAAGTGAAAAAGGTCATCCATAAGTGCCCAAAAAATGCTAGAGCTATTACCGGACCCTCTCTGGAAAAGAGATTAAGTAGGGTCAAGGAAGAAGGACCAATGAGGAGTTTGGGTGGAGGAATCTGGGATAAGGTTTCCTCTATTATGAGGAAGATCCATGCTCAGTTAGTTGAAATTCATTGACCCTAATAAGAGGATTGAAGTCGATCTTTGTGTGAATCAAGTCAAAATTTGGGGAAGAGGCTAGGGACAAACCTCATGGAATTGGGAGGATAGGATGTCAAATACAAGGTCCTTGAATCCTATGGTATAATTGGTTACACTTGAGTGTGAAAATCCCACACCTACCAGGAGACTAGGATTTGGTTCTTTCTTGTATCATGAAGGAAAGGGCTCAAGTCAGGTATCCAAAGAACCATATATCATAAGAAGAGGAAACCAATGAATAAAAGATTTGACAAAACACTAGTTACTTTCCTTGTGGTCAATGACTGGAGGTTAAAGGCGGTATGTTGGCCATTGTATGACGCCTGGAATAGTAAGAAAAATGGGAAACCAAATTCATATATCCAATAAGTGAAACGAATTTGAAAATAAAGAATAAAATATGTGATAGAGTAAAATTGGAGGGACTATGATTTCATTTATACATATTGTTTAATGGTGGATATATTTGACACTTAAACTTATAAACTATTTCATATTTTAGTTTACATATCAAGGAAAATTCAATCAACATAAAATCTGGATCCTAGACTAATCTTGATATGTAAATCTGGTTTTGCAGTTGGTTTTTTCTTTTGAGATCATACATTTAGACATTTAATACTTTTGATCTTAATTCTATTATCTCCATATATGTTATTCAATAAATAAGTTTCTATTATGATTTGGGATTTGGTTTGTTATAGGATTACCTTGCCACAAAACACTTCCCCAAATACCTACTCTCACTTATCATCAATATTTTACTCAAGTTTAAACTTGTTGATAACATCTATTAGAGGGTTTTTTATATTATAATCTATTGATACTATTACCACAAGTATCATCCTAATCACTGTCCTCTACAATAATAAGGCCATATATCAATGGTTTACTTAATGATGGTATAGACCCACAAACACTAGTATAAGATATACCAACAGTCAACATATGTTGGCTATATTGATGATGACATAGACCTTTATTGACAATTTTTAGGCTATGCCAATACTTATAGCCACCAGTATAAAGGTGTTGGGGCAACATGTGTAAGTTGTTATTCCTTCTAAATCATCACTTATGAGCATGTCTTAGTTGTTATTCCTTCTAAATCATCACTTATGAGCTTCTAAATCATCACTTATGAGTTGGTATAGGTACAATTGGCACCAAAGATAATAAACTTACTACCTATACTCCAAGATTTAAAAGATGACGGTATAGATATTATAGCCATTTACATAGGGTTACTTTGAAACATAGTAGAAAACATATACCATCATACCAAGGCTACCGATACATAATAGTTTGGTGCCAAGCTGGAACATAGTTCTTACAACTTAAGCCTTCCAATATAGATAGGCCATACAATTGTCGATAAAGTATATGTTGATTAGTAGAAAAATACAAAAGAAACAATCCATACACCATAAGGGTGTCAATTGGTTTTAATTTTTGTATTAATAAATACTAAAAACATAGTAAAACTTAGTATAAGTTATATTTTATATTGAACATTAGTTACATGGGAAGGATATTAACCTTAACCCTAGGAGAGATATATCAATCAAATATCTCAAGCTAATAGGGGGTATATATGATGCACATATTCCATTGAATTTTATAATTTGATACATAAGACATTACCCAGTTGAATAAATGAATTTCTTCAAGTTCCTTCTATCATACATGTAACCTTTGTTGTAGAAAGAACTATCATCACGTGTCTGCATCAAATTCTTGCATGTGACATAATCTAGTCATCAAGAAAAAAATATGCAATCTATTAATTGTAAGGATGCAAAAATAGATAATAAAAAATTTCCTTCCCAATTTACTAGATAAAAAAATCAACAAGGCACAAATTTTAATCTAACCAAAAATGTCCACCAATTTATTTTAACAAAAATTGTTGCAATTGAGAGAACTATTACACCTAAGCTTTGTTGGTAGAGGAATCAAATAAGGTGGTTGTAGATGAAGATCATGTATGTGTAATAATTTCTAGTTGCTTTTTTATAGGCATGAAAAACATAAATGTTTTCACCTTTGCACTATCCAAGATAATTCATACAACAAAACTATAAAAGAGAAAATTAACAACTATATATAGAATATCTTGCAAAAATATGTACGATTCATAAGAAAAATTAACAATAAGTGGTCCATATAAGACATTCCATGGCATGCCTTATTTGTATATGAAAAAGGTTCAACACCATGATATCCAAAAGATGTTAGTGGGACATTAACAACTATAAAAAGTAACAATATCTCCAAAGGGAAGTATATGATTATGGCATTTATAGTCTAGATGTCTCATGTGTCTACTTGCAACTAAAAGCTAGACAACAATAAAGTAGAAACCATATGAAGTTATTAATCACCATGTTTCCTAATTGAAGTTGGAATGTTAGCACTCAATGAGTATGTTGATACATAAATAAGTTGAAGTATTGGAAGTTTTTCAATGAAAATCATTTCACATGTATTTGAAACGTAAGTGCCTAAAAGTAATACTTGTTGTGAAGGGAAACTTGAAAAAAAAATTAGCATAAGAACACAACAAACTAGAAAGTGAAAATTATTTTCTAGAATTTTAATCACAAATTTGAAATCAAATATATAAAGAATATTGAAAATGGTATACTAATAGCAAACTGAAAAATATGACTTAAGAATCATAAAATTACAAGCCTAAAACAAATGGAAATCCACTACCTTTCAAATTCCCAACAATTAATATTTCATCTACTATATGAAAGAAAAATTAACATCAAATGTTGAAATTCTTATGTTCAATTAAATAGAATCATATGTCTATACATACTTTAATATATCCCTTAGAAGACAAGTCACTTTTTTTAAAAAGAACTCCCATAATGATAAAACAAGAAGGTATTATATTTCACACTTACTATGTAATTGATTATTCCAATCATGTCTTACTTTATCATTATTTTTAAAATAAAAATTCATCATTTATTATGATCATGCCTAACTCATCTTTCCATTGAAACCCTTCAGGAAAACATGATGATCATCACAACACATACTTGAAAATCAAGAACCTAAGTAGATAGCATGCTGAGTTCTCTATACATAATTATCATTAGTGTGAGATATATGCAATTAATGTTTTCCTATTTTGTTGCATATTGGCCAATAGTGTTGATTATTGTTATCCACCCTCAATGTTAGCAGATTTGATGTCCACTAATGGTATGCATCTCCCATGAAATAAACAACAGATATGGTGGTTTCCTTAGCTCCCTACCCTTAATTGTATCTCAAATTGTAGTAGTAATTTCAATGACGTGTGGACTACAAATAAACATTTAAAATTAAGGAAGAGTAAGAAATAAAAAGAATATGTATGTTACTATTGATTGTGTTGAAAGGTGCGGGGGGATACCCACTTGTTATTTTGTTGTATTAGAAGGCACACCCTTGTCCTATATAAAGGAGAAAGGGTGGAGACATTACAAACTTGGGACTCAAGGAAGGCTACATGGGCCAAAATAGTTAAGCCCATTAACTAATTATCCTATTAATTAAATAGGCTAATAATATATTCTAACACCCCCCCTCAATCTGGAGCATGGATGAAGTCCTAGGTTGGATTTACAAGACTTGATTAGACGATAAAGATAAAATTGTCACTCCCCATACAAATCTTATCACTCCCCCTTAAACAATACTTCCTAGAAAGCATAAGATGACACCTCTTTTTAATTGAATTCTAGAGGTTAGAAATGCTCAAGCTTTGAAGAAGGTCTTTTGAAGTGGATCTAGAATGAAGAACATCTGATATATGGTGGAGGCACAATGTTGATTTAGTAGTAGAGGTATCGTAAAATTGTCTGAGAAGTGTAGCCAACTGAAATTAGGGTAGAAGACCATTGACGTGCATAGTGTGGAACGAACACAAGCAGGACAAGGTGTTGATGGCTGCAAAATTGGTTCCATGAATTTGGTACATGAATCTTAGGGGTGTGATAGGAATGAAGGCACCATCAAGGAGAAGACCAAGAAAATCATTTGAAGATACAACTCGAACAAGACATAACAGAAGTAGCTTGATGAAAATAAATTTGGATGAATCCTTGCATATATAAGGCATAGGCTAGAGGATGGTGAGCTTTAGAGAACTCTAATGAATAAGAAACCATATGTCCCATGGGAATGCAACGATAATGATCACATGAAATGTCACTAATACCAGAGAGGGGAACAAGAGGCCAGAATTAGAGCAACACACTCTTATCATGACTTACATAATGCGACAGGAACGTGAAAGCCTTGGTGTCAACGCTGTAAATGTGAGATCCTTTGATGTCATTTGAAAGCGGTGGCCAATATGGAATTAGAACATACAAACAATCCACATATAAAGCTATTCTTAGTGGGAATGGTGCACTACAAAGACACCGAAAAAGAAGATGTGTTGAAGAATATGAAGCTTCGTGAAGATAGCTTAGAATATATCACTCTAATCTCTCTCCTCATATGCTCTCTCTCATGTTATCCTCATACCCTTCTCTCTCTCCTCTATATCTCCCCCACACAACAACTACGAATAGAATTAGTAGTTGGTGTGGAAAAGAGACACATGACCCCAACACACTTGGAAGACACAACATGATGTATGGGAGGGTGGGAGAGGGAAAATGGAAATGAGAGGTGTAGTATGTTGATAGGAGAAATTGGTAACCTGAGTCAATATGTAAAATGACCTGATTATAAGATTTGAGAAGAGAAATTAAACATATATTTTCTTGACTCAAAAAGTAATAAGATATAATTATCATCAGGTAATGGAGGAGTAAAGACCTTTTGAGGATGACATCACTTGAATTAGACGTAGACAGACCGCTTATGACACATCGTGTTTGTATCTTGATACACCATGTAACCTTTTTGGTCAAAGGTGATTGGCTCCCCATAACTCACTAGGTTGAGATGCGACACACTGTGTAAGAATTTTTTAGGCGGAAAATAATTTTTGCCAACACTCCCTATTGAAAATCTAACACAATGTGTAGGTGTGAAATAGGCTTCCATCAACATGTAGTGTGGGAATTCGACATGTTGTGTAAGTTGCGATCTGGCCAAAACTCTACATCGTCAAGATGAATTTTGGAGGACAACACGTCATCGTCAAGACATATAGCTTGTCTGAGTTGTACTGTCAGGATGATTTCCAAAGTGTGACATGCCATGTTGGTTGGGCAACATATCATGTTTATGGTAGCTGATGCATGATCTAGATTGGAATTTATGCCATCAAGGAGAACACAACCCCGAGAATTAGCACCGTGCAGTGACAAGAATTAACACTATCACATGTGACCATGGTTCATGTAGATTTGAGGTCCTCTTGCTAAACCAAGGATCACTCAAGATAGGAACTAGCACTGTGGAAAGACGTCCATGGAACTAGTGGAAGCTATGAGGATGACAATAGCCATAAGAGGAATACAACGGCTCCAGCATGAACATACCTAAATGAGAATTGGAGTCTCCCTGGAACGAGGATCGTGGAAGATGACCACTCCCTTGTTTTCGTGTATTTATATACTATCACGACGATGGAGAAGCTTGATATGTTAAAGATGGAAGCATGGTCGACAATGCTTGATGATGACTGGGATGAGCCCCGTCTGAATAGGACGGGGAGGACAAGCTAGCGGAAGAGAAGACAAGCAGATCTGGATATAAATTAGCACTACCCATAGAGTCAGACTCAGGGAAGCATAGATTGTCAGAAAGGATAGCGCCGGCTCATAAATGAAGATCTATGTGAAATAAGAAGTGTCAAATACTAAAATTCGACACAAATTATATTATTGACATATATTGCATGATTCCATTTCCTATAAGAATAAATTTTCTATTTGATACATCTTGTTTGAACCTAAGTTCAATTCTTGATATTTTGGTTAAAATATGGTCAGATCAAGATCACTTCTATTCTACATTGATTTAGGTTTAAGTCTCTGACTTTGGAGTCATATTAAAGTATGGATATTCGATTTTAAATTAATAGTGGAGATAGAATAAACAATTACAATATAGTTTTATGTTTAATAAATAACATTTTTAGAAAATATTTTAGTGGAAGTTATACATGTAGTCAAATTTATAGAGCAATTGGAGGCTCTATTTATGAGCTATAAAATCATGAAGTTTAGTCGACAATATATAGGAGAGAGAATTAGAGTTTGTACTTTGAACCCATTATATCTATGGTTAGTAAACCGATGTTGAATCAATTAGATTGTCACGATCGATAGAGAATTCCATCTTCTAATTTACGAGCATTATATACCATTCACATAAGGAAATTAAAAGGACACAATAAAATAAGTATACCAAGAACGTTTTTAAATATTCCTTACATGTATCATCGATACTTTATAATATCAACTAACCAATCGTAAATAAAGTAATAATTGTGTCCGTTCAATATAGATCTCTATATTGGTACTAAAAGAAAACTTAGTTATAAAATACATGATCACAACTAGTAATCAATTGTCTCCTTTTCCAACGCTCGCTCTTCTACTTAATTGCTCTCTAGCGGGAGTTGAGTCTTTGGTTTACTTTTGTTGAACCTTTTGTTACGAATGAAGGTGTAATTATTTGAAATAAAGTGTTGAGAAAGCCTTGATTGGGATTTACTCGAATGTAATAGCCCTTCTCCATTTAACAAAGTTTGTTGGACTGAACTGAACAAGTACCCCAGGTAACGGATAAATGTACAGTCATTTTCTTTTCTCCTAAAGTAGCTAGCCGTAATAACTATGTACTCAAGTGACCTTTTTCCCCGTATTAGTAACTTGATGCTTGAAGACTTGGGAACTGTTAACTATCACGTCTAAGAAGAAAAACACTTCATTGGGCCTCTTGAATCGGGAAGAGCCAGAAAAAGAAAACAAACTCCTCATATTCTATCGCTATCCCTCGAGCCGTTCCACCTTTCAGCTATAGTTATATTTAGAAACTTCTTTATTGGGCAATTTTTTCTCTCCATCCTTCTACAAGCGTGTCTTGTGATCCATTAATCTCTCAAACCGTCATAGGTACAACATGATACTTGGTTCTTATAAATGATCGGAAACCTCAGTTTGATTTTTTTTCTCCACAAATGCTATGCCAATAAACAACCTACCATTGTGTCCATGGCCCAGTAGTAACGGAAGATAACACTCCTGCAAACCTAACACCCCAGACGACATATGTTATTACCCAATACCTACACACATGACAAAACAGTCAAGCTGCAAACCATCTACAACCATGATATGTTCACCTTCCCTAGTCTTCCCAACATCTACTAATAGATTGAAAGGCAAACTGTAATTTTCTCATACCTTGCCCATCCTTATGAAAACTCCACCCTCGAATGGAAAACTTCTCTCCACACTCAAACTCTTTGGAGATATCCCCGACCCCAATGTCATCTCTGATAGTGTAGTCAATAAGGAGTTGTGGCAGCCAGACTCCGATGCGGCCCAAATAATGCCTCCACCAACTTTGATGAGGCACAAGAGCACCCAACAACCACCCCTTATTCTTCCATGAACATCTTGACTATGGAGACCACTCCTATGGCCATCTCCATTCTTCTGACAAGTCTACCTCCTCTTTCTTGTCACCTACATATCCACTCAACCCTGCTCCAGTTATGACGAATATCTATCAACCTACTATTACTGTCTGACCCTACCGTGGTACCAACCACTGACGGGATGAACATTGACAGACCAAGTTGGAGCACCTCCTCATTTGTCAAACTGCCAATTTCAATTGATCATTTGAAATCAGTTGGGGTCCACCAACACATGTCATAATCTCCTCTCTTTTCTTCTGATTTTGTAGAATATGCATATGGGATCGCTATTCAAAATTTCTTAACACAATAGGTCATGTATATCAATAATATTATGGATACTAAAAAGAAAGGAAATCTTTAAGGAAGAATTATACTAACATAATCGGCTATCACATACAAAGACACATGTGAATGATTCATATAAGATTGATCAATATTTGTGCATAAATGTCAATCAAGCCAATATATATGATTTTAGATGATTAGCAAAGAATATGATAAATAATTAGAAATTGAATGAAAATTAGGAAGTTCTGCCAATAATATTCTAACTTATATTAACATTAGCTTGATCTTAATGATTCTACCTACAATGATGTCTAACATTTAAATCTAGGTGTTTACACAGTGATAATTGGTTATATGATGTACTAAATAATAAAGTTGAGGAAAATGATATGAAGTGGCCTTTTGATTTCTCTATTGGACTTCTTAGTTATTGCCCTCTTGAAAATCTAAGATTAAAAGAATAGTAAAATAGGGACTCTTACCTCATTAAATGGATACCTCGGGATGAATTAATAAGTATATATACAAATGTATATACATGCACGCAACATACATAGTAATGTGGAATAATGAATGATTAATAGGTGATAATGCAAAGATGAGTATGACTCTAGTGATATAATATGAAATTATTGGATCTAATTGAAGAGTTATAACAACCAAATATATATATTTGGACCTTAATACCAAGGTAAAATGGTAATTTCAAATGTTAGAAGCCTGTTGACCTAAATAGCTCGAAATGACTATAACATCTTATATTTAAGCAAGTCGACACTAGAAATGGATAGTAAAGATACCTAGACAAGTAAATAGAATTTTTTGAGTCACTAGAATCGTTGAGAGAGGATATCCTGAAATAATTAGTAAACAAAATGTGGTGGTTATCTATATGATAAGATAAATGAACAATTTGAATTAAACATATGTGCAATCAACTAGAAAATATTATATGAAGATGTAATTGTAGAACTATAAAATATTTTTTTGGGTACGAGAACTATAAAATATTAATAACATTGAATGAGAAAACAAGTAATATAAAGAGATAAGTTGGACAAGTAACTTATTCAAAGCCAATTGATAACCATGTCATACTATACTTTGTAGACTTGTTGCTCTTGGAGCCAGTTTTGATGATTGTGCAATCTATGGAGTCTTGGATAAATTTAGGATCTCTATCTACTTATTGTGTTATTTCTAATCCCTCTTGAGTTCTATACATCTTGTTTGGTGGTGAATATTAAACTATTTTATAAGCCTTTCCTGCCTTTGAAGGTCATCCCCCTTAAAAAATAATCTTGCTGGATTTTGTCAAATACTAAGATAGCACTTGATTTGAACTAATGGGAGTTTGACCCCCCTTGGGCTTTGGCCCCTTAGAGATTAGGCTCACCTGAGGTAGGGTATGTCCATCCACCCTGTGCACATGTTGTAAAGGATTAGTTCTCTCCTAGCCGACTGGTTAAAATAGCAATTAGGCTTCTGTATCGTTCTTTCATAGAGAACTGAACACATGACACTTTAGCCCTTGAAGGAATTGATATGATAGTGTTGAATTCTAATATTTATAGTTGATCATTTTGTTGCAAATAATCTTGAATATTTTGATATCTTGACCATGGAACCAATATTGTGAAATTACCAACTTGAATGGTGAACATTGAGAACATTGATACTTGATTCTTATTTTAATAAACTAACTCCACTAAAAATAGTTCCCTCCAAGAATTGATCTTATTCCTAAATCACAATTTTCACCTACTTTTGAGTAGCTTGGAAATTGAATTTAGTACCAACTTTACTGACTTATGTTTTCCCTTCTTGGGATCCATATGTGGTTTCACTCCCCCAGGGAATTCATGGACATATGATATATGAAAGATCTTGATGTGATGTGCATGGGTAGTCTTCCACTAAAGAGTGGATATGTGTCATGCTTGTTTTTTGTAGTCCTAATGAATAAGATTATGTGACTTGATGTAAACCATGAAATGTACACAAGACACATTTACATGTATTCTGATTTAAATCATGTTGATAAAAAAATGGGTCCATAAGATTGCATTTTTACAATATGGTATCAGAGTCACAAACGCTTCACACTCATGCATGTCTTATGAAAGTTAGGATTAAGTAGGAATATAGTTAGGAAAAAAAGTTGACAACCAAACCTAGTTTTTCTAGATCCATTTATAGAATTTACCTATGATAAGAGTGGAGACATAGGTGATAATGGGTGTACCTTGGCCTTGCCAATTATGGGACACCTATGTCTCAACTATTGGATTTTAGAGGCCTTATCTAGGATTGGGATTACTTTTGATGAAGAAGTGTTTGAGATATATGTGAGTAGATTCACCATATGGACCTTTGAACAACCCCATTACCATAATATGTATAAAAAAGTAGAGTAATTAAGTCTATTTGTAGTTTAAGACATACAATTAATATAGAAAACTAGAATGGATATTGACATAGACCCTAAAATACTTAAAATTCATGTTAATATAGTTAAATTTGATAATATCCAAGTTGAAAATTGAAAAAAATTGTGAACATGATGAAGCTTAGGAAAAAATCTACCGATTGAATAAAATAATGATGAGTAATCATCACCATGTAAGTGGAATGAGATGAGGTGTCTAAGGAAGAATGTTTAGTGAAGGTTCTGGAACAATTACTCCCAATACACTTTGGTGGTGGTGGGGTTCCCTCACTTTACATACCGACCCAACCAATGTGATTTATATTTATTGGGAAAATGCCAATCTTGAATTATGTTATCAACTGATATAAAAGAAAAATAGATTAGTATGTATAATCACCTTCAATAGAGAGAAAACAAATCATAATGTTTTAAGACTTGGAGGAAACTCCTCACTAAAAAAATGATATATATATATATATATGTGTGTGTGTGTGTGTGTGTGTGTGTGTGTGCTTGTGTGTGTGTACCTCATCACGTGTATACTTAAAAACGTTCCCTAACCATATCTTTCACATGTATGCCCTCTATATAAATAGTCAATTGAAAGAAAATAGATGCAACTAATCTAAAATATGATTTACCTTACAAAATAGTAATTATCCCTTTTAAGAAAATAAGTTTCTAGAAAAGCAATGAAACTTGAATTAAATTTTACATTAGATCCACACAAGTAGGAAATTGAGCATAAAAATAAATAGATTGCAATGGGTTAAGATGTAATTAATAATATGTTGAATTAGGACAAACATGATGATCTCAATATTTTTGCACATGAGATTTCCATGTACATATAAAAATCTAGATAACTATTATAATTCATTGAGAAATAAAACCCTACCTGACTTGAAATTAAAAATGAAGTGTGTTGAAATTATTCACCAAATAAATCATTGCACAAGTATATGTGACAACAATATTAATAAGTTGATCAACAATGAAAAATAATGTTTTCTTTAAGTAATTTAGTTATGACATTGGAATAATAATTAGAAATAAAAATGTCATGAATACAATATTAAATAAATATAAGGAAATAAAAGCTCACAATTTTCTTTTAATCCAATTAGGTTAAATTGTAATTGATAATTTTTGAAGAAAAAAATTAGGACCTAAATATTCTTGAACCCCCAACTACACATAGACTTTGGTGAATAAATATGGCATAGTCATCACACTAATATGATACCCTACCTAACTAGACAAAGGAAATTTTAAAGTATATCTTAGTAGCTAACCAAACAAAAAACATCCCACATGGAGCAGTGACTAAACATTTATGAGAAAAAATGATGTGATGTAAAATAAATGCTTCATTCTATTAACTATAGTTTGACCAATCATCATGTGGTGTAAAAAAAGAGAAAAAAAGGGATTTGATAACATTGGTTGATGCCTATTAATTTGAATCACATGCATTCATATCAGAACATGATGGTAGATGTCTTATATTGACTTATCATCACTAAGTGCTCACCTCAACAGAAGATATACCTTTCACATGTAATTTGATCCTGAATCAATATAGTAACTCCATAGGGGTAGTAAGAGAATTGGTTGGTCACCCTAACTAGGGCATAGGCTAGTTGAAGGAGAATTAGAATTGTGTGTTTTAATTGAGGATGTAATTTGTGCAATCAAGAGTACTATGCTAGTGAATTTATGGATAAGATCCCAAATACAATTAGGTTGTTTATGGGGTATTGGATTTTGGGGAAGAAATCCTTTAAAAGGGTGGAAGAGTTGGCACAAATTGAAATTTGGTACTAATTATATTACTGAGCTATATTGCATGATTCCATTTTTGGAAAACTTCAATTTTTTATTTGATACATCTTGTTTGAAATTGAATTCGATTCTTGATGTTTTGGTTCAATCTAGTCAGATCAAGATCCCTTCTAGTCTACAATGATTTAAATTTAAGACTCTAACTTTGGAGTCATATTAAAGTATGTATATTTCATTTTAAATTAATAGTGGAGACATGATAGTAAGTTTGTAACATACTCGAATCTGAAGATCTAGCTTAATTTTCTTTTTCTTAAGTCCACCCTTAATTATATGAGTAATAATTTCTTTTTCCTTAAATTATATATACATGCAATTGGGTCTAAGAAAATAAAATGACAAATAAACCTGTCATATAAAATTAATGATTAAATTAATAAATTGAGTGATCACTTCATGATTAATCAAAGAAATTACTAATTAAGTAGAGTTGACCCTAATTTTTGAATCTATAGCAGCATTAGTCTAGTTGATACAATGAATTTAATAAATATAAAATAGTACATCAAATGCATACTTGTCACATGGAGAAATAAAATAGAAAACATTTTTAAAACAAGAATTTAGCTTTAAAATTTGATTTCTTATATCCCTATTAGACTACACCATAAGTTTTGGATCAATTAGATGCCATTTACTCCTCCAATTTGATAGAAAGAAAAAGAAATAAGTTAATTCAATTAAATGCTTTGAAGGCCCTAAAGATGTTGTTTTAAAGCATGTAACGCCTTCTCTTTGACCTCAACACATGTGCACCTGCTTACGGGCTACAACTTTGGAACGGGCGGTTGTTACTTCCTGATTACGTTCTTTCCCTTCGAAATGGTGACACCACTCTATGTAATTGGCTCCCTTCCCCTTAAACATCGGTCATCTAGTCTTACTCTTCCTCCCTCCCTCTCCTCTTCCACTTCCTACCCTTCTCCCCTATTTCTTCAGCCAACCTCCCCTCTCCTTTCCCACTCACCGAAACCCTAGCTGCCACCCAACGCCACAACGCTCCACCATGGTGCCTAGCAACCTGTGCAAACCTCAAAATTTGGTTGCTCCACTAGCACCCTACATCTCTCTGCTAGTACCCACTAGTTACGTTATCCAGGAAAGCTCTACCAACAACTACTATGGCCAGTAGCAGCCCTTGTGACGATACCCAACAATGTAATGCACTGCCTTCTACTTGCAGTGCCTGCATAGTATTCTGTCACCGCCGTCTTCACCTCACCAACAACAGATCTACAACACCCAACCATGTAATGCCTGCATAGGATTCTGACACCGCCGTCTTCACTTGCCTTCTACTTGTAGTGCCTACATAGGATTCTGTCACCGCCATCTTCACCTCACCAAAAACAGATCAACAACACCCTTCTCCCCTATTTCTTCATCCAACCTCCCCTCTCATTTCCCACTCACCGAAACCCTAGATGCCACCCAATGCCACAATGCTCCACCATGGCACCTAGCAACCTGTGCAAACCTCAATAATTGGTTGCTCCACTAGCACCCTACATCTCTCTGCTAGCACCCATTAGCTACGTTATCCAGACAAACTCTACCAACAACTACTATGGCCAGAATCAACCCTTGTGACGATACCTAACCATGTAATGCCCTGCCTTCTACTTGTAGTGCCTACATAGGATTCTGTCACTACCGTCTTCACCTTGCCAACAACAGATCTACAACACCACCATCTATCCTAAAATGGTCACCCTTCTTACCTGCCTTGTGTACCTATCCATCATGATAAGAGCAAGATGTTGTCTTATGCCCAACGAGCGTGGTCAGAGGGCAACAATGCCACCCAATATAGCATATGTAAACAAATGCAATGTCCTCTTATGCTTGTACCATCCTCAGTCCTTCATCCTACAAAATATAGGAAACTCAATAGTAAGTAGAACAACCCACAATGAACATCATAACTACAACCCATCATCAACTTGTCCCCTCAGACCTGACGCTTCATACCCAAGCCTTGCTAGTTCTCTTTTTCCTCCTCACCACCATCTGCAACTCTATAACTAACACCTACAAACAACATAACAACACCTCTCTTCCTCCTTAGACCTTTGTACCCTTTCCCTTTTGGTCATGTGGATTTGTTGGAGATTAGGGCACACTTCCCAGCCATGCTCAGACCATGCGGGGCTCCTTCGCCTCCCCTCTTATCCTGATGTGTCGTCAGGCTAGTGCTAAATCCAACCATCAACTGAAGATCAAGATGTTGTCTCTATCTTCAACCTGCAACTTCAAACTCTATGCAATGACAACCTGCAATGCCAAAGCTCCATGCTTCCTTGCCCCCTTCAAATTGATCCAATTTCTCAACATCCTTCTCTCCCTACACACGACATCATCTGAACCTCGACATATTTCCAACCACTGATCACCACCATAGTTGCCCCTCAGACTCCTACTTTGCCTGATTTTTTGAGACACTCCAAACAACTCCTAGATCAACAAGGACATCCCGACACCTACCTCTAGACATGCTATGCCATCGAGCCAACACTAGATCTCGCCAACAGTAAGAGATTTCCACATTGTCCCCATCTTCAGTTTGTTGCAACCCGACCAAACCTATATAGGAAATGTTGCAATGCTTTCCTCAGTCCATATAATGACCTTGACAGGCGGCCTACTCCACTCTTCCCTTTCTTCCTGAACGCAATAGATGTTGTGGCCATCTTCTTGACAACATGACATCAATCCCTTAGTTGTACTAACTCAAACCATAGCAAGTTGGATGACATATGTAAGGACCCTGACCTGCGTTTAGGGTTTACCCTGTTTGTTTTGCTTAATCTTGATGCTTTGGTGCTTGCTAATCACCTTTAGTGGTGATTAGGGTTATGTTGTGATTTGTTGAGAGTTGGAGGGGCTACTTGCAAATAACCCAAGTTTAGGGTTTTGTGTGCAAGTTTGCCATCTTATGAGATGTTTCCCTCCCTTTGCTTCCTCTAGGGTTGAGAGGAAGGCTTGGGCTTGTTGCTTGAGTTCTTTGGGCCTGAGTTGAGCTTGTTTGGGCCTTGAGGTGCTTTGTTTGGGCTTGGTTGAGCCTTGTGTCGGCCAATACTTGCCTTGTGTTGGCCAAGACTTGTTTGTGTCATCCAAGGTGAAGTTTGTGTCGACCTAGAGTGGTTTGTGTCGTCCAACATGGTGGTGTGTCGCCCAGGAGCCTTGCTGTGTCGCCCAACAAAGCTGATGCTTGTGTCGCCCATGTTGCTTGGTCTTGGTTGGTGGACACTTGGTGCATATCTTGGACAAGTGTCCCATGCCTTTCTAGAGTGTTGGCTTGAACCCTAGGACAAGTGTCCCTTGGGTGGACGACACATAGCATAGATCTACCTTGGTTTCTCCTCCCCTTCTTTCTATATAGGTAGCTCTTTCCCTTGCCTTAGCTTCCTTTGCTCTTTTGGTCTCTCCTCCATCTTGAGTGCACGACACTCCTCTCCTTCTTGCTTGTATTGGCCGATACACCTTCCTTGAATAGCTTTGGTGGCCGATACACCCTCTTGGAGAAGCTTGGTGGACGATATCCCTTGGACCTTGGAGTGCTTCTTCTTCCTTGGAGCTTGGAGCTTAAGGCGGGTTGCATAACTTCTAACCCTAACTTCATTATCTCTTGTTCTTGTTCTTGTTCATAAGTTAGTAGCTTAGATTTGTACCTTGCTTGTGTTTCCTTGGTGGCCGATCCCCCTTAGGGTTTAGGGTTCCTTGTAACCTATTATACCTTGTGATCTAGGGTTTGTGCTCCCTTGAGTTGGAGGTTGAAGATGGCCTAGGTTGGGCGATACCCCCCTTCCTTGTTTGGGTGAGTTGGACGATATGAGTACCTTGTGATGGACGACACAGTGGTGTTCTTGTGATGGGCGATAGGATATGTTAGATAGTGATGGCCGATATGGTGGTGACCATGTTGGGCGATAGGGTTCTTCTTGTGATGAGCAACACCCTTGTTCTTATCATGAATGTTAGACCATGTGTGGCATGAAGGTTGGCTTGAGTTGGATGATAGGATCATGTATGGTAAGCTGGTTTGGGTTGAACGATAGGCTAGTGTGATGTTAGCCGTTATAGTTGTGTTGGGCATGAAGGGTTGATATCGGATGATACCCTCTTGAGTTGTAACGGCCGACAGGGCCTGGAGTGTGACGGGCGTCACGCCCTTTCCTTTGATGTATCGGCCGTTAGAGTGGGCTATGTTGGTAGCACGTTATGTGGAAGTTCTTCTCTCTCTCCTTCTCTCTCTCTTGGTCGTTGTTGAGGCTTGTGATGTGAACGATAGCCCTAGTATACCAGGCGTTGTTGTTGGGGTGTTGTGACGGGCGTCACACCTCCATGCGTGTCGTCCGGCAGGGAGTGTGACGGGCGTTTCCCGATAGACATGGGACGCCCGACACCCTGATGCACGATACCTTGTGACGCTGTGTCGTGGGTTGGGTGCTGGGTAGCAACGCATCGTTGCTGCACTCCTTGCTATGGCCGTTGTGAGCAGTGTACGGGTGAGGGTTGTGAGGAGTTATAGTGAGGGTTATGTAGTTCTCTAATGATGGTTTCATGTGTTATGGAAGTGAATGCTTATGCACAAACAAATGATAGCAATAATGATAATGATAGCAATAATGTTGATGATGGCAATAATGTAAATGATAGTAGTGATGATAATAAGGAAGGTAGTGGTAACGATATGATCCTTATGCTTATCTGTTAATAATGATGCTAGGTGACAGTCACGTTAATAGTTTGCTTAATGACATAGCAATAACGATAATAGTGGATGATGATAGTAATAATGCTGATAATAATAATGATGGTAACAATGGTAGTAATGATATGCATGATGTAAGTCTTATGCTTAAATGTGAATAACAATGATAAATGGTAGTTGTACTAGTGGTGGCTTCAATGATAATAATAATGTTAGTGGATGGTGACAATTACAATAGTGGTAACAATAGTGTTTGCTCTGTATACTCAACATGATTTCTATATAAAGTGAATACCTTGATTGTTTGTATAATCTTGAGATAAGGGTAAGAATGAATATGGTTTGTTAATGATGTGTTTAATACACTTGATCACCAAATAGTGTAAGAATGATAAGTAGAGTATCTTGAATGTTATTTCATGGCAGTGGGCATATCCCTTATGTTGAAACTATGATCATTGTGTATTCTAACCATGCAGGTGATGTTTATCCATGAAAGGGCTATGAGACACATGTAATGAGTAACATTACTTTGATAATTATTCTATGAGAATGATGTGAGCCTTGGAAAGGCAGTGACAGGTACATGATGAGGGATTGAGATCCCGTGGTATGTGGTAATCCTTGAGATAGATCTGGATGGTTGGCAAGAGGCCAAGTGGTGACATGTGATGTTGGATCCTTGTGATGGATCAGAATGATGTGGTTACGATAATAATACAATGTTGGGTTTGTGTTGGTTACTTTCTGTTATGTTTTGCATGTTATACAACTTGGTTGAATCTTGCAATCCATCTAAAAGATACTAAATAATTACAGTGGAATTATATCATGTAGTTTGCCCTGGCCATAGATCCATCATCGTCAGGACTTGGTGATGGTGAAATAGGTTCTCCTACGGGTTAACCTGGAAGCGCATATTGTTGAATATGTGTAGGTTGCTCCTAGCCTAAAAATGAGGAGGTAAGAGTGTAACTTCGGTTACAGACTCAGATACGTATATCTAGCATGGTGAACAGGCCCATGGCTCAGGATATGTGATGTGAAGAGCATGAATACGTTCATGGCTCAGAGCACGGTGAATAGGCCTGTGGCTCAGTTTTACTAGCGCCGAGACCTGTACCAAGGCGAGCTAGGAAGGGTAGCCTATGGAGTTGACCCTGTGGCTTAGACCACTTCAGCATGTGACTACGGTCCTGCTTGTGTTGTACTCGTGTACTGACCATGAGGTGGGAGGTCATGGAGTCCGGCTCTTCCATTGACCTTGTATGGCACCGGTCTTGGGCTTCGCATCCAGAGGTTGGATTTGAATGGTACGATTCAAATCCTCGGGGCATAATAACACGTATCACAGCCGTTAGTACTTACTGCTTAAGATAAACACGAAACATTGGTTGAGGCCTTGTTTGTGTAATTAATTCTGTTATATCTACAAATACTTCTATATTCATCAGTTATGTGGTAATATGTCGTATCTTGATAATCAGGTTATGTGGCACTATACCTTGTTCTGATAATCATGTTACATAGTGATGATATATCTTATTTTGTCAATCATGTCCCATTGAGAGATATCTGGTATATGCTTTTATACAGCTGGTAAGCTTGTCGGTAAGAATAGCTTTGCTTTATATAGACTGCTCTTGTTATATCTGTAATAGTTATATGCTGTTATAGTTTATCTTGCTGAGGTTCTGTAGTTGCGGTGGGGAGTTATGTTTTCTACTGGGACAATTGTTCAATTGTCTCACCCCGCTGGTTTAACCCCTTTTTAGGTGGTCGAGGTAGATGTGGTCGTGGTCATGGTGTTGCGGCCGAGCAACTTGAGGAGCAGTAGAAGGCAAGCGTTGGACATGCTGCTGTTTTGGATGTTTTGTAGTAGAGTCTAGAGTCATCCCTGTACTCTCAGGTCCTTGGTAGTGTTTTGACGATGTTTCACGATGAATGATCGATGGTGTTTGTATATCCTGCTATTGGCCGGATGCAGGCCTTTATGTATATGAACTGGTGGTGAACTCATGTGATGGATGAACAGCTGTCTCTGTAAGTTGTAGACTCTAATCAGATCTCGTGTATGTATATATGACATGTTTCTGTGCAGGATGAGGACTGGAAAGTACTAGTTTCACAGTTTATCAGTTTTCCGCAATCGGTTTTAATTAACCCGTGTTTTCATAATCTGTGGTTATGGTGATTTCCGCACGTTTTCGCGTAACACCTCGTTATCTGTATGATAATGGGACGTGTTGCCACAACATACCTATGATGTCTTTGATGCATTCACGAGGCCTCAAAGATATGATCAAATTCAAGTAAGATTGTTTGAGTTGGAGACACTCAAGTTCCATTATTTAGATCTACTGGAATGAAACTAATCATCATAGATTAGTGTTATTGCGGCCATCATGGTAAGTTTCTCCTCCTATAATACTAATTTGAAGGATTGAGATATTAACATACAAATAGTAAATTACTTGGCCAACTACCCTAGTTTTATTATGTTAATGTACCAACATTAGTAAGTATTATTGTATGGAATCTGATAAAGACTAAATGTGTCACATTGCTTAGTAATATTATGTTATAATCTATAGGTTTGAGATATGAAACTTAACCTTATCAATAGCACTAGGGTAGCCAATATGATGTATATGGTTTTATCTACTCAAGTTACTTAAACAATCATTCACCTAGTAACTAGTAAATTATTAGTAATAATAATGAGAAACCTGAAAATAATGTACATGCATTTATTAAATCACATATTAGACATTAATCAATCTATTAAGAATGCAAGACTTAGTGATGGTAATAAGTAATACCATAATTGAGTACCCAGATATTATGGTATTTTAGCATACAGATATAAGGTTGAGATCAACTCAATAGCTAGACTACTAGTACATGATAATATATAATTTTAACAATTTTAGAGCAAAACCTAATGTTTCTAAACGTGACTAAGAATTAAATACATAGGAAAATGTTATTATAATAGTACCTATGTGGAGTATGATACAATATACATACTAGTTTACCCATATATACAAAAGAGATATTTATGTATTTACACATGCTTGTATGCAAGACTAAAATCATAGATTCTTACAATAAGGGCATTTATATAATATAGCTAAACTGGAGGGAACCATATTATTACCAATCCATATATATAATATAGACATATTTAGACTTATGTGGCTAAATATGAATTTTAGAAGTAAACATATACCTAATGACTATATGAACACTTAGTAAGATTAAAATCATAAATCCTAATATGACATTAGATGATCGAAAATAGGGTAAGAATAACATAAAAATATAATAGGATTGCATATGTTCACTTTGGCTTGGTTGACATACCTAATATGTTCCTAGGATGACTACGAGACTAAGGAGACCAAGTATACTTATTGAGTTTACATGTAGTCATGAAGATCAGGTATGTACCCCTCCCTATTTATAACTGGGCATTAATATGGCAAAATTTTCCCATAATGAGGTAGCTATTTGAAGTACTTGCTCTAGTTCCATTTGTTGAACAAATCATATACTCTCAATCAGACTTATTGTTGTTCTTCTGAAATTACTTTTATCATGTTGAATTGGGTCAATGGCCCCACCTGCTATTTTGCTTGAATTATGGCATGTATGTTTATGAAAAGTGAATCTTACCACTCTATTTATGCATGTTAGATAATTCGACTAGTTTAACTATCGTAGACGCTTATGCGTAACCATTAGGGTGTGCTACTTCCACCTTTATATATACAGAGGTGCGCTACTTCTGCCTAGGGTGTGCTACTTTCACCCATTTTACTTAGGTCAATGACGCAATGGTGTCATGGCCCTACTATAGTTACTTTAGTCAAATATATCGACATGCAATATTTATGTGATTGGATGGTTGATTATGGCAAGAGTTGTAGTTTTAATTGTTTAATTATATTGCCTCATTCTTTTAGAAATTCCTTCTTTTGGTACTTCTCATGAAACTTACCTAGATTTAATGGCCCCCTTCTTGATGGGAACCTATTATTTTACTTTTGTATTAATTAATGCCTATTTAATTTTCTAATGTACATACTCAACTTTTGATGATACATACCTTATTTTCCTATTTTTTTGGGTGTTCCCTCCACCTAGGTGTAGGTGTGGTATAGGGATGAGACGCGAGATGATTGTGATCTCATTAGTGCACATAAGGATAGCTTGAGACATCCTTCTTACCCTCTGCATATGGACTTTTGTGTATATAAAATGTAACATTTTAATTTTATGTACCACCCTTAGGGTGAGAAAATTATGTACATAGAAATATTTTGTAACTTTGTAAATAGTTAAATTTTCCGCTGCTTAAATATTTCATGGCTCATGTATGTACCATTGAGTGTGCCCACTATCGAGTCCCACTCTTTACAATATTACAATATAGTCTTATATTTAATAACTAACATTTTTAGAATATATTTTAGTAGAAGTGTACATGTAGTCAAATTTATAGAGGAATTGGTTGTACTGTTCATGATCTATGAAATCATGAAGTTTAGTTAATAATATATAGGAGAGAGAATTGGAGTTTGTACTTTGAACACAACTAGATCCATAGTTAGTAAAACAAAATTTTGAACAAATTAAATTTTGATGATCAATAGAGAATTCTATCTTCTCATATGCGAACATTATACACCATTCACATAAAGGAAATCAGAAGGACATAATAAAATAAATGTACGGAAAACATTTTGTACTATTCCTTACATGCACCATCAAGATTTTATAATACAAGTAACCAATTGTGAATAAAGTAATAAATGGTGTCCATTCAGAAGAGATCTCTATATTGGTATCAAAAGAAAAGTGTGTTATAAAATACATGATCACAATTAGCAATCAATTGTCTATTTTTCCGATGTTCTCTCTTTACTTAATTGCTCTCTAGTAGGAATTGAGTCTTTGGTTTACTACAACTACGACCATTACTTGATCGGCCATGTACGTTCCCTTTTGTTGACCCTTTTGTTATGACCGAAGGTGTAATTCTTTGAAATAAATTGTCGAGAAATCCTAAAACAAGACTTATTCGACTATGATAGCCCTTCTCCATTTAAGGCAATTTCTTGGACTGATCAAGGACCCCAGGTAACGGACAAATATACATTTGAATGAGGGCATAAGTGGGATCTGAGACCTGGTCGTCTTCCTTTCTCCTAAAGTGGCTAGCCATAATCTAACTATGTACTCGAGAGACCTTTTATCCTATTATTAGTAACTCACCGCTTGAAGACTTGGGATCCGTTAACTGTAACGTATAAGAAGAAAAACACTTCATTTGGCCTCTTGAATCGAGAACGAGCCAGAAAGAAAACAAACTCCTATTATTCTATCAGTCTCTCTCCAGCAAGTTCTACCTTTCAGCCATGATTATATTTAGTGACTTCTTTATTGGGCAATTTCTTCTCTCCACCCATCCGCAAGTGTGTTTTGTGACCCATTAATCTCTCAAACTGTCACAAGTACAATATGACGCTTGGTTCCTGAAAATGACGGATAACCTCCTTTTGATTTTTTCCTCCACAAATGTTATGCCAATGAACAGTATCCCATTGTGTCCATGGCCTAGTAGTAACGGAAGATAACACCCATGCAAACCTAACACCTCAAAGGACATATATTATACCTAGGACCTACACACATGACAAAATAGCCGAGCTGCAAACCATCTACAACCAGAATATATTCTCCTTCCCTAGTCTTTCTAACATCTACTAATAGATGGAAAGGTGAACTCTGATTTTCTCATGCCTTGCCCATCCTTCAGATAATTCCACTCAGTCCAAATGGAGAACATCTTTCCAAACTCAAACCCTCTAGAGCTATCCTCAACCTCCCTATCCTCTCCGATAATGTAGTCAATAAGGAGATGTGGCAGCCAGACTCCACCACAGCCCAAACTAACGCCTCCACCGACTTTGATGAGGCACAAGAGCACCAAACAACCACCCCTTGTTCTTCCATGAACATATTGACTCTGGTGACCACTCCTATAGACATCTCCATGATGGTGGCAAGTCTACCACCTCTTTCTCGTCAGCCATGGATCTATTCAACCCTGCTCCAGTTGTGACAAACATCCAACGACCTACTATTGTTGTCCGACCCCACTGTGATACCAACCATCAATGGAACAAACATTGACAGGCCAAGTTGGAGCACCTTCTCATTTACCAAACTGCCAAGTTCAACTAATCCTTGGAAATCAATCGACGTCAACCAACACATGCCACAATCCCCTCTCTTTTCTTCTAATTTTGTAGAATATGCATATGAGATCTGTATTAAATATTTTTTAACAAAATAGATCATGTATATTAATACTATTATGGATAATAAAAAGAAAGGAAATCCTTCAGGATGAACTAGATGAATATATTCAGCTATCAGACACAAAGACGTATGTGAATAATTCATATAAGATTAATCAAATATTTGCGCATATGTGCCAATGTAGACAATGTATATGATTATGGATGATTAGCAAAGAATATGATAAATAATTAGAAACTGGAGAAAAAATAGGAAGTTTCAAAAATTGTATTCAATTTATATTCACATTAGCTTGATCTTAATGATTCTACCTACAATAATGTATAACATTTAAAATTTGGTGTTTTATTCATCCCATCATCGGGGTTAGAACCTTCAACCTCTCGGTCATACAAGCTCAACTTTACCAACTCGGATGCCTCATATTTGGCAAAATTTGGTGTTTAACACAATGATAATTGGTTAAATGATGTACTAAATAATAAAATTGGGAAAATGATATGAAGTGGCCTTGTGATTTTCGCTACTAGAAATATTAATTCTTGCCCTCTTGAAACTCTAAGATTAAAAGAACAGTGAAACATGGACTCTTATCTCATTAAATGGATACCTCATCATGAGATTAATAAGTAAATATACAAAAAAATATACACACACATGCAATATACACAACAATGTGGAATAATAAATGTTTAATAGGTGACCATAAGAATGACGAGTAGGATTCTCGTAATATAATAATAATTTAATGGATCTAAATGAAAAGTTATAATAACTAAAGATATATATTTGGACCTTAATGCACCAAGGGTAAAATGGTAATTTTAAATGTTAGAAACCTATTGACCTAAATAGATTGAAATGACTATAATATGTTATATTGAAGAGAATGGATGCTAGAAATGGATAGTAAAGATACTTGTACAAATAAATAGAATTTCATGAGTCACTAGAACCATTGAGAGAGGATATGCTGAATAATTACTAAACATAATGTGTTGGCTATCTATATAATAAGATAAATGAGCTTTTCAAATTCAGCATATGGGAAATCAACTAGAAGTGTTAAATGGAAATATAATTGTATATATATAAAATATTAATAACCCTAAATGAGAAAATAAGTAATATAAAGAGATAAGATTGGACAAGGAACTTATTCCAAGCCACATGATAACCAGGTTGCACCACACTTTGTAGACTTGTTCTCGTGGATCCATTTTTGGTGATTGAGCAATCTATGGAGTCTTGGATAAATTTAGGTACTAGATTATCTATTTACTTATTGAGTTATTTCCTATCCCTCTTAAGTTCTATACATATTGTTTGGTGGTGAACTTTTAACTATTTTATAAGCCTTTCCTACTTTTCAAGGTCACCACCCCTTGAATTGTAATTATTGGATTTTGTCAAATATTAAGATAGCAATTGATTTGATATAATAAAGTTTTGGCTCCCCTTAAGCCCTTATAACTTTTTCTCACTTGAGGTAGGGTATGTCCTGCCGCCCTGTGCACAAGTTGGAATGGATTAGTTGTCCCTCAGTCAACTGGTTAAAATGACAATTAGGCTTCTGTGTTGTTCTTTCATAGATGACTGAACACATGGCTCTTTATCCCTTGAAGGAAATGATATGATAGTACTCAATCCTAATATTTAAATTTGATCATTTTGTTGCAAAAAATATTGAATATTTTGATATCTTGATCATGGACACAGTATTGTAAAATTACCATCTTGAATTGTGAACATTGTTGCTTGATTCTTATTTTACTAAGATAACTCCACCAAAAAACTTCAAAATAGAATTGAACTTATACCTGAATCATATTTTGCACCTACTTTTAGTAGCTCAATGATTGAATTTAGTACCATCTTATTTGACTTATTTTTTCCTTATTGGGATCCATGTGTGGTTTTATTCCCTCTGGGAATTCATGGATAAGTGATACATGAAAGATCATGAAGAGACGTGCATGGGTAATCCTTTATTGAAGAGTAGATATGTCTGATGCCTATATTATTTTTTTATTGTCCTAATGTATAAGCTTCCTTGACTTGATGTAAAGCATGTATTTACACAAGAATCATTTATATATATTCTGATTTAAATCATGTTGATAAAAAAATTGTCAAAAATATCAAGTTTTACTGGAAGAGTGGCAACTATGGTGGCTCGGCCTAAGCCACGGTGAGATGGAGGCCACCCACAGGTAGATACTCTCCCTCTACTTCTCTCTCTAGAAGAGAGAGATGACATATAGGGTGGTTACAAGTATAGAGTGGAGAGGGAAGCAGAGGCGGCGGCTAGGGTTAAGTTTCCAAAAGCACACTCTGAATCATGTTGAAAGGCATATGGCAAAACCCACTTGTGATGTTGTTTTATTAGAAGGCACATCCATGTTCTGTATACATGAAAAAGGGTGGAGACATATAGACTTGGGACTCAAGGAATGCTATATGGGTAGAGACACTTAAGCTCATTAACTATTTATCACATTAACTAAATAGGCTAATATTATATTGTAACAGATTTTATATTTAAAAAGTTAAAGATCAGGTATCACTATTGATAGAATATTTGAAAAAATGAATACTGAAAAAATATTAGATTATAAAGAAAGATTGTACCAAATTATTGTGCATGTAACACCAATAAAGGTGGGAAGAAAATAAATTTCCCAGAACAAATTGGTTCTTGGCTGCGGGAAGCCTAATTGATCAAATTCATTGAGATACATACCCTACTTGGGACCATCACAACCCTTAGAATCTTTGTTACTGCAACACAAATGCATAAATTAACAACAAAATATAGAAACTAAAAGTGTTGCATGTGTGAGATTCCATTTCTCTATTGATTGGTCACAAAGTGGCTCATGGAACTCAAAGGAGTTTGAGAAGGTGATAAGATCATGGAAATCATTATTACATTAGATTTTTCTTATCCGAATAAAGCTTGGAGGAAAATCCTCAAATCCTAAAATAGAGCTGTGTGCACTACCAGTGGTCAATCCAGAAATTTTGATAAGGGGGCAACATACAAATTACTTTTTACATATAAATTGTTTGAAATGTTGAAATATATCACATGCTAAAGGCGGCATGAAAAGACAAACAATGATGAATGTATATGGATTAGTTAATTTTTTTTTAAATTTTCCTTAGATATATGTGGCTTCTTTACCATATAGTCATAGATACAACTACCAGATTAGACTAAGTTTAAGAACCAAAAAAGGAAAAGATGTATACAATGCAAAAAGAAACTTTCTACTACAATCAAGAAAACAAAAATTCAAAAGTGATATAAACTTTAGAAATGATTTTTTATCCTAACAACTCCATATAGAGTAGAAAGGAAACAAACACAATTGTGTCAAATAGTTGGATATTTCTTACTATAGTCACATTGATATACCATAAATAGAAAATAAAGTTTTCCTTTTACTTATATCACATGTGACTACCTTGTTTGTAACTAAGAACTAGTATAAAAAATCATAGATATTGATTGCAGATAGAAAGCAATCATTGATTGATTAAACTGAAAGACATACACAAACCACAATTCTGATTTGATTGAATCAACTACAAATGAAATCTAGTAAGGGATGCCATGACCTTGTGTGGGACCTTGATTAATTGGGTAAGCATTACTATACATACTTTCACAGGATGCATATTCCCTATTACCAATTGCAACCCTGGGATCATGACCTGGACATGGAGGACTCCTCCTTCAATCTCCCTTGCCATGATCCCTTGTCACTGCCCAATATTTTCTAGACTGTTTTCAAGGTCATTAAATCTTTGGCATGAGATTCTTATGCTTCATTTGGGAAAGAGGTGCTAAATGCTCGGGCAGTGGTTAAATGTTTAGGGCATGATTGGTCAGCTTGCAATCATAATTACTAAACACCAAATCAGGAACCACTGACTTTTTGGATTGTTTTTAATTTAATGCAATAGTGAGCAGTGGTGAAAAATGTAATTTTTTCACTGGGCAGAAATCTTGTAGTGAACCACCTAACTACACTAGAGTGTTAGCAGTGTCAATCATGTTTCCAAATGTTGCATTAGTCTTCATGAGCATTGAGGTGTACCTGGGAATTGCAGTTCATGTTGACTACTGATGTTGAACAAACCTTGGCTCATCGAAATCATCAACCAAAATGTGAAAGGAATCTAAGGGTGTTTTGGTAGGGTGTAGAAGGATGGCAATGTGCAAGTTTGATGTAAAATTTTATATTGCAAACTCTCACAACTACACCCAACCAAACTAACTCTAAGCACCACTATGATATGAAACAAAGAATGTGTAGATGGATGATGGATTCTTAGCACAATAGAACCATCAGGTTGGTAGGCTAACCATAAACACAAGAAAAATTGTTAACACTAGGCTTTACATGAATTTATCCATGGTGCTAAATGTTATTGGATCATAATCTTTGTCCACTTCATTTTGTAAAGATACCACCAAAACTTCCATGTCACTAAAATAATCAATTTGTTATGATATGATAATTATATTTTTTTTGTGTTGACTATGATATTCCAATTATGTTAATGAGGTGTTATTAAATATGTACCAAAATCGGTTATGTGTATCAGGAAACGCAACTTGTATCAACTCAAAATTTATGGTGTTGAGTTAGGGTTTCAGTATTGACAAGGGTTCTTATAGTGAACTTTTGAGAATATTATTTGATTTACCAATATCTTCTCATGGCATACTTTCCTTTATCCCTATTTACAACAATTTTCGTTATCTACCCCTTCCCCTTTTTAATTCGTTTAATGCTCTACCTACTTGTGTCAGTTTTAGGTACAAATACCCTTTTGTTAAAGGTTGTTTGAGCTTATCCTAGGAGTATGGCATGGGATACTTTAGTGACATAGCACATGGTACTTGGACATTGGCTCAGGGCATTTTCTCTACCCATTCTTACCATGAAAAAGTAATTACCGCCTGGACAATTAGACATCCAACCCGCAATTGTAACAACCCAATTGCAAGAGAGGAGCTCTACCAACTAAGCTATATCCCCCTCAACCAAGTGGAGCATGCATGAAGGAGTCAGATGTTTTTCTTAATTCTTTTCTCTAGTGCAGCTGGGACATGTTTAAATTGAATGAGAGGATCCCAAATGAATTGTCATATTCAAAAAAAGCATTGTTCTTTGGAAAATATATCTCATGTCTCGTACTACATGGTTCCACTCTGCAAGAGCTCTAAATAATTTTCTTGAAGTTCATCCTCTTTATGATAAAAGATTAGCTTGCCCCAAAATTCTCTGGCTAAAAAGAGAAATCCCAATTCACTGTGTTCACTTTTATGTCTATTCATATATTTTTGCATCATGCTCACTGGTATAGATAAGTTCAATCTCAACCTGGTCATCATTTAAGATTATTAGTTGGATTATTCATAATAGTGAGGGTTGTAAGACTTTAACACACCGATTTACATGTATTACGACTAATTAGTACATAATATTCCATTTATTAATATATTCATCTTCAAATTATATTCTACTCTTTATTAGTGCTTTTTTCAACTTAGATGTATGTTTCTGTACGTCAATTTAGTTGGGTTGAATATGCATCAAGTCTAACCATTTTGTACATAAATACTACTTGTGATTCTACTTAACTAAGGCCAAAGGCATGTAAATAGTTAAATTTTGGTTTTCAAGGTTATGAGGTCACATTTGGGTATGGTACAACAATTTCACTCTTAAAGAGGATTTTTCCCTTAAAATATAGTCATCCATACACTACCAACCAACTACTCTAACCTCTCAAAGGGTTAACCTAATGAGTCATTCTAAACAACTCTAAGGGTATTAGGCTTAAATATACATCTTTTAGTTGTGATTGCTAGGTGGATTTTAGATGTACATAGGTCAATTGTCCATCTAGTTGATCTCAAACAACAAGTTTAGGTCATCATGTTTATTAACAACACCCTAAACTTGTTGTACATGCCCAGTAAATTTTTTTACAAGACAAAACTTCCTAGTCATGTCTCCATTTTGGAATCACCATGTTTATGTTCTAACTAGGGTTTTCGTACCAAAATTTCACTGTGACTTATTTCAACAAACCATTTATAAAACCCAAAATTCTCTTTTTTGTACATATAGTACCATAATGGAAATCAATCTTTGGTGATGAGAACTATACAATATAAAATAAAATATGGATCCAATATTAGTTGCTATAAACAATTCACAACTCTCCCGTATTAACATATCATATCCTACTACTCTAAGATCTACATTACCTAATTCTACCCTAAAGTCAAATCTCATAACAACCCAAGAGATACATAGACACTCAACCTACATTGTATAGTATGAGCACATAGCTTCCCATCACATTTAGGTTAACCACTCAAGTCTATT
This sequence comes from Alisma plantago-aquatica, assembly GCA_963693085.1. NCBI lineage: Eukaryota > Viridiplantae > Streptophyta > Magnoliopsida > Alismatales > Alismataceae > Alisma > Alisma plantago-aquatica. The sequence continues at coordinate 712,893,385 of OY856412.1, read as the reverse complement.
ATGGGCATCTCATATGATTCTATATGTTTCTTCCATCATCATGTGGTCAATGTGGATAAATTCTATGGTAAACATTTCTATTTTTTAGAAATGACTTTACAAACACTTTTTAGGTCCTTTTTGGATCGAATTATTTTTAGTTGAACTCTTCTTGGACCAAGAAATAGCCTTTGTAGAGAAAGAGTTGTTGTAGAAAATAGCCGTTAAATTTTATTAAAGAGAGTGACTTTCATTCAAACTCTTCTTGGACCAAGGTACAGTCGGCAATGTTTATTTTTTAACCGTTACACCTTTAATTTTGACATCCTAATGACTAGTTTTGCTTTTGACTTGGCCTAAACACTCCCAATAGCTATATTGATCATTCCTAAGTGTTTCCTATATATAGGAGTGCCCTATGAACACTTAGGACAAACACTTGAGAAATCTATTACATGTTATCTTTCTCAAAGCTTAGAAACTCATATTGTTATCTCTGGATCTAAGATTGTTACGACCTCACCTTTCAGTAACCCCCAATTAAGGGAGACTTAGAGGATAAAGCCGCACTCATAATTCCGGATCAAAGGTTCAACATATAACTATAAATAATTATTAAATTCTAGCAGACTATATGAAAAATGGTAATAAAATTTTTCCTTTTTGCATACCTTGAAAAGTGGGAAACTATCTTCTAACCACAACTTATCCACTCTATTTAATTCCTCCTTGTTCTTTAATTCTTGAATTCACATTATGTCGCTTTACTGTTTGTGCTTTTGAGGATTTACCTAAAACGCCGACAAACAAAAACAACGATCAGCCGAAGCTGGTATGTGGGGAGGAGCAGATAATTGTTCAACTAAGTTAACAACATAATCATTCAATTAATGATTTAACAAGCAAGATTACGTTTTAAACCATATAACTCAATCCATACATATTCACAACTCTGGGCTGTCCCTGCAGTGGACATGGATATCACCTCTCTTTAGGTATAGAGTCGCATGGCACTATCCGAGGATAGCCCAATATCTAACTCTTTATGACTTGATGGTCCTACCTCCATGGTAGCCATGTACTAAGTCAACCATTGACCTGATGGACCTACCCAATGGGTAGCCATGTACTAGGTCATCCATAGACCTGATGGACCTACCCAATAGGTAGCCATGTACTAGGTCTTTCTCTAACCTGATGACCTACCATAGGTAGCCATGTACTAGGTTAGCTATTTTGCCACAGAGAGAACCAGGATCTGAGTTTATAGGTATACACATTAAGTGATAGTCATAGCCACATTATATTTGCAATATGAACATCCAAGCAGTTTAGTTGCATCCAAGCGATAAAACGTTTGGGAAACGCCGGGAAACCTAAACGGTTAACCATAAGTAACCACATACCTTATTCCTTGCAGAAACCATACCGAACATCATAGACTTTATGAGTGCATCCAAACATCCAAGTAACCAAGCATATAATCAATATCTGAAACATGTATACTACATATGTGTCACCATGTATTCACATTACATTACTCAGATCTAGATGTGCTCCCAAACTAGGGTTTAGGGTTATTTCTTGTTTGGACTAAGGATTAGGGCTATGAACCCTAATTCCATCATATTATGATTTATAGGATTACAATCTCACTTTTGCTTACTAGGTTAAACCCTAATTATCTTCTTAAGCATATTAGACTACTCATTACATCTAATACACATTATCAACATTAAGATCTTTGGTACTCAATTTACCTTTGAATCGTCATAATTCTATTTTACAATTAAAACCATTAGAATTCATATCAACATAAATTAGGGTTTCTAATCCCATTAAGGCATATTCATGTACATAGAACCCTAAATTAAACCAACTATATAAAATGATCATCTTTTTAGATCATATCCTTACCTTTATTAACATCAGGTTAAATTCAACTTGAATTATCTAAATAATGTCATTAAGACTATTCACCATCCAATCCAAGGGTTTTCCCTTAATTAACACCCTAAAGATGATAACTTTATGTTCTTTCCAATTTCAAGCATATAAACTCTAAACTAACTAATTAACTAATTATATGCCAAGTCCATCCTTTTTCTTCCAAATATCCATTTTTATCATTAACAGGCTAATATCAACTTTAATCATTAATTAAACCTTACTAATCACTTTAATCATACCAACATAGGGTTCTTTAAACAATTAACACACTATAGTTGATATCTTCCATTATTTTTCGAATTGCATAAGGAATCAGGCTTCAATCATAATTTATTTGGATTCCTCTCATTCTGAGGATCAACTTTCATATATAACTTTTTGTCCTCCGAGCTTTGAATAAAAAGATATGATTTTAGTAAAAACACTTACTTTTCAACCAATCAGATGGCACCACGTGGCTTCCTCCATGCAACGTCGCGGCTCGTTTAAAACATAATCGAATTACCACTTTGCCCCCGCTTAAGTGGTATCCTTCTACAGCCCGCGGAGGGAAAATTGGTCAAAGGCCCCTTTGGCCTTCTCCTTCCTTGCGCCAGCGGCGGGCTGCGCCCTAGCCGCCGGCCGGCTGACCTAGGAGCCGCTCCAGCTCCTCCTCCTCGGCCCCATCGACCTCCAGGGCGGTCCCTCAGCCTCCGCCGTGCCTCTGCGCACGTGACGGAGCTTCTGGCCGTCGTCAAGGTAGCCACCACGTGCGGAAACTCGTCCGGGTTGCTGCTGCAACTTCTGCATTTTTGCAGACTTCCGGTGGAAGATACGTGAAGATGGAGGGGCTAGGTTGGTAGCCGATCGGTCTTAATGTGTCGTGGGGTTTTCTTGTCCTCAGCAAGACCACGAAACTCCCTTTTGTTGCTCTATAGGTAGAGATACTCCCTCATTAGGGTTTTACGTGCAAAGAACATGAAGAGGGGAGAGAGAGGTGCGTGGGACTTCCCTGGACTCGGCCCTAGGTCGTACCCCTCATATAGGGGAGGGTCTACGAAGCCCTAGGATGTTTTTCCCATAATGAAACGTAATCCCTCTTCAATAGGAATCATCTTTCTTCTAGGAGAAGTATTCTTCTCTCTCCTCATAATCTTCTTAGATATTCTTATTTCTTGAATTCGAAATTCCCTTTATATATTCTCTTTATTCTTGCTTTTTCAACCATTTGCACGAATTTCCATTTTCCTTTAGTAGAAACTATTTCCTTTTTATCAATAACACAAAATTCATTAATAATGAATCACATTATCCTCATATTTTGTAATTTTGGTATTTTATCTTTCTTTCCTCTTTATTGGGACTCCTTGGATCCCAAGATATTCCATTATTTCGGATTTCTTTTTATTGGTTACTTATTATCTTTCTAGATGCATCTTAATGCATTATTTCACATTATCTTGTTTATTTATTATTATAATATTTCCTTTTGAGGATTTCTTTTTATTTCTCTTCTATTTTCCTCTTTGGCATCCCTTTTATCATAAGAAATCTTTGGGATACGAAATTCCATAAAGGGGTAACTCAATTATCCATCTTTTCACTTAATTTTCCACATCTCCTCAATGTTTTCAATTTCTTTCTTCATAAAGAAATATTTAATTAATATTTTCTTTTTCTTATTTCTTTTCTTTGCAACTTTAGACTCCTTGGAGCCCAAGGAATCCAAGAGGCACGAAATCCTCTTTGGATTTGCCTTCTAGAGGTTTCCACATATTTCTTTTCTTATAAATTCAATTATTCATTCACTAATTGAATTAGCTTTGTTATTTCCTTGTTATTGGGCCCAATAGCCAATAAAGCCCACAAATCAAACAACAAGGCTATTTTAAACGAAATCCAATTATTCTCAACCAAATATATGGTTATTTGTCCAAACATCTTTAATATGAGAAATTACATTTCTCATCAATTGAACCCAAAAATTGGGGTTATAACATCCTTCCCCTCTTATAGGAATTTTGTCCTCAAAATTCAAACAAGCAAACAAACAATTCAGGATAAGACTTTTCCATGTCCATCATTGGCCCCTATGTGGCTTTGCCGTACCCATGGCATTTTCAAAGAACCTTTATTATCACATATTCTTTTTCTCTGAGTTCCTTCATCCTGGCGTCTATAAACTACACAGGTGACTCAGGCCATGTCAGCCTCCCTTGGGGCTCACTAGGTTCATTGCTCAGCACATGGTCGGGGTACCTCACATAGTGCTCTAAATTGGATACATGGAAAACATCTCCCATTACTCTATCCTGAGGGGTAGGGTCAGACCTAACCTTCTCCACCCATCCATCTCTAATGGACCCATGCATCGGGGACTCAGCTCTCTTAGATATAGCTTAGAGGGGTCGGATTTTCATGTCACTTTTTCTCCCACAGTGAACTGTATGTCAGTCTACTTTGCATCCGCTCATGACTTCCATCATCTTTGGGCTCCTTTCAGCCCTTGCGCAACCAAAGTGACTTCATCTACAGGTACTGGGGTCCCTTTTTCTAACCATCATGTGGTACTTTTCTAACCATCATGTGGTCCTTTCACCAACATTACCTTACTAAAGTGGTGACCGACACAACCTCCCTTACAGAGCTTCATATACAACCCGATATGGCTATGGTGGTCATTGTCATATCTTTCATAGGACAAGAACTGTCTCTAGATATCACCCTGAACGAGCACACATGCCCTCATCAGACCCTTTAGTCTGGATCATACTAACCATAGTTAGGGGTGATAAACTATACTATTATTGAGTTTTTCATGTACCTACTTCCACTTTATGGAAGCGAACCTTTAAGTCAAACTCAAGAATCCTTTGAACTTGCTTCATGGTGTAATTGAACCATCTTTCTCATGGGTAGTTCAACTAGATCTGTCCCATAACAGAACTCTTTCTTTCTCATGTCATTTAGGTAAGGCGACTTACCATAACCCATATTGCATCTCTACCTTCTTTGACCCAGGGAAGACCTATCACAACATCCATAGTGTTGAGCTCTCATTCCCTCTCAGGGATTCTTTTGTCCTCTATATCGATACACTGGGTTACTGGGGTTCGTCCTTTACCTCCTGGCTTGCATGGTCATAAACCACATGCAACTTCATCTTAAGCATCTAAAGTGCTATTGCCATTTACTATCTTGGTAGTACCATGGTGTATGTTGATCTTCAATCATGATTTCCAGTATGTCATGATTCCTCAAGATCGATTCCTTGGAAACCCTACACCACCCTCATCAAGGTTTCATCACCTTCTTAATCAAAGAAGTGCACTTGAGGTTCTACCACCATCCTTTCATTGTATCAAGGACTAGACTGGCTAAACAACGTTTAACTTTTCAACTCATCTTGTTACATATGAGTGTTATCCAAACACATCTCCTTTTCAAACTTAGGGTTAGCCAAACAACCTCTTCTAGCTTCTAGTCAAACAAGTCAGATGTATCTCAACCAGAGCATCCATTACCACTTCACATCCTTAGGTATTAGGTAACATTATACTTCCATGTATTTTTGCTTATCATGTCACCTTACACTATATATATTCATCTTCATAAGAACACTCTCTGATTCCATCATCATGGTGATCAAACTCAACCTGGTATAACCCGTAAGCTTCACATCCTCATAAGGTGATCACCTCATTCCTCTTAGTGTTTGCAATCCATCCATGTATCATTCACTTTACCATGGTAAGAGATCTTCTCTATCCCCATTTCTCGTGGCAACGTTCCAACCTATATCATCTCTTATCCTTGGTGTATGACATGCATAATGTCCTATCTCTCACCCCCATAACAAGAGGAAATAAGCATTTGGCTGCAGTCCAAATACAGAGTTCTTCCTGTTCCAAGAGTAGAGATGGTACATCCCACCTTGCCAGTACACCTTTAAATCTAAGTTGCAACGTGCCACATATGTCTCTTCATCACAAACATCATGATATCAAACAAGTCTTGAACCTACCGAGGTTTATATCCTTGGTCATCTCCTCTAGGTCTATAGGGTACCGATTCTTTTGGGGTCATCCCTCTTCCCTCATGCATCAAGAGAGTGCCCTACTCATCTGCCCTTTGGGTCCCATGAGTTCATGAAGGTGATCAATCTCCTAACCCATGGCCCTAAGACAATGATAGCTGTTACCTCCCGACCCTATGGTCATGTGCAACTGGGGAATAGGCAACTCCTACCTTCATCGGACTTATCCCTACCTGAACCTAGGGTAGACTTAGGATTCTCCATCATAGTACATGTTCACTTAGAACCTTACCCAAGTCTTCATCATCTCTCTTTCTGCATTCATGGGCTGGCCTTCATCCTTTCATCAGGATCATGGCAACCTATCTACCTTGGTCATGCCCCTTACTGGTTACCTCCATGGTAACACATTCACATGCAATAGAGATGGATATCTACGGGTCTATGGGTTCATTCTCATACTATGTACTTTTCTCTTAGCTTCTCAAGATCTTAAGAGACCTCTTTAGGTCACCTTAAGCTAACCAAAACTGATATACACCCTTCCAAAGGGGTCCCTCTCCCAGGATGGGAGGAAAACTATCTCTAAGGTCACAAAAGCTCTTAGGTCTAGGGTTTACATCCACACGAGCCTATTTGACCCTAGAAAAACATTAAGGCACAAGCAGTTCACTTATCGAACCATAATACGTCATACTGGTCCTCTTTCCTCGATGTTGGATCACGATAAAACTTTCCCCTTTATCATCAGCCTATCTATGAGGGGTTCACCCAACATGCCTTAAACTTAAGGGGGTTTCCCTTTTCCTCTATACATGAGGAGTACCATGCTCGAAACTATAGCAACTTAATTCTCATCATGATCATTAGGTATACCACTTCCCCTCTCAGGCCTAGGAACCCTAGGTTCACTTTTAGGTGTCCAACTTCACGCTCTATCTCTGAACCATGAATCAAATTGGAAAAAGGCATCTCGTGCACTTCCTATCATCCTTCTTCTCGATCAACACTTAGGGTTGGGTCCTCCTTAAGGACAACTAACAGGGTACAAGGCCTCATAGCCGGCTACCACACCTTTCTAGGTCTAAGGAACTCATCTTCCTACCGTAGCCACATAGGCACCAGATGCTTCATCTTCCATCTCTCTAGGGTTTGGTCCCTCTAAAGGAAACCAAGATATCATCAACCTGCAGGGATCGATCATGAAGCAACCACTATCATCCGTAGTTCAGGGTTTTAGGCTTCCAACCTTCTTGCTGGGTTTCCTACTCTCTCTAGGGCTAACCCTACATTCAACCTCACCATTAGAGGTCCTCTCTTCCTGAAGGTCCAACCTCAAAGGCATGCTTTACACGGGTGAGGCCTAGGTTTGAACTTATGGTTGCTCAAGATCATCCACGACCCTTTATGCTCCATCATGATTCCTTATCCAGGGTTTCATCCTACTGTCAGTACTATGACGTGCCCTAGGTGCCATCTATACCCTACTTGCACAAGCCCATAGGGTTTCTAAGGTCCTTCACTAGCATCATCATCTAAAGAGCTATCCTTTGCCCTAACATGCACGACCCTTCTCAGGGTTGGGGTTGCCAAAGGTGCTAGGTCACCCGTGGATCCTATGGCATCCCAAAGGCATGTCCTTCCAAACACCTGGTCCAACTCATCTCTCTCTAACCTTTACTTAGGGTTAGGGTTAACGTCATCTTGTAAGATAAGCCAGGTATCTACTTGCATTGGAGATTTCTATCTCCAAGACTATCTTATCCTCCTGTCAAGAAGGTCTAGCCTCATATCTCTTCTGAGGATATGACAACTTATGTCATACGACCTAAGCATGTATCTATCCTTTAATTTACGCTTACTCTATTAAGCTTATGTCCATGAAATCTTATTTACATGCATTTCCTTTAATTCAGTGGAGGATTCCTTAAACCTTATTAACCTTACCCATACCTCAGGAGGGTGGGGAGAAGAAAGAAAACCCTAATCCTTTAGGTCCTTATCAGAATTTTGTGATGAGAAGGGATGAATAAGATGAGAAGTCCTAAAGGTATCTTATTTCGATTTGTACCCTAAGACTTTGGCCAGGCAGTCACACGGGTCCGGGAGTCCTCGTATTCCGACTAGCGGTGCGGAGGAAAATCTTGCCAGCCCCCGGTCGTGATCCCTTTCTAGACACCTCCGTCTTTCGGATACTCCTCTAATAACTCCCTTGGGTTCTATGGAGTTTGTAAAATTTAATAATTATTAATGGTTAAATGAGGAACCTACGCTCTGATACCAAATGTTACGACCTCACCTTTCAGTAACCCCCAATTAAGGGAGACTTAGAGGATAAAGCCGCACTTATAATTCCGGATCAAAGGTTCAACATATAACTATAAATAATTATTAAATTCTAGAAGACTATATGAAAAATGGTAATAAAATTTTTCCTTTTTGCATACCTTGAAAAGTGGGAAACTATCTTCTAACCACAACTTATCCACTCTATTTAATTCCTCCTTGTTCTTTAATTCTTGAATTCACATTATGTCGCTTTACTGTTTGTGCTTTTGAGGATTTACCTAAAATGCCGACAAACAAAAACAACGATCAGCCGAAGCTGGTATGTGGGGAGGAGCAGATAATTGTTCAACTAAGTTAACAACATAATCATTCAATTAATGATTTAACAAGCAAGATTACGTTTTAAACCATATAACTCAATCCATACATATTCACAACTCTGGGCTGTCCCTGCAGTGGACATGGATATCACCTCTCTTTAGGTATAGAGTCGCATGGCACTATCCGAGGATAGCCCAATATCTAACTCTTTATGACTTGATGGTCCTACCTCCATGGTAGCCATGTACTAAGTCAACCATTGACCTGATGGACCTACCCAATGGGTAGCCATGTACTAGGTCATCCATAGACCTGATGGACCTACCCAATAGGTAGCCATGTACTAGGTCTTTCTCTAACCTGATGACCTACCATAGGTAGCCATGTACTAGGTTAGCTATTTTGCCACAGAGAGAACCAGGATCTGAGTTTATAGGTATACACATTAAGTGATAGTCATAGCCACATTATATTTGCAATATGAACATCCAAGCAGTTTAGTTGCATCCAAGCGATAAAACGTTCGGGAAACGCCGGGAAACCTAAACGGTTAACCATAAGTAACCACATAACTTATTCCTTACAGAAACCATACCGAACATCATAGACTTTATGAGTGCATCCAAACATCCAAGTAACCAAGCATATAATCAACGATATCTGAAACATGTATACTACATATGTGTCACCATGTATTCACATTACATTACTCAGATCTAGATGTGCTCCCAAACTAGGGTTTAGGGTTATTTCTTGTTTGGACTAAGGATTAGGGCTATGAACCCTAATTCCATCATATTATGATTTATAGGATTACAATCTCACTTTTGCTTACTAGGTTAAACCCTAATTATCTTCTTAAGCATATTAGACTACTCATTACATCTAATACACATTATCAACATTAAGATCTTTGGTACTCAATTTACCTTTGAATCGTCATAATTCTATTTTACAATTAAAACCATTAGAATTCATATCAACATAAATTAGGGTTTCTAATCCCATTAAGGCATATTCATGTACATAGAACCCTAAATTAAACCAACTATATAAAATGATCATCTTTTTAGATCATATCCTTACCTTTATTAACATCAGGTTAAATTCAACTTGAATTATCTAAATAATGTCATTAAGACTATTCACCATCCAATCCAAGGGTTTTCCCTTAATTAACACCCTAAAGATGATAACTTTATGTTCTTTCCAATTTCAAGCATATAAACTCTAAACTAACTAATTATATGCCAAGTCCATCCTTTTTCTTCCAAATATCCATTTTTATCATTAACAGGCTAATATCAACTTTAATCATTAATTAAACCTTACTAATCACTTTAATCATACCAACATAGGGTTCTTTAAACAATTAACACACTATAGTTGATATCTTCCATTATTTTTCGAATTGCATAAGGAATCAGGCTTCAATCATAATTTATTTGGATTCCTCTCGTTCTGAGGATCAACTTTCATATATAACTTTTTGTCCTCCGAGCTTTGAATAAAAAGATATGATTTTAGTAAAAACACTTACTTTTCAACCAATCCGATGGCGCCACGTGGCTTCCTCCATGCAACGTCGCGGCTCGTTTAAAACATAATCGAATTACCACTTTGCCCCCACTTAAGTGGTATCCTTCTACAGCCCGCGGAGGGAAAATTGGTCAAAGGCCCCTTTGGCCTTCTCCTTCCTTGCGCCAGCGGCGGGCTGCGCCCTAGCCGCCGGCTGGCTGACCTAGGAGCCGCTCCAGCTCCTCCTCCTCGGCCCCATCGACCTCCAGGGCGGTCCCTCAGCCTCCGCCGTGCCTCTGCGCACGTGAGGGAGCTTCTGGCCATCGTCAAGGTAGCCACCACGTGCGGAAACTCGTCCGGGTTGCTGCTGCAACTTCTGCATTTTTGCAGACTTCCGGTGGAAGATACGTGAAGATGGAGGGGCTAGGTTGGTAGCCGATCGGTCTTAATGTGTCGTGGGGTTTTCTTGTCCTCAGCAAGACCACGAAACTCCCTTTTGTTGCTCTATAGGTAGAGATATTCCCTCATTAGGGTTTTACGTGCAAAGAACATGAAGAGGGGAGAGAGAGGTGCGTGGGACTTCCCTGGACTCGGCCCTAGGTCGTACCCCTCATATAGGGGAGGGTCTACGAAGCCCTAGGATGTTTTTCCCATAATGAAACGTAATCCCTCTTCAATAGGAATCATCTTTCTTCTAGGAGAAGTATTCTTCTCTCTCCTCATAATCTTCTTAGATATTCTTATTTCTTGAATTCGAAATTCCCTTTATATATTCTCTTTATTCTTGCTTTTTCAACCATTTGCACGAATTTCCATTTTCCTTTAGTAGAAACTATTTCCTTTTTATCAATAACACAAAATTCATTAATAATGAATCACATTATCCTCATATTTTGTAATTTTGGTATTTTATCTTTCTTTCCTCTTTATTGGGACTCCTTGGATCCCAAGATATTCCATTATTTCGGATTTCTTTTTATTGGTTACTTATTATCTTTCTAGATGCATCTTAATGCATTATTTCACATTATCTTGTTTATTTATTATTATAATATTTCCTTTTGAGGATTTCTTTTTATTTCTCTTCTATTTTCCTCTTTGGCATCCCTTTTATCATAAGAAATCTTTGGGATACGAAATTCCATAAAGGGGTAACTCAATTATCCATCTTTTCACTTAATTTTCCACATCTCCTCAATGTTTTCAATTTCTTTCTTCATAAAGAAATATTTAATTAATATTTTCTTTTTCTTATTTCTTTTCTTTGCAACTTTAGACTCCTTGGAGCCCAAGGAATCCAAGAGGCACGAAATCCTCTTTGGATTTGCCTTCTAGAGGTTTCCACATATTTCTTTTCTTATAAATTCAATTATTCATTCACTAATTGAATTAGCTTTGTTATTTCCTTGTTATTGGGCCCAATAGCCAATAAAGCCCACAAATCAAACAACAAGGCTATTTTAAACGAAATCCAATTATTCTCAACCAAATATATGGTTATTTGTCCAAACATCTTTAATATGAGAAATTACATTTCTCATCAATTGAACCCAAAAATTGGGGTTATAACAAAGATAGTGTCCTATTCAAGAAAATACATCCTTGGCTATTCCTTGTGAAGAAGTTGATCATAACTTGTTCACAAAGATTTACATTTTATAATCTTATGAAGAGTTGTAACTTATTCTTCCTCTCTTATTCTTGTTATTTGTGTTTTTGATTTCCAACTACTTATCTCGAGAAGGTTGTCGAGAAGAGACTTGGAGATACTTCTTATGATAAGGTTGTGACCAAGGTGTGGAGGAAGATTGCAATCTACTCCAAGTTTATAGTTCTCATTGAGATAGAAAAGGAGGGTTGTCTTGAGCCACAAAAGAAGTTGATGGATTTCTGTATGTTGTATTGGTTGATAAAAGTAATAAAATACATGTTGAGAATCCTAGTTGGAAACAATCGGGTAGTGGATTGGTGTCTTTTTATGGAAACACTCTACATTGTGTGTCTATGGTGGTTACTTTCATTCTTAAATTACCTGGTTTACATTTGTGTTGCATTATCTTTTAAACAAGTTGCAATCTAACCTCCCTTTTGTTTGAAATTTCATAAGTTCTACATTATTTATATTCACCCTCTTCTAGAGATCTGATAAAGAGGTAGTGTATCCTTATGGGGAGCATTTGTAAGTATAATCCCTTTTTGATGATGACAAAAAGGGGAGGAAAATCCATGAAGATAAATTTAGCTATCTACAACAATTTAAAGGTATGATGATCTAAATTGTATATTTCCAAATTATCTTATGGAAATATCTGTCATCATCAAAAAGGGGGAGATTGTTGGCCTTTTAGATATGCGACACTCTAATTTTTATGAAAAATAATTCTTATTTGTGTCAGTGATTTGTGCATTTAGTATTTCAGGTGATATGTAACTTAGACAAAATCCAACATCAAAGAGTATGCTATACATATGTGTTTGGATGTTTGTGGGTCAAGTTGTACCATGTATATGCTATGTATAAGTGCATTTTGTACAACTTGATAGGAATGATGTAAGAACAAGTGACGATAAGATTTATACTATCTTAAACCCTTTTCTACACTTATATTAAGTCTTTAGGATAGTTAGGTGTCATTAGAAAACATATCAAATGGTTTCTCTAATGATACCTAACTCTCCTAAAGACTAGATATAAGTGTGGAAAGGGTTTAGGATAGAATAGGTCTGACCATCACTTGTTCTTATGTAATTCCTAGTAAGTTTTACAAAATGAACTTATACATATCATATACATGGTACAGTTTGACCTACAAAAATCCAAACACAAATATATATAGCATATCCTTTGATGTTGGATTTTGTCTAAGTTCCTTGATCACCTGAAATATTAAATGCACATATTAGTGACATAAATGGAAAATATTTGCATCATCAACATTAGAGTGTGGCATATCTAAAAATATGACAATCCCCCCTTTCTGATGATGACAAATATTTTAATAAGATAATTTGAAAATACACAATTTAGATCATCATCACTTCATATTGTTGTTAATAGCCAAATTTATCTTCAAGGATTTTTTGCCCCCTTTGTCATCATCAAAAAGGAATTATACTTACCAATTCTACCCTTAGGGAGACACATCCCCTCAACAATATAGTCATTTTGGAGAGGAAAAGAATATACCCAATGAAAAAATAAGGATGTATCAACTGAAATGAGAAACCATTTGTTGAAAGTGACAATTAAAGTAGATACAATTCATTGTAAGGAGTATAGACAAAAACCCTTATTTTATTAATGAACATAAAAAACTCATATAATGATCAATGAAAAGAATTTTAAGTCCTTCATGATAAAAAGATTCAAATAAGCACAAAAACATCAATAGGATACTCTAATACAATTGTAAAGAATGTTCATTTCACCATTGATATAGAGATGCATAAAAACATCAATTCTAAGAGTATATCAATATAAATGTAAGTAATGTGAAGTACTCAATGGTGTATAGAATCCATTAAGCACAAAACGAGGTCAATAAAGAATATATAGACAAAAAATAAGGGATGAAAGCCCATAACTGATATAGAGAGTTGCCAAAAAATAACATAGATATTCAAGTTATATCACATAATTTTGAGTCCCCCCTTAATCTCATACTCTTTAAAATTGAGATCAAACGAAGGAACTAACTAGAAATATAAAATATCCTAATTAAGGGAATAACCACGTTAACATGTAAAAATAAAACATTTAAAGATATACCAATTTGAAAGAAAATATACCATGATCAAAAGTTGATATCCAATGAATCCCATGATCATTCAAACCTCATCTTAAAATATGTTTTAGGTACCTAAACCATGTTGTTTTCCTTTTTCTTCTAATTGGACATGAAAATGCATAATGCCCAAATCTCCCACAACCACAACAAGTAACATTATTAAGAGGAATGTAAGAACTAGATTTTGATTTAAAAAATAGAACCTTAATTTTTCTTTATTCTATCATTTTTAGGAATATAACCAAGCTCCATGAGTGCCAACATGATTATGAGAATGCAACATATTATTCAACATATTCTAAAATTTATAAATGTTTCTAAAGACATTTTCAACTTTTCATTTTCCTTAGAAAGAAATAGAGAGTCCTTACTACTAGAAACTTAACATTTTCTTGTACTGGAAATATTTTTTTCAAGTATATCAATTTTATCATTTAACTCATCAGTTATTTCAAGTATAAGATCATAATCAAGATGTTATCAATAAATAGGTTGTTTCTCCATATTACGAAATTTATCTAAAAGAGTAATCACTTGAGTTTGTAAGGAAACATTTTGAGAAACAAGTCCATCTATCTTTTTATTTTCACTTGCATATGGATCATGCAACTCATTAAGTTCTTCATTTAAGGAATCAACAATATTTACCAATTTATTTTTATTTTCCTTATACTTTTCAACTTGATCTGAAGTAAGTTCAACAAGTTTAATGAGTTCAATTTTTGACAAATTTGAGAGATATACCTCATCATCACTACCTTGTGCACCTTCTTGTTCATCGCTGTCTTGAGAACCTTCTTCTTCTTATTCATCATTGTCATCATATTCACATAAAGCATTCAACTGCACGATGACATATTTCTTCATCACTTGCCTCTTAGTTTGAAGAATAATCCCAAGTAACATGATAAGCTTTCTTCTTCTCCTTGGAGTCCTTCTTCTTGTTCTTCTTGAGTTTTGGGCATTCATCCTTCCAATGTACTTTTTCTCCACATACACGACATTTAGTGGAAAAAGATCTAATATTTTTGTTAAAAGAAGAATGTATATATTTATTACCTTTGTGATGTATTTCTTCTTCACAACTAGATGAATCACTATGACTTTGAATGTTACAACTCGTTCCTAGCTTTTTTGGTAATGCTAGATATTTAAGATAATCTTAAAGATGTCATGCTTTTGTTAGTAATAGTTTACCTTGCGCCTTATCTCAACATTAGTAACCTTAAATACTTGTTTGGACAATTCATAATCATGACTTAAGCATATTATAAAGATCTGATTTGGAGTAATATAGCATTAAACCATATATGTATGCAAGAAGAGAGTTATTGACATTGGAGGAAATAATTAATAAATAATTTTTCATTCGAGAATATTATCAACATAAAATTGTAGATTGTAGAGAATTCAATTATAAATTCAACAAAAAAAGAAAATAACCAAACCGGAGTTAAAATGAGACAATTATTCCCTTTTTAGTAAATATGTATAGAGTGTCGCGACCACGACGCTGTGTCGTGTGCCACGACCGTGACGTTGTGTCATGTGTCGCGATCGCGACGGATGGCACCCAAGACAACCAATCATAAAATGATCATATCTTGGGCTATACTTGTCCGTTTTCAATGAAACAAAGTACATTAGAATCACAATTCAATCATCTTTCATATCTGACTTTTTTCTCAATGACAGGGAGACCTAGAAGGTGATTTCTGGGGTGATTTTTGGGAAGAACGTGAAGAACGATAGAAATCCAAAAGGGTTGCCATAGATTCGACTTGGTAAGTAGTTTTAACCGTTGATTCTTCCTTCTCGTTGTTTTCCCTTGCTCGATATCCCTAATCCAATGAATATGGGGTTTGGCTTATCCTCTTATTTTCATATTCTACCTACAACATGTCTTCTTTAGGGTTGAAAGGAAGAAGAAACCACTAATTTATTGGGGTTTTGATATGGATTCGAGATTTTCATAGATGGGCTGCGTTTTTAAGGTGTTTTCACACCTTAGAGTGAGTGGTTACTGTGGCAACACATCCCATTATCACACAGATAACAAGGTGTTACGCGGAAACGTGCGGAAATTACCATAACCACAAATTATGAAAACACGGGTTAATTAAAACCGATTGTGGAAACCTGTTAAACTGTGAAACTATTACTTCCCAGTCCTCATCCTGCACAGAAACATGTCATATATATATATATATATATATATATATATATATATATATATACATACACGAGATCGGATACGTGTCCACAACTCAGTAATAGCTGTTCATCCATCACATGAGTTCACCACTTGTTCATATACATAAAGGCCCACATCCGGCCATCAGCAGGTTATACAAACGTCATCGATCATTCAGCGTGAAACATCGTCAAAACACTGCCAAGGACCTGAGAGTACAGGGATGACTCTAGACTCTACTACAAAACATCCAAAATAGCAACATGTCCAACGCTTGCCTTCTACTGCTCCTCAAGCTGCTCGGCCGTAACACCATGACCACGACCACGTCTAGCTCGACCACCTAAAAAGGGGTTAAACCAGCGGGGTGAGACAAGTGAACAATTATCCCAGTGGGAAACATAACTCCCCACCGCAACTACAGAACCTCAGCAGATAAACTATAAAGCAGAAGGTAACTGACAACTAGTATAACAAGAGCAGTCTATATAAAGCAAGGTTATTCTTACCGACAAGCTTACCAGTTGTACAAAACATATAACCAAATATCTTTCAATGAAACATGATTGACAAGATAACATATATCACAATGTAACATGATTATCAGAATAAGATATATTGCCACATAACCTGATTATCAAGATACAACATATCACCACATACCTGATGTATATATAGAAGTAACTGTAAGTATAACAGAATTAGCTACACAAATAAGGCCTCAACCAATGTTTCGTGTTTACCTTAAGCAGCATATACTAAACGGCTGTATTACGTATTATTATGCCCTGAGGATTTGAATCGTACCATTCAAATCCAACCTTCGATTATGAAACCCAAGCTGGTGCCATACGAGGTCAATGGAAGAGCCGGACTCCATGACCTCCCACCTCGTGGTCAGTGTACGAGTACAACACAAGCAGGACCGCAGTCACATGCTGAAGTGGTCTTAGCCACAGGGTCAGCTCCATAGGCTACCCTCACGCTAGCCCGCCTTGGTACAGGTCTCGGCGCTAGTAAAACTGAGCCACGGGCCTGTTCACCGTGCTCTGAGCCATGAACGCATTCATGCTCCTCACATCACATGTCCTGAGCCATGGGCCTATTCACCATGCTCTACATACGTATCTGAGTCTGTAACCGAAGTTACACTCTTACCTCCTCATTTTCAGGCTAAGGCAAGGGAAAGAGCCACCTATATAGAAAAAAGGGGAGGAGAAACCAAGGTAGATCCATGCTATGTGTCATCCACCCAAGGGACACTTATCATAGGGTTCAAACCAACACACTAGAACACCAAGAGACACTTGTCCAAGATATGCACCAAGTGTCCACCAACTAAGACCAAGCAACATGGGCGACACAAGCATCAGCTCTGCTGGGCGACACACCAAGGCTCCTGGGTGACACACCACCATGTTGGGCAACACAAGCCACTCTAGGTCGACGCAAACAAGTCTTGGCCGACACAAGGCTCAACCTAGCCCAAACAAAGCATCTCAAGGCCCAAACAAGCTCAACTCATGCCCAAAGAACTCAAACAACAAGCCCAAGCCTTCCTCCCAACCCTAGAGGAAGAAAAGAGAGGAAAACATCACACAAGATGGCAAACTTGCACCCAAAACCCTAAACTTGGGTTATTTGCAAGTTGCCCCTCAAACTCTCAACAAAGCACAACAAAGCCCTAATCACCACTAAAAGTGATTAGCAAACACCAAAGAACCAAGGTTAAGCAAAACAAATAGGGTAAACCCTAAACGCAGGTCAGGGTCCTTACAGTTACTCCCTTTAAATAGTAGATTGTATGAAAATGAGTTAAATCATAAAAAATCTTCAATTGCTTAGTATGCGAGTACAAATCCTAAGTCGCCCTTTTGATCTAGCTTTAGCAAGATGATATGAAATGGATTATTTCTCTGTTGTGATGAATTTCAGATTATGAAATCACATTAGAAATGATTGCAATCCATCCAAATAAGAATTCTTAATGTAATTGTAGAGGTTACATGAATATACTAAAATTTGGGATTTTCACCTATGACTGAAATTGTTGTATAATTGAATAAAAAAGTTTGCCTAGTTGAATCTCCTTGGTTACGAATGATTGTTTTATTTATATGTGTATTACATATATGTTAGATAAGATCTTGGATTTCATTTGATATCAGTAAGAGGCTGAAACCCTAAATGAATGGAAAGTTGGAGGTTTGTAAATAGACATCTTGATTCAATGTTATTCTTGATGTATGATGTTTTAGAAAATGGCATGGAAACCCTAGTTCAGTTCATTATAGGGTTTCATATATATATATATATATATATTCAATTATACGTGAACTACTGATAGCAATCTTTATTCAATGATGTTATGATGTATTAAATCCTTATGTGAGTCATGTGATTAGTGAATGAGGTAAATGAAACCCTAAGGAGAGGGTGTTCAGTGAATCGAGTATTGTGATATTAATATTTCTCAGTATGAGATGTGGTTATGCCTAACAGTTCAATTGTGGTAAATGTTAACAAATTTTTTATGAAATGAACGGTTTGTAAAGTTGAACTAAGATATGTTGATGTGATGATTGAATTGTGAATTAAACATTTAGATGCCCTGAACACTGTAGAATCTTCACAGGATGAGGCCTATGCTGTGGGGAGGAAATGGTTTCCCGACTAGAGGTAGTCCACATCGAGGTAAGCCAGAGTGCACCA
This sequence comes from Alisma plantago-aquatica, assembly GCA_963693085.1. NCBI lineage: Eukaryota > Viridiplantae > Streptophyta > Magnoliopsida > Alismatales > Alismataceae > Alisma > Alisma plantago-aquatica. Next base: position 712,874,619 of record OY856412.1, on the reverse strand, counting down.
GTAGGGTGCAGGGGTTTTGACCAATAGGACAGACTCCTTACAGTTGTGAGGTACCCAACACCAACCGGGGATGCTGGTGGTACCCCTGTTACGTGTTCAGTGATCAGTGGTTAGTAGGTCCACTAGTGCACAATAAGCATGAGGGATTTGACTCACCGCTTGAGTACCCAGGTTGAGAGGTGGAGTCTAAGATATCTAGCCGCTCCCATTAGCCGTCGAGAGGCAGACGTGTTGAGGCCCGCTAAAGATAGGGTCTTAGTCGAGATATAGGCTTAGGAACCTGGTCATGCTTCTAAGCCTTGTACAATGAGATCATAGCTTTCTATGATTCTTTCACATGTTGTGGTATACCTCATGTGGGTTCAGGGCATAATAAGATGAATGAGAGGTTAAACAAGTGTGCACAATTATTCAATTATTCATTGTATGTTTCTAAATTATTAGTTCTCTTAATGATCAATCAAGCATGTTCATATATTGATTCAATCTTATAGACATCTAGAGTATCCCGTCATATTTATGATTGTTAATAATTAGACTCTTTAAAGCTTACTGATGTTATAATTGATATCAGTTGCTTGACAATATATCTGTAATTATATAAGTGCTTTAAACTATTTCTTTGAAGTACTCATGCACTGAGCGAGTAGGCTCACCCCTCTACTCACAATTTTTTGGGATAACTTGTAGACTAAAGATGTCTTTGCATCAGAGTAGATATGCCACAGGAGTTAAGTATGAGATTAGTTAAGTTTAATCAGCCCCTGTCACTCTAGGTCCTTGTATAAAAGTGAGGGAGTTGTAAATGTTGATATGTATCTTTGTTTCCTTAATAAGAGAGAATGTATATGATTATGATCTCATATGTACATGGAAGTGTGAGAAATAGAATGAATGTATGGATGTGTATCATTAATGTTGAGATCATATTAGAGTAATCAAAGTTTAATTCTCTTGTAAAGTTGTTTATGTGATTGAATGTGAGAAAACAAAGGGTTATAAAGAAAAAGAAAAAAGATGGGAGTGAACTTTGTATTAAGTATAATCCTCAAACTTATGCCATAATCTCACTATTAGTGGTAATTGTGAGATGTGGGTGTAACATCTTGGTATTAGAGCTTAGGCTGAGTCATCATGGACCATTAATATAACCAGTTAGAGTTATACGTGTGGTAGTTAAGAGGTGGTGTGTGGATATCTTTGGGATGTCTGGGTATTTGGATACCCTGGCCCGATATCCGGATACCTAGGTTGACCAGTATCAAGCTACTCTATCTATTCTTCTCTGAATGCCATGGCCAGACATGTAGTGGGAGGATGGGCTAGAGAGAAACCCTAGAAGTATTAGGGTTAGAAGACTAGAAAGAAATGAATGAATTGATCATAAGAATAGAATATGATGTAACTGTTGCTTTATACTGTTTCTTTGATTGGATATCAATGGAAATGCTCTTATATATTTGAATTCAGAAATTCATTTCGAAGAAATATATGTGGTCCTTTAAGATTTTTGTACACTATGAAGTTAACTCAGTTATTGTTTACATTCTTTGTATCAAGTAGACCATAATTTATGTATAAATGAGTTTTCTCTAAGTGGATATTCTTTCTGCGTGTTTGAGATGAATAGTCATTGGTTAATCCTTAGTAGCTCTTGGCTTCATGACTTTAGGTTTGTCCTGGTCTGGATGGCAGGGTGCGTTACTCGAATCTAATGACTCCTATAACAATATAATAAGAATAGACTCTGGATAAATTAGACCCACATCATAGTGAGAAAATACATACACTAAGATGTTGAAACATATGGGAAATATTAGAATAGCTAAAAATCAGTTGGAACTGGTATCTGAGATCCAACTTTGGGGCCTCATATGAGAAAACCTTAATTGGGAATAAAGGAACACGACATAAGGTTCAGATTAAGTTTAACGATTAGTATTATATGAACTCTAAATATGAAATATGGAAAAGATATGAGAAAAGTATGTAAGGGCCAAGATAGTAAGAATCAATCATGAGGAATGGATCATATAATTGAGTATAATGCTTTTATGTACTCCAAAGCAAAGGGAAAATAGAAGAAAAGAGTTAAGTATATGATAAGTACATAGAAGTGAAGAGTCTTCAGAAGAGTTAAAGTAAAGAGAATTAGATGAACATGTAAAACATAAGACTAGGATAACAAACTTAGTTGAAACAAAGAGAAATGTTAGAAATAATGAGCTTGATTAAGGAATGAGAGTTATGATATAATTGAGAGCATGGAATGTATACCTTTATTATGAAGTTTAATACATTCATCCTTACTACCTTTGGGTTCTAAGTCTCTATAGAACAACAAACTAGTTTCTAAAAGAAGAACAAAAGTGTAGCTAAACAAATGAATAAGTCATACAAAGGTAGACTATATTCAGTAAGGAAAAACTTGATTGAAAGAGAAAATAAATTTGACCCATGCATGAGTTGTTTGATTTAAAATGAAGGATATGTTATGTATTAAACATGAGACAAAACTAGTAGAGAGATTATTGATTTAGAATCTCAACTTCACATTAGTAGAAGGATAAGAAGATTTATATGCTACATGGTATACATGATCATACACATGAATAAGTAACATGATCATAAGATAAAAGTAGAAGTTAAAGATGATAGGTGGAAGAGTAGCATATGGTAAGAGGATATGGAAAGTAAGGAAGGGTTTGAAACATGTGGGAGTAATGTAGATGGTAAAAGAGAGAGAATGGGAGATGTGAGAAGATGCTAAGCAGTCTAGTCTCTTGGATGATGAGTAACTAAACCTAGATATAAGAAACATGTTAAGTGAATACTTGAAGATTAGAATTCTAAATCTCAAAATCACCTTCTGTTTTGCATCCTCCCTAATGAGAGTAATGTGGAAATGAAGTGATAAGAAAATGGATCATGTATGATGCATAACCACCATGGTAGAGACATATAGTGAATGTAATAATGAAACACAATATGATGATGAAACCCTAGAAGGGTAAATTGAGAATTTAATCTATCTGAATGGCCAAGTAAGAGAAAACTCAAGTGGTAAAGACAAGGAAAACTTTAGTAAACCTCAAGAGAGCTTAGGTTTGCTTATTAAAATAGGGGAGTAAAATCATGTCACAATAACAACATGTTATTGATAAGGACCAAACCCTAGAATGTTTAGAGTTGTAGTTGTTCAAGGGATGTCACTAGTGATTTGAACTTGAATAGTAGCATCTCTATAAAACAAAATCATGAGATTTACACTACGAGAAGTAAACTAGCACTAATAGTAATCCACTGTTTAAATGTAGAAAATCTGAAAGATAGATAAACAATATGGAAATGATTCAGAGCAAAGGATAAGAAATAAATTTGAAATGTAACAAGTGTGTTTTAAACAAAAGGAGAAGTGCAACATGAGCAAAGTGTAATCTAAAATAAATTCTTGCAGTGATATCAAGGATGACGGATAATCTATTCTTACCTTGAATGTTTCAATGTTAGGGATGTTTATTCTATATGATTAAAATGAGAAGGATAAGTAATAAGAAGTAAGTAGTAATGAATGAGGAGAGAAATAAGAGAAAATAATGGATTTCAGTAATACATGAATTTGTTTTTAGAAGTATAATTTGTTGAAGGTATATTAAGGGATAGAAATATTTTTTACGTATGATTTTAGTTGTACATGTGCAAGCAATATGTTAATTAAAGGTGTCTGATAGTTGTAATCATTCATACTAGTAATCCATCTTAGTATTGTACAATTTTGGTTGAATCTAGTCTTCCTACTCATTAGTGCTTTGCTATTTGAGTAGCACAATAGTAAAATTCAAAATAACATGGTGAACTATTTTTTGTGACTCAGAGGTAATATAGAACAATACTACATATTGAGCCGTATAAATTAAGATAGTGGGATCATATTACCGGTACTAAGGTAACACCTCAATAGGGTATGGCATGACTAAAATTGTTTGTTTATCTTTCTCTTTCCTATTATTGATTGTGACATAGAAAATTCTTCTGCTATCATTGAGAAGGCTTGCTTAAAAATCTGTTGTGATTAGAAGAGAAACAAATGACTCAATGTTGAAAATAAAATTCTAGACCACAAAATTCAAAAGCTTAAAAAGAGAGAGATATCCCTAGTAAAGGTTCTTTGGAGGAATCATGATGTATAAGAAGCTACTTTAAAAGTGGAGTTGGAGATGTTTAACAAGTATCCTTTCCTCTTTTAGAAATTTCGAGATGAAATTTTTATTAGAGGGAGTGAATTGTTACAACCCGTTCCTAGCTTTGTTGGTAATCCTAGAGATTTAAGATAATCTTAAAGATTGTCATGCTTTTGTTAGTAATATTTTACCTTGTGCATTATCTTAACTTTATCAACCTTAAATACTTATTTGGGCAATTCATATCACGACTTTAGTATACTATAAAGATACAAGTTGGAGTAATATATCATTAACCCATACATGTATGCAAGAAGAGTGTTAATGACATTGAAGGAAATAATTAATAAATACTTTTTCATTTAATAATATTATCAAAACAAAACTGTATATTGTAGATAATTCAATTATGAATCCAACAAAAAAAGAATGAACCAAATCAGAGTTAAAATGAGAGAGTTATGTCCGTTTTAGTAAACATGTACATAGTGTCGCGACCGTGACGCTGTGTCGTATGCTGCGATTGCGACACTAGTGCCACGACCATGACAACGTGTCATGTGCTACGACCGTAACACTAGTGCCGCTACCGCGACATTATGTTGCGATCGCGATGGATGCCGCCCAGGACAACCAATCATAAAATGATCATATCTTAGGCTATATTTATCTATTTTCAACGAAATGAAGTGTGTTAGAACTGCAATTTGATCATCTATCATGTCAGACTTTTTGCTCAATGAGAGGGAGACATGGAAGGCAATTTTTGGGGCCATTTTTGAGGAAGAATGTGAAGCATGGTAGAAATCCAAAAGGTTTTCCATAGATTCGACTTGGTAAGTAGTTTTATCTGAAACTATTTGTTCTCCTCATTTCCCCTTGCTCGGAATCCCTAATCCATGAATCTGAGGCTTGGATTAACCTCTGATTTTCATCTTCTACCTACAACAGATCTTGTTTAGGGTTGAAAGGGAGAAGAAACTGTTGATTTGTTGGGGTTTTGATATGGACTCGAGATTTTTAGAGATGAGCTATGTTTTTAAGGTATTTTCACACCTTAGGGTGAGTGGGTATGTACTTTAAATAGTAGATTGCATGAAAATGAGTTAAATCATTAAAAATCTTCGATTTCTTAGTATTCGAGTAGAAACCCTAAGTTGCCTTTTTGATCTAGCTTTAGCAAGATGATACGAAATGGAGTATTTCTCTATTGTGATGAATTTTAGATTATGAAATCACATTAGAAATGATTGCAATCCATCTAAATGATAATTCTTAAAGTAATTATAGAGGTTACATGAATATACTAAAATTTAGGGTTTTCGGCTATGACTAAAATTGTTGTATAATTGAATAAATAAGTTTGTCTAGTTGAATCTCCTTGGTTACGAATGATTGTTTTATTTGTGTGCATATTACATATATGTTAGATAAGATCTTGGATTTCATTTGATGATATCAAAGTTTGCTTGATATATCAGTAAGAGGGTGAAACCCTAAATGAATGGAAAGTTGGAGGTTTGCAAATAGACATCTTGATTCAATGTTATTCTTGATGTATGATGTTTTAGTAAATGGCATGGAAACCCTAGTTTAGTTCATTACATGGTTATATATATATATATATATATATATATATATATATATATATATATATATATATATATATATACATATATTTATTTGATTAAACATGAACTGCTGAGAGCAATCTTTATTCAATGATGTTATGATGTATTAAATTCTTATGCGAAATGAAACCCTAAGGATAGGGTGTTATCAGATGGTTTATGAAATGAACAGTTTACAAAGATGAACTAAGATATGTTGATGTGATGATTGGATTGTGAATTTGAGGAGTGAATTAGTCATTTAGATGCCCTAAACACTAAAAAAATCCTCATAGGATGAGGCCTGAGCTGTGGGGAGGAAACCGTTTCCCGATTGGAGGTAGTCCATATTGAGGTAAGTCAGAGAACACCAGTATGGTGTGGGGGTCTTGACCAATAGGGTAGACTCCTTATAGTTGTGTGGTACCCAACACCAACCAGGGATGCCAGTGGTACCTGTGTTACATGTTGAGTGATCAGTGGTCAGTAGGTCCACTGGTGCACAATAAGTCTGAGGGCTTTGACTCACTTCCTGAGTACCCAGGTTGAGAGGTGGAGTCAGAGATATCCGACCGTTCCCATTATCCACCAAGAGGTAGATGTGCCGAGGCCCACTGCAGACAAGGTCTTACTCGAGAGATAGGCTTAGGAACCCGATCATGCTTCTAAGCCTTGTACAGTGAGATCATAGCTTTATGCAATTCTTTCACATGTTGTGGCACACCTCATGTGGGTTCAGGGCATAATAAGAAGAATGAGAGTTTAAGCAAGTGTGCACAGTTATTCAATTATTCATTGTATGTATCTGAATTATTAGTTCTATTTATGATCAATCAAGCATGTTTATATATTGATTCACTCTTGTAGATATCTAGAGTATCCTACCATATTTATGATTGTGAATGATTAGAATCTTTAAAGCTTACTACTAATATAATTGATATTAGTTGCTCGACAATATATCTATAATTATATAAGTGCTTTCAACTATTTCTTTGAAGTACTCATTCACTGAGCGAGTAGGCTCACCCCTCTACTCACAATTTTTAGGGATAACTCATGGACTGAAGATGTCTTTGCATCAGAGTAGATATGCCATAGGAGTTAAGTATGAGATTAGTTATGTTCAGTCGGTCCCTATCATTCTAGGTCCTTGTAAAAAATTGAGGGAGTTGTAAATGTCGATATGTATCTTTGTTTCCTTAATAAGAGAGAATGTATATGATTATCATGTCATATGTACACAGAAGTGTGAGAAACAAAATGAATGTATGGATGTGTATCATTAATATTGAGATCATATTAGAGTAATCAAAGTTTAATTTTCTTGTAAAGTTGTTTATGTGATTGAATGTGAGAAAACAAAGAGTTATAAAGAAGAATAAAAAAGATGGGAGTGAACTTTGTATTAAATATAATCCTCAAACGTATACCCTAATCTCATGATTAGTGGTAATTGTGGGATGTGGGTGTAACATTGAAGCTCTTTCTTTGAGTTCAACGTCCTTTTTCTCATCAAGCTTTTCTTATTCTTCTATTATGACTTCTTCTTGAAGCTTCACTCATGTGTTTCCAAGTTTCCAATTAGTGGTTACATCAATAATTTTGAAAGGTTGTTGGATTCTTCTATAACAATGACCTTATCTTTGAATCATGATTTCAAGGACCTAAGAATCTTAGAGACATGTTCCTCATAACTTATATTCTTTCCTAAATTACTTAAACAATTGATCAAAGTAGAAAATCTAGCATACATTTCAGAAATAATCTCATTATTTTGCATACAAAATAATTCAAATTTATATTTCAACATATTAATTTATGTGCTCTTAACTTGATCAGTTCCTTCATGTGTAACTAAAAGTTTTCTCCATATATCATATGTGGTTTCACATAAAGAGATTCTATTAAATTCACTATGAGATAGATAAGAGTATAAAATGCTTACTGCTTTGGAATTAAGGGCCTTTATCGTATCTAAATCCCAATCCTCCATCTTTGTTGTTGGAGGCTTATATGGTAAGGCAATCATCTTTCAAGGATCAAAGCTAATGCCCTGGAAGTGATGTAGTTTACTTCTCTTCTAGTATATGTAGTTTGTCCCATCGAACATCGGTAGTCATCTAATATACAATCCTTCGAGGTTGAGTTGGATGACCACTTTTCCCCCCATCTTTTAAGACCTGTTACATCTCCTTGAAGCCATGCTCTGATACCACTTGTTGGATTTCTACGGGGGTGAATAGAGATAATGTGAAACTTATGAAATTTCAAGCACAAAGGAGGTAAGATTGCCACTTGCTTAAAAGATAGTGCAATAGAAATGTAAAGTAAGTAATTTAAGAATGAAAGAAACCAAAAGATACATGCAATGTAGAGTGATTGCATCAAATGTTTTCATTCCACTAAGGTTGTTCCCAACTAGGATTTTCAACATGTGTTTTATTTCTTTTATCAACTAATACAAAATATAGAAATCCACCGATGTCAATTGTGGCTCAAGACAACCTTCCTTTTCTAGATCAAGGAAAACTAAAAACTTGGAGTAGATCACAATCTGCCTCCATGCCTTGTTGACAACCTTCTCACTAGAAGTAGCTCCAAGTAGCTTCTCAACAACCTTCTCACAAGAAGTAGTTGGAAGAAAAAGAACACAAATAACCAGAATAAGAGAGGAAGAAGAAGTTACAACTCTTCAGAATATTACCAAAATGAAGCTCTCTATGAAGAAGTGATGATAAACTTCCCCACAAGGAATAGATAAGGGTATACTTGGTGGAGTAGGACACTAGCTTAGATTTGGATATAGAAATATGAATTTCTAAGATTTGAGAAAGATAACATGTAATAGATTGCTCATATGTGTCCTAAGTGTTCATAGGGCACTCCTATATATAGAAAACACTTAGGAATGGTAAATATAGTTGTTGGGAGTGTTTAGGGTCAGTCAAAAGAAAAACTAGTCATTAGGATGTCAAAATTTAAGTTGTGGTGACTAGAAAACAAATACTAAAGACTGCATCTTGGTCCAAGAAGAGTTTGATCAAAATAAATTTGGTCTAAGAAGTGTTCAATCAAAACTCAATCTCTTTGCAAAAATTGCACCAGCTACTTTCTATAATGACTCTTTTTCTACAAAAGTTATTTCTCGGTCCAAGAAGAATTTGACCAAAATTAATTCACTCCAAAAATAATTTGACCAAAAAGTAAAGTCATTTGTAAAAATTAGAAAACATATCAAATGATTTTCTAATGAAACCTAACTATCCAAAAGACTAGATATAAGTGTAGAAAAGGGTTTAGGATAGGATAGGGATGATCATCACTTGTTCTTACATCATTCCTAGAAATTTGTACAAAATGGACTTGAACATAGTATAGGCATAGTACAACTTGACCTACAAACATCCAAACATATATAGCATATTCTTTGATGTTGATTTTTTTCTAAGTTCCTTGTTCACCTGAAAAACTAAATGCACATATTAGTGACACAAATGGGAAATATTTGCATCATCAAAATTGGAGTTTGGCATATCCAAAAATCCAACATATATATGTTTCTTCCATCATCATGTGGTCAATGCGGGTAGATTCTATGATAAACATTTCATCTAGAGTTTTCATATAAGATAAGGCTCATATAAGAAACTTATCTGAAAAAAATCAACATAGTCAGATAATTGACTTCCTTGGATATGAATATATACTTCTAAGGAATGAACCCTGAGAGGGATCCACTCCTTAATCAAATAATATGAACAATCTCAATGCAAAACACTAAAATATTCTTTTGCATGGAAATATGATCAAATGTATTCAACCTGTATGATAAAATACCAAAAGATAGAAGTGAAAGAAAACATATGACCATTACAATTTTATGAGATTACAAGGTTAACACCCATATGGGTGAATACATGGGTATCTGATCTTGCATGTGTTGACTTGAGAGTTATACATTGCCAATATTTTGATAATTACTTAGCCATTCCATTCCTATGTATCTAATATGTTTGTTCAAGATTTATTTTAGGCTTTAGGTACATGAAAAGGATCAAATTACACAAGCCCTAGCTTGTTCAAGTTCAAGTTAAAAGCAATGCAAGTGTGCAACTTGGGAAAACACTCCAAATGACCTTATATGATTTTTGTAATCACTTGTATTGATGATATGACTTGTAACTAAGATGAGAAAAAACCAGGGACACTTAATTCCAACATTTGATCACTCAAATGTCAATTTAGAAAATTTATCACAGGTTATTTATCGATCAAGTTGGAAACTCGACCGATCCAGTGATGGATTTTTTGAAGAGACCAATCAGTCCAGTTGCACACTCACATAACTCGACTGACTGACTCACTGTGCGAAACTAATTTTAGCTCATCAATCGAGTTTCCTAGAACAAACTTGACAGATAGTTTGAAAATTGTCTTTGTCTCTTAGTCGATCGGTCGAGTTATCTTTATTGAAACTCAACTGAATATACTGTAAGGAAAATGTAGAAAAAGTGATTATAGCCATTGGTGAGTTGTTTTGAGAGAGAATAGATCCTTTGCAACTTGGAAAACAACTATATTTTGTCCTTAAGTGATCCCACACTCAAGGGAACACCCCCAACTATAAATAGGACCCCTTGGAGTTCATTCCAAGTTTTCTCATTCATGCTATTCTAAGTACTTGCTATAGTTGAGTGTGTTGCAACTCCTTGAGCCCCTTTCTCTCTCTCATTTACATAGTGTTTTGTAATTATGAGTGAGTTAGGCCAATTGTGAGAGAGCTACTTCCTTATACTTGTAAATCTCTCATTCCATTCCATCTCCCCTACCCTTTTTTCAAAGAAGCAAAGGTGAAGCAAGCTACTCTGAGTGAAGGTGAATATGTAGCTATTCTTCTTCAAGGTTGAAGAAGAGCTGAAGATCTTCTCCAGGTGAAGGAGAAGGCAAAGGCTGAAGATCCAAGAAGAGTGGGTAATTACTTGAAGGATAAAGACTTATGCAAGAGTAGGTAAGTCCTAAGAAGAAGGAGGAAGACTCTTTGCAAAGTGGGTAAGTCTTTGGTAAGGTTGAAGACTCTTTGTAATGGATAGGTAAGTCCTTTGGTGGGTCTTGTGTTGTAACTCTAATAAGTGAATATATACAGGAAAGCACTTGCAAAGTCCTAGAGGTTGACCTATCTAGGTAGTGGATTGACTCTCTTCTAGTTTGGAGAGTGGAACCACTCTAAACCACCTTATCTAAGTGCTCGTTTCAATTTCTCTCATCCTTGCTATGTTTTCTTAGTTAGGACTTCAAATTGATCTTAAGCTATTGGTTTTGATTGATATAATTTGAAGGTCTAACTTATCTTGTGAGATTTTTTTGAAGCTCTACTCACCCCACCTCTAGAGCCCTAGATCCAACAAGTGGTATTAGAGCAAAGGATCTTCTCCAACATCTCCCATGAGACAAGAAGATGGGAGACAACCTACTTGGTTCATGCAACCTAGAGGGAGGCTTCTCCATGCGTCCTCGGGTCTTTGACGGCACCAACTTCCTCTATTGGAAGAGGCATATGCAGTTCTACATTCAAGGCATGAAATTTGATATGTGGAAGGTGATGGTCACACCATACAAGGATCCAACCAGAGCTATTTCACATGGAGTGAAGCTGTACTCAGAGAAGCCCAACTCAATGCCAAAGTTGTAAGCATCTTCTATGCAACCCTTACCTCCAACAGAGTTCAACCACATCTCATCTTGGGACACCGCCTATGAGATTTGGGATAAATTGTGCATTACCTATGAGGGCACAAAGCACGTCAAGGAGGCTAAGATATACATGTTGAAAAACCTTCTAAAGAACTTCAAGATGGGCAAGAAAGAAGGGATTGTAGAGATGTACTCTAGACTCAATTTCATCATCAATGACCTAGCTACTTTGGGCTACACTTTGGATAGAGATGTAATCAACTCCAAGATCTTGAGGACTCTACCAAAGATATGGAAGTCAAAGGTTACCTCCATTGAAGAAGTACAGAGCCTTGGTGACATCCCAACCGAAGAGCTCATTGGCAACCTCCAAGCTCATGAGCCAAGGCTTGACAAGCAAGAAGAGAAGGAAGCCACGAGGATCAAAGATAGTGCTTTCAAAGCACATGTGGAGGCGGTCATCCTTCAACAACAACTTTCTTTCTGGACATCTCCCTCCTCTCAAGTGAAGATGATGAGCATGAAGCCAACTACATCAAGGACAAGAACTTTAAGGGAAAGCAATTCTCCTCCTCTACTCCTAGATGCTACAAGTGTGGACAAAAGGGACACTACAAGAGTGAATGTCCCAAGTAAAGAAAGTCACACCACAAGGGTAGCTCCAAGAAGGAGGAAGAGTACAAGAAGGATAGAAAGTACAAGATGAAGGATAAGAAGGAGAAAAGACACAAGAATGCAACTCATGCAGGTTGGGAGGAATCATCCTCAAGTGGCTCTAGCTCCAAAGAAGATGGAGAGTGCCACCTTGCACTCATGGCCTCTACTAGTGAATAAATTGGTAAGGTAAGTGAGGTAAGCTTGCATGAGTTGTCTAAGGAAACTCTTATTGATATGCTTATTTCTACTCATTCTTCTTTTGCTAAGTGTAAATCTAAAATAAAAATGTTAGGAAAAATTATTGATGATTTGTATGCTAAACTTGAAATTCTTGAGCTTAATGAGAAAACTCATCTTGAGAGAATTTATAACTTGCAAGGCCAATATCTTGATCTTGATCTCCAAGACAATGGAGTTGAAGTAGAGAATGGTGTTTACCTTAAGAACATTGAAACTCTTAAGGAAGATAATCAAAAGTGCCAAAATGAGCTTGAAACTCTTAAAACTGAAAATGTTGAATTTAATCTTATTATTGATGCTCTTAGGGATGAGAGATATGTTTATCTTAAGGAAATTCAAGTGCTCAAATGTAAAAATGCTAGGGTGCTTGGTCAAGTTAATGATTGATCTTCTAGACCTATCTTGCCTAGTAATGATATTGCTTCTATTTCTCTTAAGAAAGATTCTTATTTGGCTAAAGCCCTCTATTTAGAGGCTGACCTTGTTCATGATAGAGATGATATTTCTAGTTTGTCTTCTACTATCATATCTCTTAATGATGACAATCATAGTCTTAGGGACTCTCTACAAAAATTCCTCAAAGGGAAAAACTCCCTAAATGAAATCCTTGACCATTCTACCAAATAAAGTGGTACTAGCGGTTTGGAATTGGTAGGGGGAGCACCAAAGGGCAAGAACAAATACAAATGTAAGAAAAAGAGCAAGGGGACCTCTTTCTTTGTTGGAGAGTCTTCCAGCACTAAGAATCCTATAGTTTGTTCTTATTGCAAGTGTGATGATCATTACTCTACTTATTGTCCTAACAAGCCTAAGGGGACCAACCCAAAGATGAAATGGGTCCCTAAGCTAAATCCAGATCCCAAAGTTTGAGTTTGGAACCGACATTCTCCTTTCTTGCAGGAAAAAGGTAGATGGATTATTGATAGTGGTTGCACTAAGCATATGACAAGTGATATTGTTATAACCTCATTTTCTAAAGCATGTAATGAGATTTGTGAATCTCCTTTAAAAGATAAATAAGACCAATGTTTGATTTCATGGTTTGATTTGAATGAATTTCATGTATGATAGCCTTGCATGCTTTCTTGATGGGCCTTATTGGCCATTAAGCCCAATGGAAAGAAAAAGAAAAAGAAATGAAAAAGGAATTCAATGGGATAATGGAATATAAAAGAAAATGAATAAAGGATGATCAAAAGGCTAAAAGATATTTTCCCAAAATAGGGTTTTGAGTTATAAGGGTTCCTTGGGGTTCAAGGAACTCAGGATAATTATATAATAGCGAAGGAAATAAAGAATATGTGGAAAATACGAATAAAAAGGTGTTTTCTTGCAACTAAAGAAAAGGAACCGTTTAATTAAGATAATGATCCCAATTTTTGCATAATGATAAATAAAAGTATGAAAGTCTTTCCTTTAAAATTTTAGGCAAAAAGGATTTAAGAATTGGGAGTTATCGATTTTTCAAGATTATCCTCAAAGTAGGAATTTTCCTTGCAATTTGGGAAATCTTTCCCTTTTTGGTTGAGCGCGGATGATAGGGGCCGTTGGATCTTGATCCAACTAACCCGGCTCATCGTCCAAGTCCCAGAGGGACGTGGACTATAGCACGATTAGGGGGATTTTTCCCCTCATTTTCCGATCACTGCAAAGTACGAGCACTCATGGGAAGAGTCCCATTGAGTTCGGGAGGAAGAATAGAAGCTTCCCGACCCTGGTTTGCTCAAGTTTTCACCTAACCTCACAAAATGCCCAATTGGGCTAGGACTCTGGTTATGGCTAGGTTTGGGAACCCTAACATGGATCTCCCATGGCCTATATAAAGGGGACCCCTCGATCCCTTGTTCCATTGTGATCCCAAATGGCTTCTTCTCGATTCCCTATACTCGCTGGCTTCCGCGATTGACTTCACTCTGGCAAGGGCATCGCCGCGGCGCTAGTAGCAGAGAAAGAAGGAAGATGATGGATGGTTGTCGTTTGATCAAGATCGGACGGCGCAAGGAGGGGCCGGCTGAGTTAAGTTGCTCAAGTCGTGGGCCGATAGATCGAGAGTCCATCATGGACTCAGGGTAATCCAATGGCCCGAGCATAGAGGCGCGCATGCAAGCAGGTGAGTGGGGGCGATCGACATGGATTGTCTAATTAGTGGACTACCATGGACCACAGAGCATCCAACGATCGAGAATTTTTGGTAATTTCGCTCTCTAACCATATAATCCAGAAAATGGTTTATTTTGCAAAATTCATAGAAACTACTAGGAGTATCTAATGGAAAATCTTTATATATGAAAGTTGTGTAGAAAAATACGAGGAAATTGATAAAAATACTTTTAGAACCTGATTCTACTCCGTTTTTCAAAAGTACCTTATTTTGCCAATGAAATGTATTAAAAGTTGATGAGAAACCTTAATTGAAGATAAAGGGTGTATTTTGGTGGATTAATAGGTCAAATTGATAAGATTAACCCTGTTAATGATAAAGGTGGTTTGTTTATCCATTTTGAATGCAAGGTTGCCTAATTTAGAGTTGTAATCCGTAAATAAAGGATAATATTTATTGAAACCCTAATTTGGGGATAAAGGAAGAGAAAACCTTGATATTTCGAATTAAGAAAGTAAATTGCCAAATAATGATCCTAATACTGTTGGGAATATTAAAATGAAAGGAATTGAGGGTTTTTTTTGTAGTTTTGATAAATTAAAGATCATAATATTAATAACGGAGGCAAAACCCTAATTTCCAAGGAAACCCTAAAAATTGGAATAGAAACCCTAAGGGATATGATGAAATTGGATAAATATTAATACAAGTAAACTTGTACTTTTATTTCAGGGTTTCTGTGCAATTTGCTTGATTGATTGGATTTTCTCTCTCTACAAATTAATTCTGTATCTGAATCTGCAATACAGGTATGTGGTTGCGCTTATGAATATCTTGAAATAGTTTTTCGAGGTTTATCGAAGTTTTTCATGGATATCATGAATTAATTATTGGATGATTTTAATTCATGCAAACTATAATGTGGATATGACTATCACATAAGATATGTGCCTACTAGCTCAGATCCTGGTCCCCTCTGTGGCTTAATGGTTGACCTAGTATATGGCTACCTAGAGGGTAGGTCCATCAGGTCATTGAATTACTTAGTATATGGCTACCTAGAGGGTTGGACCATCAAGTCATATTGAGTTAGATATTGGGCTACCTTTGGGTAGTGCCATGTGACTCTATTACCCTATGTATTGGCTACCTATAAGGTAGGACCATGGGGGTAAAGATCTACCTTTATAGAGGTATCATATAAGTCCACTGCAGCGACAAGACAGAGTTGTGGATAGGTATTGATTGAGTAGTATGTATTAAAACGTAATCTTGGTTGTTAAATGATTAATTGCATGATTACATTATTATTATAGTTGCATAATTATTGTTTCCCCCACATACCAGCTTCTTGATGATCGACGTTTTGTTTGTCGGCGTTTTAGGTACAAATGAAAAGAACAAACAGTAAAGTGGCATATGCGGAATTAAATGAGAATTAACGTACACAGGAGAATTAGTTAGATTGGTATCTTCATGGATATAAGTTTAGAAATCCCAGTTTTTAAAAGGTAAGCAAAGTTTTATTTTCTACCAGTTTTCAGTTTAGTTGGTAAAGTTTATTAATTATTATTGATTATTTGTCGAACCTTTGATCCGGGGTATTGGTTAACGGCTCTGACCTTCCGGTCTCCCTTAATTGGGGGTTACCGAGAGGAGGGGTCATAACAATTGGTATCAGAGCATAGGTTCCTCACTTAATCTTTAATAATTATTAAATTTTACAAATTTTGTAGAACCCAAGGGAGTTATAAGAGGATTATCCAAAAGACGGAGGTGTCTAGAAAAGGATCACGATCGGGGGCTGGCAATATTTTCCTCCGCACTGCTAGTCGGAATACGAGGACTCCCGGATCCGTGTGACTGCCTGGCCAAAGTCTTAGGGTATGAATCGAAATAAGATACCTTTAGAAATTTCTCATCTTATTCATCCCTTCTCATCACAATATCTGTTAAGGACCTTAAGGATTAGGGTTTTCCCTCTTCTCCTCACCCTCTTGAGGTATGGGTAAGGTTAATAAGGTTTAAGGAATCCTCCATCAAACTAATGAAAAGCATGTAAATAAGATGTCATGGACATAAGCTTAATAGAGTAAGCGTAAACTAAAGAATAGTTACATGCTTAGGTCATATGACATAAGTTGTCATGACCTCAGGAGAGACCTGAGGCTGGGCCTTCTTGTCAAGAGGATAAATAAGGAGAGTTAGTATTGGAGATAGAAATCTCCATTGCAAGTAGAGACCTGGCACATCCTCTGAGGATGATGTTAACCCTAACCCTAAGTGAAGGTTAGAGAGAGACAACATGATGAGTTAGATGTCATGGTAAACCAGGTGTTTGGATGGACATACCTTGGATGACGTATGATCCATGAGAGGTTGGATGACCTAACATCTCGGGTGACCCAACCCTGGGAAGGGTCGTGCGTGTTTGAGTGAAGGATAGATCATTCATTGATGAGGTTAGAGAAGAACCTATGGAAACCCCACAAGTTTATATGGGCATAATAGGCACCCAGAATGTATCAGTAGTGCGAGCAATAAGTTGAAACCCTGGCTGGGAGAGTTTGATGGATAGCTTATGTGACTAGCATAAGGGGATATGGATAACCTTGAGCGAACATAAGTTGATCATAGGCTTCATCATGTAGGGGTATGCTTGTGAGCTTGATCCCTCTTGGAGAGAGAGCCTCTCGTAGTAAGGTTGGTTGTAGGGTTGGCCCTAGAGAGAAAGAGCAGGACCCATGCAAGAAGGTTGGAAGCCTAGACTCCGAGATTTGAGGAGCAATGGGGAGTTGAGGATGATGCGACCTAAGTGGATGATAGGGGTTGCCTCATGCTCGATCCCTAGAGGCTGATGATATCTTGGTTGCCTTTAGAAGGACCAAACCCTAGAGAGAGGATGAGGCTTCTGGAACCTATGTGCCTATGGTATAAGTGTTTACCTTCTGAGAAGGGAAGAAGAAGTTCTGTATACCCTGGAGAGGTTTAGTAACAGGTTATGAGGCCTTATACCTTATTGTTTGTCCTTGAGGAGGACTCAACTTTAAAGTGTTGATCAAGGAAAAGGGATGACAGGAAGTGTATGTCATACCCGTTACATGTTTGGTTTGTGGTTAAGAGGTTGCGCAGACAGCTGGACATCAAGAACATGCACCTATGGTTCCTAGTCCTAAGAGGGGAAGTGGTGTACCTAATGCTCATGATGAGAATTAAGTTGCTATAGTTTTGAGCATGATACTCCTCACGTATAGAGGAAAAAGGGGAAACTCCTTAAGTCGGAGGTATGATGAACCCCTCACAGCTAAGTTGATGATAAAGGAAGGTATGATCTTGATCTAATGATGAGGAATGAGAACCCAAATGACCTAGCCTGGTTTAGTGATCTGCTTGTGCCTTAATATCTTACTATGGTTAAGCATATGGATGTAAACCCTAAACCTAAGGACGTTTGTGACCTGTGTTATCGAGGTGAAGTTTTCCTCCCATCCTGGGAGAAGGGACCCTTTGGTGGGGTGTTTACCAGTTTTTTTGGTTTAAGTAACCTAAAGAGGTCTCATAGGATCTTGAGAAGCTAAGTGAAAAGTACGTGGTATGAGAATGAACCTGTAGACCCATAGATATCCATCTCTCTAAGTGCATGAGGATGTGTTACCATGGAAGTAACCAATATGGGGCCTGACCAAGGTAGGCCGGTCACCATGATCCCTGTGAAAGGATGAATGTCAGCCATGTATACAAGGAGAGATGGTGAAGGCTTGGGTAAGGTTCTAAGTTGAACATGTACTAAAAGAGAATCCTAAGTCTATCCTAGGGTCAGGGAGGGATAAGACCGATGGAAGTAGGAGTTGCCTAATTCCCTAGTTGCACATGACCATAGGGTCGGGAGGTAACAACTATCATTGTCCGAGGGCCATGGGTTAGGAGATTGATCACCTTCATGAACTCAGGGGAACCAAAAGGGCAGATGAGTAGGGCACTCTCTGGATGCATAAGGGAAGAGGGATGACCCCAAAAGTGCTGACACCCTATAGACCTAGAGGAGATGACCAAGGATTGTGAGGTGACCCAAGTAGATTCGAGACCAGTTGTCCATGGAAGTAACTTTGATATTGAGATGATTGTGATGAAGTGACATATGAGGCACATTTCAACTTAGATTAAAGGTGTACTGACAAGGTGGGATGTACCATCTCTACTCTTGGAACAGGAAGAACTTTGTATTTGGACTGCAGCCAAATGCTTATTTCCTCTTATTATGGGAGTGAGAGATAGGACAGTACGCATGTCATACACCAAGGATAAAAGATGATGTGGTTTGGAACGTTGCCATGAGATATGGGGATAGAGAAGATAACATGCCCTAGTAAAGTGAATGATACATGGATGGTTTGCAAACGTCAAAGAGAAATAAGGTAGTCATATTATAAGGATGTTTTTATCATGAGCTATGTGGAACTCACAAGTTATACCAGGTTGAGACTAATCACCATGATGATGAAATCAGGGAGTGTTCTTAATGAAGATAGACTTAGAGTTCGAGTTTGAGATGATAAGTGAAATACATGGAAGTGTATGTCTTCAATGTTACCTAATACCTAAGGATGTGAAGTGGTAATGGATGCTCTGGTTGTGATATATCTGCCTAGTTTGGCTAGAAGAGGTTGTTAGACTAACACTAAGTTTGGAAAAGAAGATATGTTTGGCTAACACTCAGAGGTAACAAGATATGTTGAAAAAGTTAATGGTTGTTAGTTAGTCAATCTAGTCCTTGATGCAATGAAAGGATGGTTGTAAAATCTCAAATGCTTTTCTTTGGATAGGAAGGTAATGAAATCCTGATGAGAGTGGTTTAGGGTTTTGAGGAATCGATCTTGAGGAATCATGAAATATAGGAAATCGTGATATTAAGATCACCATACACCATAGTACTACTTAGATAATGGGTGGTAGCATTGCTATGGATGTTGGAGAGGAGGCTGCATGTGGTATGTTGCCATGCATGATAGAAGGTGAAGGATGAACATCAGTAACCCAGTGCATTGATATAGATGATAAAGAGTTTGTGAGCGGGAATGGGAGTTCATCACTATGGATGTGGTGATAAGTCTCCCCTAGACCAAGGAAGGTCAAGATGTAATGTGGATTATGGTAGATCGCTTTACCTAGATGATGTAAGAAAGAAAGAGCTTTGTCAAGGGACAGATTTGGTTGAACTACCCATGAGAGAGATGGTTCAGTTACACCATGATGCGAGTTCAAAAGTTCTTGAGTTTGACCTAAAGGTTCCCTTCCAAAAGGGTGGAAGTAGGTACATGAAGAACTTGATGTTAGTACAGTTTATCACTCCTAACTAATGGTTAGTATGATCCAGACTAAAAGGTCTGATGAGAGCATATGTGCTCATTCAGGGTGATGGCTAGGGACAGTTCTTGTCCTAGGAAAGATGTGATGATGACCATCGTAGCCAGCATCGGGATTTAAAGAAGCTCTATAAGGGAGGTTGTGTTGGTCACCACTTCAATAAGGTGATGTTGGTGAAAGGACCACGTGATGGTTAGAAAAGGACCACAGTGCGTGTAAATGAAGTCACTTTGACCGTGCAATGGCTGAAAAGAGACTAGAGATGACAAGAGTCATGAGTAGATGTAAAGTAGACTGACATGCAGTTCACTATGGGAGAATATGTGACATGAAAATCCGACCCCTCTAAGATATAGCTAAGAGAGCTGAGTCCCCGATGCATGGGTTCTTTTGACATGGTTTGGTGGAGAAGCTTAAGTTTGATCTTACCCCTCAGGATAAAGTAATGTGTGATGAGTTCCATGTGTCCAATTTAGAGTACTATGTGTGGTACCCCAACCATGTGCTGAGCAATGAACCTAGTGAGCCCCAAGGGAGGCTGAAATAGGCTGAGTCACCTGTGCAGTTTATAGACGCCAGGATGAAAGAACTCAGAGGAAAGAATATGTGATGATATAGGTTCTTTGGAAATGCCGTGAGTATGGTAAAGCCACATAGGAGCCAATGATGGACATGAAAAAGTCTTATCCTGATTTGTTTGCTTGATTGTTGAATTTTGAGGGCAAAATTCCTATAAGGAGGGGAGGGTGTTATAACCTCATTTTCTAAAGCATGTAATGAGATTTGTGAATCTCCTTTAAAAGATAAATAAGACCAATGTTTGATTTCATGGTTTGATTTGAATGAATTTCATGTATGATAGCCTTGCATGCTTTCTTGATGGGCATTATTGGCCATTATGCCCAATTGAAAGAAAAAGAAAAAGAAATGAAAAAGGAATTCAATGGGATAATGGAATATAAAAGAAAATGAATAAAGGATGATCAAAAGGCTAAAAGATATTTTCCCAAAATAGGATTTTGAGTTATAAGGGTTCCTTGGGGTTCAAGGAACTCAGGATAATTATATAATAGTGAAGGAAATAAAGAATAAGTGGAAAATACAAATAAAAAGGTGTTTTTTTGCAACTAAAGAAAAGGAACCGTTTAATTAAGATAATGATCCCAATTTTTTCATAATGAGAAATAAAAGTATGAAAGTCTTTCCTTTAAATTTTGAGGCAAAAAGGATTTAAGAATTGGGAGTTATCGATTTTTCAAGATTATCCTCAAAGTAGGAATTTTCCTTGCAATATGGGAAATCTTTCCCTTTTTGGTTGAGCGCAGATGATAGGGGCCGTTGGATCTTGATCCAACTGACCCAAATCATCATCCAAGTCCTAGAGGGATGCATACTGTAACACGAATAGGGGGATGTTTCCCCTCATTTTCTGATCACTGCAAAGTACGAGCACTCATGGGAAGAGTCCCATTGAGTTTGGGAGGAAGAATAGAAGCTTCCCGACCCTGGTTTGCTCAGGTTTTAACCAAACCTCACAAAACGCCCAATTGGGCTAGGACTCTAGTTATGGCTAGGTTTGGGAATCCTAACAGGGAACTCCCATGACCTATATAAAGGGGACCCCTCGATCCCTTGTTCCATTGTGATCCCAAACGACTTCTTCTTGATTCCCTATACTCGCTGGCTCGCGTGATTGACTTCACTCTGGCAAGGGCGCCACCACAACGCTAGCAGCAGAGAAAGAAGGAAGATGATGGACGGTCGTCGTTCAATCAAGATCAGACGGTGCAAGGAGGGGCCAACTGAGTTAAGTTTCTCAAGTCGCGAGCCGATAGATCGAGAGTCCATCGTGGACTCAGGGTAATCCAACGGCCCGAGCATAGAGGCACACATGCAAGCAAGTGAGTGGGGATGATCGATGCGGATCATTTGATCAGTGGACTACCGTGGACCACAGAGCATCCAACGATCAAGAATTTTTGGTAATTTTTCTCTCTGACCATATAATCTAGAAAATGGTTTATTTTGCAAAATTCGTAGAAACTACTAGGAGTATCTAATGGAAAAACTTTATATATGAAAGTTGTGTAGAAAAATATGAGGAAATTGATAAAAATACTTTGAGAACCTGATTCTACTCTGTTTTACAAAAGTACCTTATTTTGCTAATGAAATGTATTAAAAGTTGATGAGAAACCTTAATTGAAGATAAAGGGTGTATTTTGGTGGATTAATAGGTCAAATTGATAAGATTAACCCTGTTAATGATAAAGGTGGTTTGTTTATCCATTTTGAATGCAAGGTTTCCTAATTTAGAGTTGTAATCCATAAATAAAGGATAATATTTATTGAAACCCTAATTTGGGGATAAAGGAAGAGAAAACCTTGATATTTCGGATTAAGAAAGTAAATTGCCAAATAATGATCCTAATACTGTTGGGAATATTAAAATGAAAGAAATTGAGGTTTTTTTTGTAGTTTTGATAAATTAGAGATCATAATATTAATAATGGAGGCAAAACCCTAATTTCCAAGGAAACCCAAAAAATTGGAATAGAAACCCTAAGGGATATGATGAAATTGGATAAATATTAATAAAAGTAAACTTGTACTTTTATTTCAGGGTTTCTATGCAATTTGCTTGATTGATTGGATTTTCTCTCTCTACAAATTAATTCTGTATCTAGATCTACAATACAGGTATGTGGTTACGCTTATGAATATCTCGAAATAGTTTTTCAAGGTTTATCGAAGTTTTTCATGGATATCATGAATTAATTGTTGGATGATTTTAATTCATGCAAACTATAATGTGGATATGACTATCACATAAGATATGTGCCTACTAGCTCAGATCCTCGTCCCCTCTGTGGCTTAATGGTTGACCTAGTATATGGCTACCTAGAGGGTAGGTCCATCAGGTCATTGAATGACTTAGTATATTGCTACCTAGAGGGTAGGACCATCAAGTCATATTGAGTTAGATATTGGGCTACCTTTGGGTAGTGCCATGCGACTCTATTACCCTATGTATTGGCTACCTGTAAGGTAGGACCATGGGGGTAAATATCTACCTTTATAGAGGTATCATATAAGTCCACTACAGGGACAACACATAGTTCTAGATAGTTATGGATAGAGTAGTATGGCTTAAAATGTAATCTTAGTTGTTAAATGATTAATTGCATGATTACATATTGCTATTATAGTTGCACAATTATTGTTTCCCCCACATACCAGCTTCTTACTGATCGACGTTTTGTTTGTTGGCGTTTTAGGTACAAATGAAAAGAACAAACAGTAAAGTGGCATATGCAGAATTAAATGAGAATTAACGTGCATAGGAGGATTAGTTAGATTGGTATCTTCATGGATAGAAGTTTAGAAATCCCAGTTTTTAAAAGGTAAGCAAAGTTTTATTTTATACCAGTTTTCAGTTTAGTTGGTAAAGTTTATTAATTGTTATTGATTATTTGTCGAACCTTTGATCCGGGGTATTGGTTAACGGCTCTAACCTTCCGGTCTCCCTTAATTGGGGGTTACCAGGAGGCGGGGTTGTAACAGATATAAGCCATTTCAACAACTTCACCAAAAAGAAAGGAGGTTCAGTTACCTTTGGAGACAACAAGAAAGGTAAGGTCAAAGGTGAGGGTGATGTAGGTGAATCCTTGTGTATCAAGAATGTTCTTTTTTTGGATGGCCTACATCACAATTTAATTAGTGTTAGTCAATTATGTGATAATGGTTACCTTATGCTATTTACTTCTTTTGAATGCTTAATTCTAGATTCCCTCACCTATCAAGTCATATATAAGGGAACTAGAAGTGGCCATCTTTATGTAGTTATGCTTGAATCTATTAAGCCTATTGTTGGTATATGTCTAGTAGTCAATTCGAATGATATTTCTCTTTGGCATCGTCGGCTTGGTCATGTAAATATGCATCGGTTGAAGAAGTTGAACAAAAATGACTAGGTCAAGAGACTTCCCAAATTGGATTTTGAAAAGGATGAGGAATGCCAACCTTGTACCCAAGGAAAGCGAACCAAGTTCTCCTTCAAATACAAAGAAGTCCTTAGTATTAAGACAACTCTTGAACTTCTTCACATTGATCTATTTGGACCAATGAGAACTCAATTGCTTCATGGTTCCAAGTATTGCCTTATTATTGTCGATGATTTCTCTAGATACACTTGGACCTTATTTCTCATTTTGAAGAGTGATACTCTTGATGTTTTCTCAAGTTTTTGTAAATGAGTTGAGAATGAAGATTCTTGTTGGATTGTTTCAATCCGTAGTGATCATGAAGGAGAATTTGAAAATAATCTTTTTGAACATTTTTGTCAAGAATCTGGTTATGCACATAACTTCTCTTCACCTCGAACACCTCAACAAAATGGGTTGTAGAGAGGAAGAATAGGTCACTACATGAGATGGTTAGGACCATGCTATTAGAGTATGCCACTCCAAATAAGTTTTGGGCTGAAGCCGTCAGTACCTCATGCTTTGTGCAAAACTGGGTTTTTACACATCCTTCTTTAAAGAAAACCCCATATGAGTTATGGCATGGTAGAAAACCTTCTATAGAGTATTTCCATGTTTCCAGATGTCCTTGTTTTGTTTTGAATACAAATGATTCTCTCGACAAGTTTGATCTGAAATCTTACAAGGCTTTCTTTCTTGGCTATAACACTACTAGCAAGACTTATAGAGTGTTTAATAGTCATCTTGCTAAAGTAGAAGAATCTATAAATGTTAAGTTTATTGAGACTATCCCCTCTATTCCCAAAGATATTGTTCCGAATGATGATGTTGCATGTGAGGTAATTCCTATTCTAAAATAGCTCAACATCACCCAAAAGGAAAAAGAGGTGGTCATTCAAGAAGAAGAGAAAGATGAAGAGAAGAAGGATCCAACCCCTTGATTTGTAAAGTATCATCCAAAAGAGTTGATTTTAGGTGATCCTTTTGAAAGAGTGAAGACACGGGCTGCATTCAACAAAGAACAAGCCAACAACACCTTCATATCACAACTCGAGCCAAAGAACGTCAAGGAAGCTCTTGGGGATGATGAGTGGATCCTAGATATGCAAGAAGAGTTGGAGCAATTTGAATAGAACAAAGTATAGACCCTAGTGCCAAGACCAAGTGATATAAAGATCATTGGCACCAAGTGGGTCTAATGCACCAACCTTGATGAAAGAGACAAATTGATAAGGAACAAAGCAAGGTTAGTGGCTCAAGGATACAATCAGTAGAAAGGTATATATTTTTATGAAACATATGCACATGTAGCTAGACTTGAGTCCATTCATATGTTGCTTGCATGTTATAGTTATAAAAACTTTCTTCAGTATCAAATGGATGTTAAAGTGCATTTTTGAATGGTACAATTGAGGAGGAAGTGTTTGTTGCACAACCCCCAGGTTTTGAACATGATAGTTTACCTAACCATATTTATTTGTTGTGAAAAGCTCTCTATGGACTCAAACAAGCACCTTGAGCTTGGTGTGAGAAATTAAATAACTTTTTGTTACATCAGGGGTATATCATGGGAAAAGTAGATTCTACCTTATTTCTAAAGCGCACTTCTAATGATTTTCTTATCATTCAAATATATGTTGATGATATCATTTTTGGCGGAACTAACCGTGATTTTTGCAAAGAATTTAGTGATATTATGCATATTGAAATTGAGATGAGTATGATGGGTGAGCTCACATTCTTCCTCGACTTTCAAATCAAGCAAACTAAAGATGGGAACTTCATCAAGCAATGCAAGTACACAAGTGAGCTACTTAAGCGCTTTGGGATGGAGAACACCAAGCCGATGGTCACACCCATGTCAAATACCACTAAACTTGACAAATATGAAGAAGGTGAGAAGGTAGATGAGAAGCTCTATAGAGGTATGATTGGAAGTTTACTTTACTTAACTGCCTCTAGACCTGATATAATGTTTAGTGTTGGCATGCATGCTCACTTTCATTCAAACCCTAAGAAATCACATCTTATATCTGTTAAGAGGATTTTAAGGTACTTAGATAAAACCCAAAATTTTGGACTATGGTATCCCAAGTCAAGAGACTTCACTCTTACAACTTATAGTGATGCGGATTAAGCAAGATAATTGATTGATAGAAAGTGCACACGTGGCACTTTCTTTCTTCTAGGCCATGTTTGGTGTCTTGGTTCTCCAAGAAATAGAGCACAATGGCATTATCAACCATTGATGTTGAATACATTACAGTCGGGAGTTGTTGTGCCCAGGATGAAGCAAATGCTCCAAGACTTTAACATTCACTTTGATGCTTCTCCTATCTATTTTGATGATACTAGTCCAATAAACTTGTCATGTAATCCTATCTTGCATAGTAGAGCTAAGAATATAGACGTTCGCCATCATTTTCTTTGTGATCACATTGCCAAAAAGGATATCTATATCACACATGTGGACATGAAAAATTAGTTGGCGGACATTTTCACAAAACCTCTAGCTAGAGAGCAATTTAACTTTATTAGATCTAAACTACTCATAACTACTTTGAATGAACCTGATATGACTTCTATCTAGTTGTCATCTATCCTATATGCTCTTCTTATGTTTTGATCACCATTGCTTTCTAATATACTAAAAATCAATTTTCATGTTCTTTTTGTTTTATTTTTTCTCTTATTTTTTAGTATTTTTCTCAAGAACTTATTTTATCACAAAATAGTACCCAATGATGAGTTATATGTGCCTAAGTATGTTTAAAATGAAAAAAGGATTTGAAAAATAAATTTAATTAGCACTCTAATGGATAGAAATTAGAATTTCTAATGTTGGTCCAATTTGACCATCGTTCGAGTTGCCAACTCGACCGATCGGAGGCCGAGAGCATTTTTAAAGAGCCTATTAGTCAAGTTTTTGAGTCACAGAACTTGACTAATGTCCGGTCTGGTGCAAACATAAGTTAGGTTTGGCTGACTTTTCTCCCTCTCAACTAGAGAAAAATCGACCGATCCAACCTCTAGCTCCCTTAAGCTCTCAACCCTAGCCCCGACCTTCCTCTCCCTAGCCCTAGTTCAACCTAGATCGACCTCCCTTGACCTATTCCCTATCAACCCTTGGTCTTTGGATGAGTTTTGGTGGTGTTTCTCTTGCTTTTGCTCTCTCCATCCTCTCCATTTCATCTCCATGGCGTCCAACAGGAGAAAGAGGGCCGCCCTAGCTAGTGCGCCATCATTGTCTACGAACTCACATCTCATTCCTTTTGATGACACCTTCTTTGTCTCTAATGAGGCTATTAATAGGTACAAGGAGCTCCTTCCTAAGAACTCCTTTCCATTTTGTGCCTTGTTTCAGCCAAACCCACGAAGAAAAGAGGTCATTGACCAAGTAGCTGAGTTGTTGTACGATCACCACCTCTCTACCTTGTGTGTCGAACACTTGTGCTACAACAATTACATAACTAGCACAAAGCCGTTCATGAATTCTATGCTAGCTTGTAATGGAATTATAACACACTCGTACCACCACCCAATACTCAAGTAGTCCTCACTTCCATGATTGTCGAGAAGAAATTCCAAGTCTCTGAGGATACCCTGAACATTTTCTTGTTGGGTATTGAAGTGCTTGACACCTGATGAAAGGACTATCCTGCTTATTTTGACCTAGTTGAGCCTGAGGCCTTCTACAAGAAGTATGATTTTACTCTCCCTGATATTCATAAGTTCTTGAAGAAGCCTCAATTCCCATATAGGAAGAAGTGCACCCTTCACTCCTCTGCCTTAGATCTCAAGAACTGCATACTTGCCTTAGTTGTTAACTGCAATATTCATCCCAAGAAAAATTAGACTAAAATTACAGAAAACACTGTGATAATTATGCACTGTCTTTTGAAGAACATAGGAGTCAAGTGGGCAATATACGTTCTCCACCATATGACCTACTTTGACTCAAGAAAGAACACCCATGGAATCCACCCTCCCTACCCAGCCTTGATCTCTGGTCTTTTCCAACCTGCCACTGGAAAATCTCTTTTCCATGACCTACACTACAAACCAGCCCAAAAAGGAGTTTGCATCAGTGAAACCACACTTCAGAAGTTTGTGCCTACCCCATCCTCTACCAAACATGGTGCCTCTACCTCTACCTATACCTCTACCGCTACCCGACCACCTCCACCACCTCAGCCTACCTGACCTGCCCGTGCCTCGTTCCACGTATCAAATGAAACCCTTATGGGCTACATGATGCACCAAAAAGCGTATAACCTTCATGTTTAGGAGCACATGCATCAATACCTCTATGCCATCATGTCCAACATGAACCTATCACGTTTACACCCTTATCCTACCTACCAGCCCTACCCAGGAGGTGACTATGTATCATATGCATATGATCAATTTTACCCTACCCCTCTACATGCTGCTTCTGGTTCTACATCTTTGTTATTGGTGGATCTGCCCCTGGAGTGCTTCCTTTGATAGCTGGCCCCTTGGCCACTCTACTTGCTAATCTTGGCAGTTTTACTCCTTCCTTCCCACATGCCAATTAGCTCCATGCTCTTAGTATGTATTGGGATGAGCAGAATGCCTGTTGGCCCAGTCGAGATTTTATTTCTCTTGCTGATGAGGAGATTCTAGACCAGGCTGATGAGGAGTTTGTTGTTAATGAGGAGGCTGATGAGGATGATGATGATGCTTCTGATGACGGCTCTACTGGTGACTCTGGTGATGAGGACGTTTTTGTCTATGTTGCATCTTCAGACGAAGATGATGACTATGAGCCAGAAGCCTCATGTGTTGATGTTGATCATGTTGTTGATGATGTGGACATAGATGGCCTAGATGTTTAGATTTTCTAGTTTTCTAGTGTAGATGTTGATCATATATATCTTTCTAGGCTATTTTGTGTTAAAAACATCTGGGCACATTTTTTGAGTTGTACTATTTTTATTATCTAGTTTTCATCATTTTGCCTTGTAGTTGTTTTTTAGAACATGCTTTCTGGGTTGTAATCTTAATCCTTTATACACTTATTCTTTGATTTACTATTTCTCATGAGTTGGTGCCACGTTTACCATATTTTGATTATGACTTAGACTTTATGTTTCTCTCATCTCTGTTTGGTGTATGCTTTGAGATTGCATGGTGTGGATGTATGTTTGGTTGTACTTGGAGAAGACCCATTTATGTGCTCTTTTATCCCCTTCCTTTTGATAATGTCAAAAGGGGGAGAGAAGTTCAATGTTTTGAAGCTCAACCATATTTCTTTTATTGCCTACGTGATCCTTTTCTTATTCATTATATGCTTTATCATGTAACTTGCTAAATGACCATATAACATATATGTCATGTTGCTTTGTGTAGATAGACTAACTATGCAGGTAAGAGCAATAATAGATTGAGGGGGCACAACTCACATTGTTCAAATCATGTACCCCCTTCAATTCACGAGGCAAAGGTATAAATTCACATATCCTTTTGAATATGATTGAGGAATGGTTGTCATTTTCAAAAAGGGGAGAATGATGACTTGAGAGTTATACATTGCCTATATTTTGATAATGACTTAACCATTCCATTCCTTTGTATCTAATATGTTTGTTCAAGATTGATTTCAGGATTTAGGTACATGAAAAGGATCAAATTACACAAGCCCTAGCTTGTTCAAGTTCAAGTCAAAAGCAATGCAAGTGTGCAATTTGGGAAATCACTCCAAATGACCTTAGATGATTTTTGTAATAGCTTGTATTGATGATATGACTTGTAACTAAGATGAGAAAAAAATTAGGACACTTAATTCCAGTGTTTGATCACTCAAATGTCAATTTAGAAAATTTGTCACAGGCTATTTATCGGCCGAGTTAGAAACTTGACCAATCCAGTGATGGATTTTCTGAAGAGACCAATTGGTCGAGTTGCACACTCACTGATATAGACCGACTGACTCATTGAGAAAAATTGTTTTTTGCTCATCGGATAAGTTTCCCAGAACAAACTCAACCGATAGTTTGAAAATTGATGTTGTCTCTTAGTGGATTAGTTGAGTTATCTTTATTGAAACTCAACCAAATGTACAGTACAGGAAATGTAAAAAAAGTGATTATAATGGTTGGTGAGTTGTTTTGAGTGAGAATAGATCTGTTGCAACTTGAAAAATAGCTATATTTTGCCCTGAAGTGATCCCACACTCAAGGGAACGCCCTCAACTATAAATAGGACCCCTTGGAGTTCATTCCAAGTTTGCTCATTCATGCTATTCTAAGTCCTTGCTATAGTTGAGTGTATTGAAACTCTTTAAGCCCCTTTCTCTCTCTCATTTACATAGCATTTCATGATTATGAGTGAGTTAGGCCAGTAGTAAGAGAGCTACTTCCTTGTGCTTGTAAAGCTCTCATTCCATTCCATCTTCCCTACCCCTTTTCTCAAAGAAGAAAAGGTGAAGCAAGTTACTCCGAGTGAAGGTGAAGTTGTTTCTATTCTTCTTCAAGGTTGAAGAAGAGGTGAAGATCTTCTCCAGGTGAAAGAGAAGGCCACGGTTGAATATCCAAGAAGAGTGGATAATTCCTTGAAGGATGAAGACTTGTGAAAGAGTGGGTAAGTCCTGGAAAGAAGGAGGAAGACTCTTTGCAAAGTGGGTAAGTCCTTGGTAAGGTTGAAGAATCTTTGTAATAGATAGGTAAGTCTTTTGGTGGGTCTTGTGTTGTAACTCTAATAAGTGAATATATAGAGGAAAGAACTTGCAAAATCCTAGAGGTTGACCTCTCTAGGTAGTGGATTGACTCTCTCCTAATTTGGAGAGCGATACCACTCTAAACCACCTTGTCCAAGTGCTTGTTTTAAATTCTCTCATCCTTGATATGCTTTCTTAGTTAGGACTTCAAATTTCTCTTAAGCTACTGGTTTTGATTGATATAATTTGAAGGTCTAACTTATCTTGTAAGAATTTTTGAAGCTCTATTCACCCCTCCTATAGAGCCCTGGATCCAACAAGACGTAGAGGGTAACCCAACTACTTTAACTCTATATACCAAGGAACATCATCTGCACATCTACATGTCCTAGTCAGCTTAGCCATCCTTCCCGAGTCCTCTTTACCTAAGGTAATGGAAGAAAATAACAAAAGAAGAAAAGTGGAAGATGTAAACTAAAGTTGGCATTTGTGTATAATAGGGAACTAGGTAATAAAAGGAAAAGATCAACAAATGATATACCAAGGCTCCCAAAAAGAGAGATATAAAATCAACCAAATGGATGTGAAAGCAATTATTATGCCAAAAAATAATTCATTCAAAGAAGAAAACATATAATGATGAAGTTCTTGCCTTTTCAAACAATTCCACAAAAATGAAAAAATAAAGAAATGTATGTGGATTAGAACAATGACTAGCATAATCTAAAAAGCAATGATAGAACCCATAAATTCCAAACCAAGGGTAGGAGGATTATAACCTTAGTGCACACAAAAATATAGCATTGTAGGAGGACTAAACTCTCAGTCAATGGTAGGAGGACTAAAAACCTCAATGCCTGGTAGGAGGACTAAAACCTCAATGCTTGAATGTAAAGTATTTTAGGAGGACTAAAACCTTAGTGGATGATAGGAGGACAAAATCCTTAGTGCCAAAAAATATGTTGTGTCTACTTCTAGAATGACTAGTCATATCACAAATGCACAAGAGAATAGAAAAGATCATAATTTTAGTCCAATTAATATTCTTGTACCAGAGAACATCAAGGGAATAACAAGTGGGGTCAAAGGACCCATAAATAAAGACTCAACATAATATTTTTTTATGAGAATGAAATATATAATAAAAGATATATTTTCATGAGATTATCTAAAAGAGATATGAGTGAAATCAATTTAGGGTATCATGCCTCATTACATCAAGTAAGGATTTCACTTCTTCAAATAGATCAAGAGATAAGAAATTAGGTGATTGTCCAATATTACTCAAGGAAATTCAATATACTTGATAATCAACCTTACTCTGTATTTATGTTTAAACCCTAGGTCTAAAACATAGTATGGATTAACCTATAAAATAATTTCTAGATTTAGGGTTAAATTCTCATTAAACATAAATCCCTAAAAAGCACAATTTTGTCATGTTTGTATTATCTTATAAAAGCGACACCATTAGATTAATGATAATTTTTTGATTTGAATACATGTTTATTTTTATTTTTATGACTTAACAGAGAAATTGTTATGAATTTTACAAAATATAGTCAATCTTGGTTTATTAAACAAAATGGAAAGACAACGTAATAATTACTGATACATCATGCATCGATCCTTGATGCATGTTAGAGTACATTGATCCTTTAGGTTATAAACACACACAAACAAACATTTGATTGATGCAAAAAGGACTAAAACTATGACAGTCTGCTGCCACAAGGTCAATATTAATAAAAAAATCTCATTTACAACTAGCAAATATTTTCTACAAACAATTATGCTAATGCATTAAGGGATCAAAAATTCAAATTCTCCAGTGAGTGATATCAACAAATTTTTGTACTTATGTATAAAACTTCCACATTTACAAATACATTCCACAACTAGTAATGGCTTCTGTCAAGTTTATTACAAAAAAGATGTGATACAAGACACAAACAAATAGCTTACAACTTGTATAACTATTGTCAGACATGACAAACACACATGTCAAAATCGTAAGCCTAATTTTCAAATTAACTTATAAAAACTCCCAACCTATACTTGAGAACGAGTAAGACTCTATTCTACCTAACTCGAAAACAAAAGAATCACCTATCTTCATGTGCTATTAGGTAGAGAAGGACTCTAGTGACACACACACACACGTCACCAACTTCCAGGTGATTAGCTTCCACCACCAGATCGATCTTCACAACCCCTACATGGGAAGCTTAGTTAGTCATGTATAAAGATGTGAATAACCACATGTAAGAGCCCAAGTTCCAGTAATATCATATAACGACTAAAATATTTATTACTTACAAAATATTATAAACAATTTAAACAAGGAGGAAAACACTTAGACTAACAAACTAGCAACAATGTATTGAAAAGCATACTCTTACCATGGTTGTACATGTACCGCCATATATACATGAGCAAGATATACAATGTGTATATTTATTTCAATAAATAAATAACATGAACACATCCATTTTGTTCATCAAATGAACCTAAACAAATATGCTACACAAATGAGTTACACATTTTAGTTTTTGCCCCAGGCAGTGTAAGTTGTACCACTCAAATTGCTAACTAGATGCCACTAAGCCATATAAGATCTAAGGATATCTGCCATCCATTATATCTCTCCATTTAATCTCAGGTGGAAGCAAGGTTTCTGGAACGTAGAATTATCATAGGTTGGATCTACTATAAATAATCACTTAGGATCCACATATCACAAGCCCATCCGAGGTACACACGACATGACAACAAAATTAGGGTATCGACTCATCTCATTACGAGATACGACCATATAGGGGTGGGCATAGTTTTGTTTGGTTGAGTTTACCACTAAAGCTACAAAGCCAAATATACACATTGGTCTATAAATATTTCAAACAAATGTGAACCATTAATTGATCCAAAACCAAACTAAACTATTGATTTTTTGTTTGGTTTGGTTTAGAACTATTATATAAGAAACTATAAAGTTTTACTATGTTTTTTATAAAAATTTAATCATGTTCCATCATCTTAATAAACAAATCTAGAACAATAAACGAACTTCACATTGAAAAATGTTGTTTATAAATGGGTAATATAAGAAAACATATACAAATAACTAGAAGTAGACCATGTCCAACTAACTTCAAATAAGTATGCCTTACAACACATAGACTAAAACCTTGTAAATCTTAGTTTGATCCATTTAGCATTACTTTTTATATATCAACATGCACAGACTTATTAAGTATCATAAATTTTGGTTTATATAATTTTTTACAATATAAGTATATATTTTAATAATATATAGATATAAGTATTGGTTTAGTCTATTTTTTTAAACTACACCCTCAAATTAAACTAAAATATTGGTTAATGGTTTTATTTTTTGGAACAAAACCAAACTATTCACCCCCATAAATCAAGTCAAATTGTTTGGTTTGGTTTTATTTGGTTGGGATTAATGGTTTGATTTTGTTTTTTTCCTTCCCCAAAACCATAGTCGTTCTATGTCATAAAATCATGCATCATGCATCATCAGAACATTGATTATAAATCAAGTTTCCAATCAAATTTAAAGATGTAAGGGTATTCTAACCCCAAGCTTCCTCATATATTTACTAAGGCTCTATACATTTTTGGCAATACATATATTGTCTTAAGATTGATCCATTTCACTATATCCTCAAACGACCTAGGGAAATAGGTCTAAGGATATCTACAAGATTAAGGTCTTACTTGATTAATTAGATACATTAATACTTTATGACTCCACCAATTAAGTTACATATAATCAACAAAAAGGGATCGTCAAAATAATTAAGGCAATGCAACTAGGAAGTTGTAAAACATATTATGACAAAATTCTAGCTTCTCAATACAAGGTACATTGTGATGTTTCTCGGCCACATCAAGGCCCTTCACTAAAAAATGAAATACAAGATCCTACATGCATCAAGGACCATAATAGAGCCATCATAAAGCTATGTTCAGTTAGGAAAACCATACACATCTCCAGATTACCCATCTCCTTATGAGAAATAATGAAACAACATATGCAATTTATGAGGAAAGTTGTCTCTAAACAAGAATAACCATTCCTACATAGTAGTTATATTCCCACCAAATAATTTCACAAGATAACAACTTGTAAAAAGCTTTAACACACTTTTAGGAAAGTTCCCAACAGAAGGAATATAATGTAACTTCATATTCTACATCAAAGTATAGCAAACAATCCCTAATTGTACCACCTTTTGAGTTAATTAATTGCCATAAACATAATGTATATACATGCATGATAAATATCATGTTTTAGCTCCCTAATGGTACCACCTTTTAAGTTTATTACTTGCTATAAATAGAATATATATATGCATGCTAATTATAATGTTTTATCATCAAGAAGAAAACAAATTCACCATTTCGTATGTAAGAAAAAGATTAACAAAAATATATCATTTTCATGTATCATGTAGGAACTAAATGCGGCATCAAATATCACTTACCATAAAAATAGTGGAAATGAGTCCAACTCAAAGAGGACATTGTGAAAACCTTGAACTTCACTCTTCAAGATCCAAGATGATCCTACTTCAAGCAAGTTGTGATTTTCTAAATATTTGAGCTTTATCCTCTTAAAACTTGCCACAATACTAAATCCATGACCTAAGATCAACCAGAGCAAAAGAAGAGAAAAAAAACAAGACATAAGAATACTATCGTGAAAACCCTAAAGTTAAACTATTAAGAACATGGTTCAATGAGAAAGAAGATGACGGATACCAAGAACATGGAGAGACGGAACCTCACTTACATGGATCTAGGTCCATATGACACACATAAGGGCGTTCACCCTGACATATGAAGAGAATAGAAGGAAATGACAAAATCGATGGAAGTCCAAGAAGGCAAAGTTTTCATCTATTGGCATCAATCAATGGTGTCATGTTGTTGATCCAATTCTTCAAGAACAACTCACACAAATGAGGTGACAAAGGAGAAGATAAGCGGTATACATAGCCACAAATGAGAGATATAGGTGGTCAAAGGTGTAGGGTCATTGGTCTACACTCGTGGCTTCACCACTCAATATCTCCATTGGAGTATGACTCATATATTCCATTGGCAGGTGATGACATAATATCCATCAACAGAGAGCAAACTAGGTTCTATCAGCCTTTGAACTCTTTGCATCCATGACTGATATCATCAACGTCTACCTTTGTCCGAAACATGTTAGAATCTCATCGATAAGTACACAAAGATCCTTCTATTTGCAAGCACTAACTTCCATTAGTCTTCAAGCTTAGTCTCTCATCGACCATCACTTGGGCTCTTCATCGAATGTTATGAATGGTGTCAACTCCTATCAGTACTCAACCGATGATGGGGCAATAACTAGCTTGCTAACTTCTCCATTAGCTCTTAATTGATGAATGGCCAACAACCATTAGATAGATCCCATTGGCCCTCAACAAATGCAAAGGAAGTGGTCTGCTAGCTAGATCTCATCACTCTCCATCTATCAACCCTGACAACCAAAAACACACAAAGGTAAACAAGGTAGGATAACTCCATTGGTCCTCAAGTGATGAGAAGTCAAGGTGCCTCCGTCAGTCCTCAACTGATGGAAAGCCATGATACTTGATTAGATGGTCTCAGTTCAGCCAACCAAGTCCAATCTTGATAGAGCAAGTATGGTATGTGTAAGTTACCAAAAGGACCTCCAACATGGGGAATTTGCAGATACACCTTCACAAGAAAAGCATCAACCAACTATTTACATATCTTCATCAAACATGTTATTAAAGCACTCAAACGCGTAGTTAATTAAAACACTATTTTAAGTGATTAATCTAGGTAAGGGGTATTACAACTAGAAACCCTTAACATGAATTTTACCTCCAAAATCCTACAAAAATGAGGTTGAGTACTTACTACACATCTCCTCCTGGAGCTCCAATGTGGCCTCCCCTACTCCACAATGATGCCACAACACCTTTACTAACACTATGTCCTTCTTCCTCAACTTATGTACATGATTTTATAAGATTCAAATTGGACCCTCAACTTATGCTATATCATCATTAAGATGAACTTGAAGTGGCTAAATAGTCTATTTTGTTTCTGGATAACATTATCTCAAAATGGATACATGGAACACATTATGTAACTTGTGAAGCAACTTGTATACCACCTTCATGACATAAGTGATGATGGGGTAAGGACACATGAACCTAGGTACAACTTACCCCTCTTGTCATACCTTAAAACTCCTTTGCATGGTGAAACCTTGAGGTACACTTTGTCTCCCACTTCAAACTCCAACGGTCCATGCCAGTTATCACTGTATGACATCTGTCTGTCTTGTGTTGCTTTACAATGTTGTCAGATCACCTTGACATTCAATATAATTTGTTGAACTAACTTAGGTCCTAGTAATTGTTATTTGCATTCTCCATACTTACAAAGAGGGGATTTGCAACGTGATAAAAAATTTTGTGTAGTCCCAAGTATTAACTCCTATGGTAACTGTACTTGTAGCCAAAATCAATCAAATTGAAGTGAATAAACAAACTCCCAATAAACTGGTATAGACAAATCTCAATAGATCTTCTAGAGTCTATACAGTCCTATCTGACTTACCATCTATCTACATATGAAACACCATACTGAAATTTTATTATGTACCCAAGGCTGTAAGTAGACGATCCCAAAATGTACCTAAAAATTGTGGTCCTATGTCAAACACTATTAATGTAGGTATCCCATGCAAGCGTATTGTTTCTTCAATGTAGATCAATGCTAAATTATTGATAGTATAAGTGGTATTAACTATAAAAATGTGAGCCACCTTTTTCAATTGGTCAATCACCACCTGGATGAATCATGACCCTTAATTGTTCTAGGAAGAAAAAGTCCATGGTCACATGATCCCGCTTCCATTATTGAATCGACAAGGGTTGTAAAATTCTTTTGGTTTCTGATGTATGCTCTAACCTATTGACATAGAGAATACTTAGTCATAAACTCTACCAAACGTTGCTTCAATCCCAAACACTAATACGGATGCTTGAGATTATCATACATTTTTGTACCACTTGGATGCATTTTATAAATTAAAGTATGTGCCTCATCAAGCACAATTTTCCTGAAGTCACCAAGTTAATGAATTATTATATTCTTATGATAACACAGTGTCCCATTCTCTAAGTCATGAAACCCGTCATTTTTCCAATTACCAATCTCTAACATGATGTTCTATATTACAGTATCAACATGATGTGCATCTCTAACATCTTGTACCAATGTTGGTTTGACTTATACATAAGCCAAAAATCTTGAAGCATGGAAAATTCCATCTGCACATCATATGATGCATCAACACTAACATGTCCCTCCTTTGATGATCCAAAGAATAAAACTATGTTGGTTCTAGAAAAGACAAATAATGATGACCTCCTAGTTAATGCATCTGCCACCACATTCATGTTCCCAAGTGATAATGTATCATATAATCATAATATTTTATTCGTTCAAGCCATCTCTTTTGTCTATCATTCAAATATTGTTTTGGGAAAAGGTAACAAAATTCTTATGATCTGTGAAGACATGGAACTTCTCCCTATAAATATAATGCATCCTAATCTTCAATGTTAAGTCCACTATTGCTATCTCTAGATCATGTGCAGGGTAGCTCACCTTATGCTTTTCAAAATGTTTAGAAGCAAATTAATTCACATGTTTGTCTTGCATCAACACACACCCAAGACCATCTTTTGATGCATCCCAAACGACTATGTAACCCCTCTTGGGGTCTGGAAACACTAATAGTAATCTGACATCATCTTCTCCTTCTACAACTACACTTTTTGTTGACATTCCTATATCTACACAAATGGTGCATTTTTCTTGGTTATTCTGGTCAATGGTAAGTATACAATGCTAAATCTTTGATAAATCATCGGTAACATTCAGCTAACCCAATAAAAGTCTGCACCTTATCCAGTATATGGGACTATTCCCACATTAGCACTTACTCAACCTTCTTGAATTCTACACAAATCCCCCTATTGGATATGAAATGACTAGGAAAAGAAGCTAATGTAAAAAAAAACTCACACCTAATGAAGTTTGCATATAGTTGATATCTCCTAAAAAATTCTAACATCAAATGGAGATGTTGCTCATATTGTCATTAGTCCTTGGAGTAAATCAAGACATCATTTATGAAGGCTACAATAAAATAGTCTAGATATTATTTGAACACACTATTCATCTAGTCCATAAAAGTTGTAGGCATATTGGTTAGGCCAAACAACATTACCATGAAATTATAGTGACCATACCTATATCTTTTTTTTTTGCTCAGTAAGCGCCTTACTCTTTATTAGGATAACCTCAAAATGTTATGAACAGGTGTAGAAAGGAAAGAAAGGAAAGAAAAAACAACCTATACAACACTATGACTATGCATCTAACTATACATAGCAATTATATCAACTAAAATGTTCCAACTCTTGCTGTTATCCGTGGGGAGACCTTTGAAGATCTTTGAGTTCCTTTCTTTCTAAAAATAGAAGAAGGTCACTAAACAGAACAACTGCTGTCTTCTCAACTTCATCTTCAGACAACCGGCAGGAAGAAAAGGCAGCACTATGACTATGCATCTAACTATACATAGCAATTATATGAACAATATTGTTCCAACACTTGTTGTTATCAGTGGGGAGACCCTTAAAGATCTTTGAGTTCCTTTCTTTCCAAATATAGAAGAAGGTCACTAAACAGAACAGTTGTTGTCTTCTCAACTTCATCTTCAGACAATCGGCAGGAAGAATAGGCATATGAGTAATATATCCACAGCTCACACCTTTCCCCCACAGGGTTGCAGCAAAAACACACCCAAAGAACAGATGTTCAATGTCCTCTACATCATTTTCACACAGCACACACCTTGGTGCCATATGGAAACCTATCTTCTGGAGATAGTCCAATGTAGGAAGCTTACCCAGAAAGATTTTCCAAGCATTCAAAATCATATTCCTTGGATGATCAAACCTCCAGATCCAAATAGCCCAATCAAGAGGTTTTTTATTGCCTCTCATAATGTGCCAGGATTCTCTAATCTTCAAACTAGCCTTCCCATGAATTCTGATTGAGTCCTCATCCGCAAGCTTAATATCCACGTCTTCAATGCATTTTTTAAACTCTTTAAAGCATCTTCTGTCCGGTATAAACCAATCTTTATCCTTAATGAATTTATTCAGAAAGCCATTCATACCACAACCAATTTTCAGGATATTTTTAAATTCAATGCAATCACTTAGAAACATATTACCCGACAACCAGGGGTCTTTCTAGACCCTAATGCGAGATCCATCCCCAATGGGAATTTTAATCCAGGGCATAATTATACCCCTTAGACTACAGAGTTGTTTCCACATCCACGAGCTGTACCCATTGGGTTTACTGGACCAGAAGGAATCATTTTTTAAATATCTACCATCAAGCCATCTAACCCACAGTGAGTCCTTCTTTGATGCCACATTCCACGCATTAACAATCATAGCAGCTTTATTCGACTCCTCAACTCTTCTTATCCCTAAGCCACCCTCACTTTTAGGTTTGCAAACTTGCTCCCATTTAACATAATGGATCTTCTTCTCTACAGACACGCCTTCCCATGTAAAGTTTTTACAAATGCTGTTGATTTCCTTCATGATACTAGCAGGCAACAGAAAGGTGGCAGACCTGTATAAATGAAGGGCATTCAAGGTAGACGTAACCAGCTCTATTCTTCCACTAAATGAAAGAGTCTTCATCTTCCAACTTTCTAGCTTCTGTCTCATTTTATCAAGCAACGGTAAGCAGAAGGACTTCTTAAGTTTACCACAAAAAAGTGGAATCCTGAGATACCTCATAGGAAGAGTACCTTTACTTATTTTTAGAATATTAGTAATAGAATCACTATCAACATTCTTACTGCAAAACACATTACTCTTCCTGAAGTTCATAACCAAACCAGAGACTTCCCCGAACTGATCCATAAGACCCTTAATAGCTTTAGCATTTATAGGGTTGGCTTTAGCAAAAATCATAACATCATCAACAAAAAGGGTGTGGGAGATAGCAATGTTGCCATTACTAAGAGGGGCCAACACATTCTTCCTAAAAACACTCTCCATCATAGCACTAAAACCTTGCATAGCCAGAACAAACAAAGAGGGAGCTAAAGGATCTCCCTGTCGAATCCCATTAGAGGGAAAGATAGCATCAGAAGTTTTACCATTGACAAGCACATGCAGGCTCGTAGTACTCAAAATAGTCTTTATCCAATCAATAAAACAGTAGGGGAACTTCATCTTTTCCAGCACCTTAAGAAGAAAAGGCCATTTTACATAATCATAGGCCTTAGTTAGATCTGCCTTGATACACATTTTATCACAACCATTACTCATGTTGAAGTCACTAATTAGTTCATTCGCAAGTAAAAGAGCCTCATATATCTTCCTTCCTTTGACGAAAGCAATTTGGTTAGGACTTATGATGGAAGGGAGAATACTTTGCAGCCTATTAGACAAAATCTTAGAGATGATTTTATACAAAAAGTTGCATAAAGCAATCGGCCTCCAGTCACTAATATTCTCTGCATCTTGAACTTTCGGAATAAGAGTTATATACGCTTTATTAATCTCTCTAAGCATCTTATTACTGCTGAAAAAATTAAGCACTGCTTTAGTGACATCATTGCCTATAATATGCCAAGCAGCTTTGAAAAAATGCCCATTAAAGCCATCCGGCCCTGGAGCTTTATCTCCATCAGCTTCCTTAATAACCTTATCCACCTCATC
Organism: Alisma plantago-aquatica; assembly: GCA_963693085.1. NCBI lineage: Eukaryota > Viridiplantae > Streptophyta > Magnoliopsida > Alismatales > Alismataceae > Alisma > Alisma plantago-aquatica. The sequence continues at coordinate 712,833,248 of OY856412.1, read as the reverse complement.
TTTAGTGACAACATCTCTAATCATGTTGAACTGTTCTTCAGATAAAGAAGGCATAATCCAATCCGGATCCCAAGCCCCATATTCATCATTAGAAGCCTTGTTGAACAAATCATTATAGTAACCATGAATGTGTTCAATGATCTTCACTTCATCATAAGTTTTCCCTCCTTCAATATTCAAACACCTGATACAATTTCTAGCAGCTCTAGATTTGATGGAATTATAGAAGAAAGAGGTATTCTTATCACCCAGCTTCAGCCATTTCACTCTAGACAATTGTTTCACATAGGATTCTTCTCTATCCACAACTTCTTTAGCAGCTGTACACTTATCAGTAGCATACTCCCTGAGCTTGATATCATCAGGACACTTATCAGCAGTAGACAACACTTCAATATTTTCAAATTCTAGAATTTTAGAAGAGTCTTCAATATTGCCAAATACCTCCTTATTCCACCTAATAAGTTTAGCTTTTACATTCTTCAACTTTCTAGTAACTCTAAACATAGGGTTACCACTAACCTCCTCACTCCAGGCTTCCTCCACGACTTTCAAAAAATCAGGGTGGCTAGACCAAGCATTGAAGAACTTAAAATACCCTCTCTTCTTCACCTCATTACTCATTCTGACAACCAGCTGACGATGATCACTGTAGATAGTGTTGTTAATATCCCCCCAAGAGTCCTTGAACACATTAATGAAATTTGCATTATGAATCACCCTATCAATTTTGGACATCACAAATTTATCACCTTTCCTCCTATTATCCCAGGTGTAAAATGCACCCTTTAGATCCATTTCAACCAGATCAGAATTAGTAAACATATTATTTAAATCTTCCATAGCTTTGATAGAGTAGAATCCTCTACCCTTCCTCTCATGAGTGAACCTTATGGCATTAAAATCACCAATGAGAATCCAGGGCTCAGACATACTATGTTGAAGGCTGATAATATACTCCCACAGCTCCCCTCTTATTCTTTCCTCATTATGTCCATAAACTGCAGTAAAGAAAAACACATCCCCTTTGTAATCAGCCATACAATGAATTACTTGATCAGATTCGAAAATCTTAGTAAGCTTCACCACATTACTATCCCACAGAATAAGAATCCCCCCCACAGGATGCGAACTATGGTTAGAAAACCACATCTTATCACTCCAGATCTTGTTCACAACTCTAGTAATCTTTTTATATCTAACTTTAGTTTCTAACAGAATATATATAGGCAAATCATATTTACACATGGCCTCTCTAATTTTCTCCTGGTGTCCATTTCTGTTGAGACCACGGACATTCCAGGAAAAAATTCCAAGGTTTTCACCCATTTGACCACTCCTTGGCTGGTTCTCTGCCAGCCTCAGTAGATTCAGAGGAATCCTCTGTAGCTTCATCCAATATTTCAAACATGTTGGTGGAAACTTCCTCCATAATCTTTTTAGCCGTAGTCAAGCATTTATTTGACTTCCTCACAGGAATGCACCGTTTCCCAGTAACAGAGCAGAATCCCTCATTATCCAATAACTGCTTCTTCACATTAAGCTTACTGTCAACTAAGCTTCTCGATTTATCAGGTACCTTATACTGTGGTGTAGAAAAAGCATCCTTATCTGGGCCATTTTTTGAAAGGACTCTCCCAACATCTATATTATGATTACAGTTAACACTCACAACTCCCATTTCATTATGAAGACCTGCAGGTAGAACCTGGCCATCAACATGTGTTGGATTAACAAGTAAAGCATGATCTTCTTGTCTTCGACCTCCAGATACCCCTGGTGAGCTATTAACAACAACCGTATTCTTCTGGTTATTCAACACAGATCTACAAGTATCATTAACTTGGATCTCTCTAGATAAGACTTTTACTGATTCAACATTATTATCAATAGACACCTCTCCCATCTTACTCTGAGCTTTCCCATTCCTACCTTGACCTCCATTACTAGAGGATGGGTCCTGGACAACAGCAACACCTGGATTAATAAGAATAGCATGGCCTTTATGGTTCTGACCATCAGACACCCTTATTGAACTGTTAAGCGAATGTTCAACCCCTGGTCTCGCGTTAACAGTCGTATCCTTCTGGTGATTCAACATAGAACCAACACCATCCATCTTGCCACCTTCCCCCGCCTCCTTCCCCACCTTTCTCTCATCCCCCACTAGCTTCCAAATTTTCCTTAACTCAACCAGATAACAGCTACCAGATTCATGGCCGAAGCATTTGCATTTAGAGCACAGTTCCGGTAACCATTCATACAAGACATAAATCTCATCCTTATGTCCCTCATCACTTCACAGAATAATCTCATTCGGATAACAACATTCAGAGGATATCATCACTTGTATACGCGCATAGTCCAGCCTGGACATGGATTTTGTGGCATAATCAGCACATAGAGGCCTCCCAATGTAGCTCCCCAACACACTAAGCATCTCATGGTCCCAAAATTCTAATGGAAGATTAGGGAAACGAATCCATATTGGAATTTCCTTCAGTTTCATTTTTTCAAGTGGTTCGCCTATTTCCCATTTCTTCAGCAGCAAAGGTTTCCCCCCAACATACCAAGGACCACCCTCCACAGCCATTTTAAGATCTTCAACATTCTTGAATTTAACAATGAAGAAGCATTTGTTCCTAGGAATTACCTCGAACTCACCCTTCGGTTTCCATACCGTTTCTAGGTGCCGGACCAGTGTAGGCCAATGAGGCTTTAATCCCACGACATAGGCCACAACAGCATTACTCCATTTCTTCACTATTTCCACGACTTTCTCCCTCTTGTACCTCAATTCCCCCTCCACAATCTCAGGCTGAACAAAACGAAGACTCGAGAGATCCTTCTGTGCACGATCAGCAAAGAGCTCACTCCATGACTTCACAGACACATCAACTCTTTTATCCCCTAGCTCTGGTGAGACTCGCATCATCGGTATCTGATTCGCCCTACTCAAAGCCAAGGGTTGATTTGCCCTAGAGAGCCCTGGGCGGGTCGAAGCCGAAACTCCCTGCCCTTCATCCTGAACTCCTTTCGATGTCTTCACTCCGGAAGCTTTCTCCCCCGCTCCATTGTTCTCTGTTGAAGATTGGACATGCGAGGACACCGTGAATTGATTGGAAGGTCGTCACCATCGGCCTCCCTGGATCGCCTCCGCCGTCGCCTCACTAGTCGCCTTCCCCCTTTTCAAACCCGCTCCCACCATCTGATCAGCTTAGGACACATCAATCATACCTATATCATAAGGATGATTTCGGTATGTCCTCCATCCTTATCCTCAATTGGTGATATCTTGACCTCATATCTATCTTCCACAACACTACATCACCCTTCAACTGATCAGACAAATGATAAATCATCAACAATGGATACTTGTTCTACATTGTGACCTTATTTAACTATCAATAATCTATGCATAACCTCATAGAACTGTCCTTCATCTTAACGAATGAAATGGAGCACTCCATGAAGATGTGCTTGGCTGTATAAACCTATAAGGACCCATCTTACTTCTCGAACCCTAACTAACCATTAGGAAAAATCCCTAGATAAAACCCCAACTTAAAACAACAACCATCAAAACAGTTTGAATTTTTTGAATAAAACGATCCACATAGAGATCCTATTATAAGAATCCACCATAGAAACCTTGTAATTGATATATAAAAGTGCACCACTACACATTTGAATCACTCCACATGTACATGCGATAGAGGAAAAACTAAAACCTCTCTTTATTTATTACATCACAAGGATTACAACACTTTTCTATGGTAATGGAACTACAAAAACATAAGATGGACAATTCAATTTACATTTCATGACAAAAAACAAACACCAAGAGAAGCAACCTAAAAAACACCATCTACCCTCTCATAACTCGAAAAAGTGAGAGTAGAAGGGTGATCTAGAGTTTACTATGTAATTCCTTGTTACCTCTTGAACAACACATCCTTTCCTCTACTTCAACATACCTAAAAGATGTGGAAAACCATAGGGTGAGACCCCCCGATTCAACCAATAAGAAATAGAAAACTCTAACATACTAATTGCTTACAGACATATGATGATTAAATTATTCATAGGCAGACTAATTAATAGTTAAATAACTCTATACTTGATATATACATTAAGTACTAATTGTCTTTACTAGATAGATATTTAGAAATCTCTAATTCTCTTCACATGGATGTATACTCATAATGTAGAAAAGGTTATACTAGGATATATTTGAGTCATACACTTAGATGCATAGAGTAGGAAACATATGTGATAATTGCAATAAATAAGGGAATGCAATTACACATTTATGTGATTCATCAATTAAACCTAAAATCATATGCTACACGACTGAGTTACACATTTTACTATACCCTAGTTAGTTTGAGTTGTACTACTAAAACAACTAGGTAGTGGATGCGAAGTCCATATCAGCTCTATACAAGATCTAAGTGTTGGCATGTATGCCCTGAGAGCCAATCATGGGATGATTGGTGGGATACACTAAGATTGATTTGATAAAGATAAAAGGCAAGCTTCCAATTCTTTCTGGTTCAGTCATATGAGATAGTGATAGAACATAATGAATGTCTAGAGAATGACAATACTCAATGATGTATGCCTTCAGGTTCAGGACCTGGACGATGAGATCATACAGATGCTAAGAGTTTATATATTCTTAGTATGTCCCTAGTCGAATGTCATTGTGGAAGGTAGATAGACAACAATGACACACAAGACTAGATTGTGGTGTTGGTTGATGATAGAATCTCATTAGTCATGATATGGAGATATCAAACCAAACACATAGGTACTTGTTAGAGAATAAGTTTACCGGACAGACCCACCGTGAGTTTGACACATGGAACCATGACATGGTAGTCACAATCAGTTCTCACAGTGATGGTGGTGAGTGTGATTCTTAGACTTGAAATCACTACACTCAATACATGTGATTGGGTACACTTTGACATCATCAAATGTAGTCCTGAAACATGGGTTGTTATAAAGGTGATGATTGGGTGGCTTTGACACATAGGGCTTTTGAGGGGTGAGTGATAGATATGGGATTTGTCCCTCCTGAGGGAGTTTGATATCCATGGCCACTTGATGAGTAGGATTGAGATAGGCATGTGAACACATGTGTGAATCAATATGCGATATTGATGTCATACATATCTCCTCCAATCTACTCTGAGATCAAGAAAGTGAATGAACATTGATAGGATGACTGTTCCATGCCTTGAATTCATTCGGGATATCAGTGACAAAGGAATTATACATGCATTGTAACACCATTCACGGATTGTAGGATTGAAAGTTGTTCTCCAACTTTCTATTTCACTTGGGTAGCACTGATGTGCAACTAGGCACCGCTCTTTGCTTGTGAAGTCATAAGTGTTATGGACTTTCACTACCAACGTGAAATGGACCTGCAGGGTCACACACATAGGATTTAACATGGAAGAGGAGTTTATCCACAAGTGATGTTTAGATTGATTACTAAAGGAGTTTAGTAGTTCAATTAAACACTCAATCAATTGATAGCTCAACATTATAGTGTTCAAGGTGTTGGACCGATTGATTAGAGTATCAAATTGATTGAAACTATGATTGACTGATTTTGCACAAGTCTGCTGCCCCAACCGATCGGCTCGTGAGATGAACTGATCAGATCAGGTTGGTGAACCAGTCAGCTCATGTTGTGAGACGATCGACTCATGTGTCATGAAACGATCAGTTCAATTGTTGAACTGGTCGATTCGAGGACCAACCGAGATCGTTTGGAAAGTTAGAAGACTATTTTACAAATACAATTTGTTTCACTTGTACAAATTCGATTTGGACAAGGATTAATATTTGTTTAATTGGAGACAAATTGGAAAGTCAATTTGAGTTGGACCAGGACCACAAATTGATCGGCTCATGTGATGAACCGATCGGCTTAGGTGTCCCAAACAATCGGTTTATGTTGAAATGATCAGTTGAGGTCACCAAATGATCATTTCAGGGTTGAAACGATCAGTTCAGCTGACGCAAGTTTCTTGTTTTGTGGAAAATCTCGAACCCTTCTACTCCTATTTAATCCTGCATTGCCTGGGGTAGAGAATCCTCTCCCATGACCCTCCTATATATAGGGGTAGTGGGGGCTTCTCAGGTACACAACTCAGTACACCATTTTCTCTGTAAAGTTGTCGTTCTCTCTGGTTTTGGTAACTGAGAGAGAGCCCGAGCAAGTGCTACCCGATAAGGGAGGCACAATAAGGGAAAGACAACTAAATAAAGCGACTAGTGGCAGGAGAGTGTGTCGGTGACTAGTACGCCGATAGGAGGGTGCGACTCCTTATGATTCCTTGTGAGACAAGGAGATCGGAGTTTCAGGTGGTCCGTGTGGACTACTTCAGAGGCGGGAGACTTCTGTTGCTCAGAGGACAGCTGTCAATCCCGACAATCCCAGTGACACCAGGAGGTGCCAGTCCCGGTGCGACCAGGTGCTGCACAGACACCATCCAAGACCGGAGGTGAAGACCGCACCAGCTGTGAGGTAACATCGCCAAGCAAGCCTCGAGACAAGGTACACCTCTACAAACCATCCTTCCTATTATATAGACGTTGATGCGTTTCCTTTATTCTAGGTTTGGGAGAAGAAAATTTTTGTTTCCGCTGCCTTCTCTGTCTCCCCTAAAACCCAACAGTGGTATTAGAGCCATGTCAACTGCTCTATATTTTAGGATTATTGATATGATTGATTTTGGTTTGTTGCCTTTATTTATTGTATATGATGCGAATAAAATTGGCTTTATGCATGTCCAATCCTAAATCCACAAATCCCAATATTCATATATGATATGTAATATAAATGCACTCGATGCGCGTCACCCTTAAACGAGTTTTGTGGTGGATGTATAGTGCGGTTATGGCCAATAAACCCTATGTATGTGTGTTTGGTTGTATGTGGTTGCCTGCATCTCAGTCTGCGCATTGATTCCCTACCTCCTTATTCCTGATGTAACTCAAGATAACTCGAGATTTCTTTCCTACATTTGCTCCCCCCGAATGTAACTCGGGGTTTCCCAATATAAATGTAAAATAGGATAGATCTTTTATTTCTTGTTATATCAAAGAACGACGGACACCTGACGACAAATGAGATGATCGGTTCAAGGCGTGAACCGATCAGTTGGCGATCCAGACGATCGGTTCGAGGAGCAAGACAATCGGGTGGTGGCCATGAGGAGATGCACGAAGACTAGGCGAACCAATCGGTTGGAGGAGCCAACTGATCGGCTGGTGGCACCCAGATGGACGGTCAGGGCGAGCAGATCATTCATGTGATGAGTTGATCAACTCGGACGGCTACAACACAAAGTTCATCTTGTACATGTTGCATGTGATGTAGACTTAGATGACAATGATTCCTCTTGGCTCGAGGAATCACATTAGGATGGCCATAATCATCGCTTTTATCATTTTGCATGTTTTCTATGGGATATAGCACGTATATGATACATACTATGTATTGTGGTGATTGGATATGTATATGTACCTATAAAAACAAATCCCTCATCTAAATATTAAGTCTTTCACACCCTCCATTAGCGACACACATGAAAAACTTGATCGACCAAGCGTAGGTTACGCCAAAGCATGGTGCGCCGTCTATCTCGCGGAAGTGTGAAGGGTAAACATGTAGGTTCTGCCAAAGCAGGGTGCATGTTTACCGTGTCAACTTTTGGGTTAGACTTAACTGGTGATTCTTAGAGCATCTAGGCCTAGAGGCATGGAATGATCATGGCAAGGTGTTGTGCATGTTCATTCATCAAGAGTTACATATGATGCAATTGGCATGATGGCCTACCTATATAGTCAAGATTTTGGGTGATCAACCAAAGTTGACTCATGACTTGATGAAATACGGATCTTGACCCACTAGAAGATTGTACGATGCAATCTTCCGAATTGATGGTGAGGGCTATCAATTTGAAAAAAATAGTGGGAGCGATAATTAATTAAAGTCCTAATTATATCGTCAATATTTCAAATCAATCAAAATAAGTCAAAATTGAGTTTTGGACTAAATTGCATATATTTCCTTTTGTACAATAAATGGCTAATCAACAATAATCACTTTATTTGTGATCGGTCTTTGAGATCAATACATTAAATGGGAATAATTCCACGACTGGTTAGGACGTTGAGAAGTGTTCTCAATAAAAGAGCAAAAGCTCTAAGTCCTAGTTATACCAGAACCAGATGAACTCGATCCCACCACACCAATGGCTCAAAGTATGCTTATGGAAGCATATCGAGGATGACATTAATGTGGAGTGATTAATGTTGTGTTCTCTAAACTATGAGTTGAAGAGACAACATGAGACATGTGATGTCTCCAAGACACTGTCCTAGTATGTCATGACAGAAGGAGATCCAGTAAGGTATTCACACACTCAATGTGATTGGGTATGTGGAAAAACCTGACTAAGAAGGGATTCCCTCTGAGCCAAGAGTTGGCTATTGGTATGATACTGCAAATGTTGCGAGAATCATACAGTTCATGATGAACTACAACATGAACAACTTTGACAAGCGTTGACAAAGTTGTTGGACATGTTGAGGATAGTAGATGCACAAATGAAGAAGGACAAGCCTAAGTATGTGATATTGATCAACAAAAAGAAAGGCAAGTCCAAGGGCAAGGGCAAAGCCGAGAAGGGTTCTGATGCTAGCCAATAGCCCAAGTCGTCTTCAGCCTCAAGGCACATAGGGAAAGGGTACATGAGGGAATTGCCCTCTATATCTAGAAGAACAAAAGAAGATGATGGAGATCTCCATCTGAGGTATCATGAAATGAACCGCTTCTGAGGTATATGATACCAAGATGAAGATCTGACATATATAATATGTAAGATCTACAAATAAGTGATGGCCTTTACAAAAGGACCAAGAAAGGAGTACCCATCATTGGAGCAAGTGTTGCTGCCATAGATAGGAGTACCTTTCAGTTTATTTCAGCCTATAGGGCACGAAATAGTGTTGAGAACTGTTGTTTTAATTTGCCAATAGAATCACTTTGTTGTTGCATCTTGTAGTGATGAGATGACTATCAATATAGTTGATGTTTCAAAGATATGATATTTGTGGAAATGCCTTGTTTATCTTGTGATACTTGGTATGCATAAGATAAAGTGATACCTAAAAGTTATTGATAACTCAAACAATCAAATTAGCATCATCATGAGAAATTCATTTCTAGTTTCCATATGATGGATAAATCTAGACTCTTTTGGTTAGAGAACTAGTAAGAGACATGAATCTCTTGAACATGATAAATTGATCTTCACTAGTGGTAGTGGGAGAATGATTATCCTATTAGGCATAATGCATGTGATGTATTTACATACCTATTGGACTTAATGATAATACTTCAAATGGTGTTTAGAGAAATACCAATATGAATATCTTGAAGTGTTCAAGAATATCATAGATGAAGTACGAATTTGGTAAAGTGTTAATTATTGATGAGATCAATGAATGAAATACTCGAACCAAATGTTTGAGAACCTTATGAGTGATTATGATAGTGTATCATAGTGAACTCATGACTAAGGCATGGTGATGTCTAAATCAATAAGGAATCACACTCTAAGGAGTTAGAAGATGATTATCAAATAACTAATTTCTTCTTAAATAAAGAATACCCCAAACTAATAAAGGACATTAAGAATCACAAGGAGTTGTGAGTTCTTATGTCCTTGACAGATACACCTCAATTAACTATGCGATGAGTTGGTCATGTGATGAGTCAACCATCTAGATAAATATGAGGAACCATATTTTGAGTTATGGTTTATGACCATTACATCCTAAATGACTTCCATGTGAACCATAAGGTATGACCTTGATGGTAGCACCTATTGGGATGAAATCCATAAGTGCAAATAAGTCTTAAGCGTTAAGACACATGGACAACATTTTATGAAGGATGATGCTTGTTAATGGCAACTTAAAGACTAAGAGATTTGGCATACAGATACTAGAACCGCATTCCTATAAGGAATAATACAAGGATGTGTGCATGACACAACCTATAAGGTCTATGAATCCATTAATGCAAATGAAGTCTATAAGTTACAATGGGCTAATCAATGTGATTGATTGAGTACAAGCAACTCAGAACTGGATCTTTACTTTGATAATATGGTCAAAGGTTTGACTGATATGTCAAAGATAAAGAATGGATCTGTGATTTAGTGGGAGCGTATTCACATTCCACATGCTGATGTGAAATGGAAATGTTCTATAATGGAAATCCAAAGTGGAAATTATCTTTAAGGAAGAAAGAGATGTTTCCTATATGATATGAATAGAGATCTATAGAGATAGTTCTTGAAAACCTCTTGACCTGAAAAGAGAGAGCATACATTGGCAATCTATACTGAAGGGTTCAGTGTGCATAGATTCAGTGGGAGAAAATTTTTCCGTGTTACATGGAGTTGGTATCCCAAGGCCAAGTGTCCAATTCTTATGAAGAATGGGAACACTAAGAATAGATATGGATCTATCATGTATGTAATCATCCCATCATCTTGCATGTATGGACATGGCAAGAATAAAGTACATTCATCATCTTGTATGTAGGACATGACAATATGATGTGCTCATTCTGATAACTCCTATGTGGGACATGACGAGTGGATGTCTGTCTAGTTCCAGTAAGGGTTACTGGAATACCATAAGAACTTGATAAGTACTTGAGAAGTACCAGTTCTATGGAAATAAGGAAGGGTTCATTGTAAAGAGTTACAATGATGCGAACTTCTGAAAAGGACAGAAAATTAATTGCAATAAATATATGGGATATATAAAAGTGAATGCTTGTTGATAATTAGAAACGTTCCAATAAAGTTGTTTTAAAAGGAAATGATGAGTATCTGTGTGTTAGAGAATAACAGTGGATACTATATAGATCTAGGAGTTCATAGAGATGAACTTATAGTTATTCCAATCTTTGATGACAAGTAAGGAGTACTTGGTCATGCAATGTCGCTAAAGGTTAGCGAAGGAATACTAGATCACATATTACGACAACTCCATCTCATACGCATGACGTACAGTGAAGAGATGAGAGACATGCAGTTAATACCGACTTTGGTAAGGTGTTGCCATAACTCACTATGTTAGCACTAGAGAATAGTAACATGTAGGACATGTTTGAAGATCACTATGAATATGATTCAAGGGTGATAGGCTCACAGTGCAAGTGGGAGTCTGTTGGTATGTATGCCCTGAGAGCCAATCATGGGATGATTGGTGGGATACACTAAGATTGATTTGATAAAGATCAAAGGCAAGCTTCCAATTCTTTCTGGTTCAGTCATATGAGATAGTGATAGAATAGAATGAATGTCTAGAGAATGACAATACTCAATGACGTATGCCTTCAGGTTCAGGACCTGAACGATGAGATCATACGGATGCTAAGAGTTTGTACATTCTTATTATGTCCCTAGTCGGATGTCATTGTGGAAGGTAGACAGACAACAATGACACACAAGACTAGATTGTGGTGTTGGTTGATGACAAAATCTCATTAGTCATGATATGGAGATATCAAACCAAACACATAGATACTTGTTAGAGAACAAGTTTACTAGATAAACCCATTGTGAGTTTGACACATGGAACCATGGCATGGTAGTCACAGTCAGTTCTCATAGTGATGGTGGTGAGTGTGATTCTTAGACCTGAAATCACTACACTCAACACATGTGATTGGGTACACTTTGACATCATCAAACGCAATCCTGAAACATGGGTTGTTATAAAGGTGATGATTGGGTGGCTTTGACACATGGGGCTTTTGAGGGGTGAGTGATAGATATGGTATTTGTCCCTCCTGAGGGAGTTTGATATCCATGGCCACTTGATGAGTAGGATTGAGATAGGTGTGCGCATGCATGTGTGAATCAGTATGCGATATTGATGTCATACATATCTCCTCCAATCTACTCTGAGATCAAGAAAGTGAATGAACATTAACAGGATGACTGTTCCATGCCTTGAGTTCATTCGGGATATCAGTGACAAAGGAATTGCACATTCACTATAACACCATTCACAGATTGTAGGATTGGAAGTTGTTCTCCAACTTTCTATTTCACTTGGGTAGCACTGATGTGAAACTAGGCACCGCTCTTTGCTTGTGAAGTCATAAGTGTTATGGACTTTCACTACCAACGTGAAATGGACCTGCAGGGTCACATACAGGATTTAACCTGGAAGAGGAGTTTATCCACAAATGATGTTTAGATTGATTACTAAAGGAGTTTAGTAGTTCAATTAAACACTCAATCAATTGATAACTCAATATCATAGTGTTCAAGGTGTTGGACTGATTGATTAGAGTATCAGATTGATTGAAATTGTGATTGACTGATTTTGCACAAGTCTGCTACCCCAACCGATCGGCTCATGAGATGAACCAATCGGCTCAGGTTGGTGAACCGGTCGGCTCATGTTGTGAACCGATCGGGTCATGTGTCATGACACTATCAGTTCAATTGTTGAACCGGTCGATTCGAGGACCAACCGAGGTCGTTTGGAAAGTCATAAGACTATTTTGCAAATACAATTTGTTTCACTTGTACAAATTTGATTTGGACAAGGATTAATATTTGATTAATCAGAGACAAATTTGAAAGTCAATTTGAGTTGGACCAGGACCACGAAATGATCGGCTTAGGTGTCCCAAACGATCAGTTCAGGTTGAAACAATCGGTTGAGGTCACCAAACGATCGTTTCAGGGTTGAAATGATCAGTTTAGCTGGCGCAAGTTGGTTGTTTTGTGGAAAATCTCGAACCCTTGTACTCCTGTTTAATGTCGCATTGCCCAAGGTAGAGAACCTTGTCCCATGACCCTCCTATATATAGGGGTAGTGGGGGCTTCTCATGTACACAACTCAGTGCACCAGTTGCTCTGTAAAGTTGTCGTTCTTTCTAGTTTTGGTAATCGAGAGAGAGCCTGAGGAAGTGCTACCTGATAAGGGAGGCACAACAAGGGAAAGACAACTGTAGAAAGTGATTGGTGGAAGGAGAGTGTGTCGGTGACTAGTACACTGACAGGAGGGTGTGAATCCTTTTGATTCCTTGTGAGACAAGGAGATCGGAGTTCTGGGTGGTCCGTGTGGACTACTTCAGAGGCGGGAGACTTCTGCCGCTCGGAGGACAACTGTCAATCCCGACAGTCCCGGTGAGACCAGGAGGTGCCAGTCCCGGTGCGACCAGGAGCTGCACAGACACCGTCCAAGACCAGAGGTGAAGACCACACAAGCTGCGAGGTAACGTCACCGAGCAAGCCTCGGGACAAGGTGTGCCTCTACAAACCATCCTTCCTATTGTATAGATGTTGACGCGTTTCCTTTATTCTGGGTTTGGGAGAAGAATTTTTTTTTCCGCTGCCTTCTCTGTCTCCCCTAAAACCCAACACTAACGATTACCATACTCCACTAGATCTCTCCACACACCTTAGGTCAAAATAAGGGTGACAAGAGGTATAGTGCTCAAAGGTGAGTCTACCATGGAATTGCTAAAAACTGGACCCACATATGTCATAGGTTTGCCTTGGGTACACATGTCACAATACCAAGAAAATAGGGTATAAAACCCAACAAATGAAAACAAACCAACATCCATTCTCAGTCACATATCACTAGACCATCAATCCCAACTGAGTCCCAATAAAATTGTGGATGTCATTGTATACCAACCCCACACACATGTATCTTCAATAAATATATGCTCCAAGCATCTATTGACAATTCATAGATTTCTATAAGATTAACTCATTTCACTATTTCTTTAAATGACATAGGAAAATAGATTTGTGGACTAAGGGCACTACATGGTTAGGATTACTATTGATTAGGTGCCTATTAGTCGCATTTTAGTTATTCACAACACTTATAAATAATGCAAAGAAAGATAATAGACATACAAATTATGTCTAACAACTTTAGAAGATATAAAACATACACATATATCAAACCACCATATCTGGGTACAAGTAATCATCTTTGGCAACAACAAGGCCCAACATATTAATCTCGGCCAAAATAAGGCCCAAGATATCAATCTCGACCACAACAAGGCCCGACATATTAAGTCATGGCACACCAGCTTAACCAAGGCATATTACAAGGGATATTTCCCTCCACTATTTCATTTAGTTTTTGGAAATAGTATCACAAAATATAATATGTTATTTAATACATATAAATTCCCATAATCATCATATAGAAAAAGGCATGATTATACAACATGATTACTCACCACCATTCAAGTGTAAAGGTGTCATGAGGAACTGTCGTATTGTATTGTCCTTATGAACATTTTGTTCAAATGAATCAATCCTCACTACATGTATCTTACAGATCTTATTTGGTTATAATAAAGTGTAGATCATCACTATGATAAGTATCATCAATGTTGAATCATGTATTAAGCTTAACCCTTGGGCCCTGGAATCGTTCAATGATGAAAACCCATACCATTGCATTCAAGGTATCAACATGAAGGCACAAAGTCCACATGTATATATACATATCCCATATTCAAGTTGCATCTTGTAATGCATATCTTGTCTTATACTCAGCCAATCTCCAAATATTGTAGAGAAATGAGAGGTGAAATACAAATGTAATCATATGGCCAATATAATTACTCCATTAGGATACTTTTAACACAAATAGATGACATCTTTTATTAAAAATCACACATATTAATAAACCTTCAAGTTATTACATATGTGTTTAATTAAAAATAGAATTGGTCTAATTGTTTTACATGCACCAATGATGATATGTTAATGTTGTTATATGGAAAGAATTCTTCTACTAATATTTTCCTTTTTGATAAATGTATTATCTACTGACTTATTTATCTTATTTTAATTCATATCCTTTGGATACCCACTTGGGTGATACTTACCTCTTCTATGGGAAGCCTTATTACATTTGATGTCCTTAATTTCATAATATTGCTCAATCCCCAATTTAATATGCACATACCAGTGTTTATGTTGATTCATCTACTTCTCTCCTTTTTCTGGGGTATGCTTCCAACCCCAGGTGAAGGTCAAGGAGAAGTTAACCAAGTTGGACCAGGACATCATCAAGGGCAGTTGGACCTCCATGGGAGATAGTTTGTAGGTGGTTAGATGACCCTCTACTGATCCAATGATTAGTTTAGTTTTCATATGTATCACATGGCATGGCGAAGGATAGTGATATTATCAAGCATTGTAATATTTAGATTTCTTATATTCTACTGCTACTTTTGATATCTTGATACATATATTTTGAATAAATTGGTTATCATCCCCTTCGCTAAAAAAATATAGTGGTGTTTGGAATATGGGATGTTCCTTTTTATTTGATTTAGTAGGGAGTGGATCCCCTTTCTGGCCCCACTCCTTCAAACCTAATCAACGGACCAGCTGTCCCAGTCGGCCGTTCAAAATTCTAGTATAAGTTTTCAATATTGGACTATTTTTTTAGATTGCAATCAGGAAATGGATTGCAATTAGGGTTTTCCAAGCCCATGGATCCCTGATATAAAGGGGGAACATCACAAAGGGTTGACACAAATCATGAGACAACTTCTAAGACAATTTGGTTGTCATGTTTTTCTCTTAATGAGAGAGAAGTTACCCCAAGGATTGTTGCCCAAGATAGGAGAAGAAAGGGAGTTTTAGGATGATTAGCATGTCAACAACTCCTGATGTGCTTCAACATGGTGGTCAAGGTGGTGCACCACATTATCCCTCATCTGCATGGACAAAGTAGAGGCATAGGAACATGTGTAGAGGCTAGGAGAAGTTGTTTCACAAGATAGCAATAAGGTATTGTGAAGAAGATAACTGTGCAACAGCTTGGTGGCCAATTCAAAATTCTTAGTGGCCGATTTGGATCTAGATCTGAAGGTTACATTTCTTTATCAAAGAAGATGTGCCTAGTTGTTGGACATCTAATGTGTGCAAAGGTATAATCTTAATACAATCTACACCTTTTGTTCACTGATGTTTTATAGCTATGGTGGATCAAATGGCTAGGGTAATATGAAGGATTCTTTTTGTTAGTCAGTTGCGGCCCCTTCCAGATAACCCTATACTAGTATTAGATCTGGTGTCATATGCTTTTAATGTTAGTTTGGGTTTTGGACAAATTATGTACAAAATTGTATCCACAATAATCACTTAATGTCATATATATATGTATATATATATATATATATATATATATATATATATAATGCGTGTGTGTGTGTGTTTCAGAAATGAGAATCCTATCCCTAAGGGATAGAAAAATTCCTTTACCTAAATCTTACTTTTCACACTTCCCTAGACTTTTGACTTGATCCAGCCGTATGTATTTAAGGTATACTAGGTAAATAAGTTGTGTTTTAAATATCATTCAAATCAAATATGTGTAGCATATTTATCTTAAAGTTATCATACAAATGAATGATAACTCTGAAACCAACAACTATCATTGAAATGTTTTGGTTTATATCTAATCATCATCATTGTCATCATCTAAGCCTCCGTCCCAACTATGTTGGGGTCAACTACTTGGATCCTTCATTTCCATTCAGCTCTATCATGTGTCATATTCTGGTTGAGATGTAGAGATTCAAAACCTCTCTTTATAAGATCATCCCATGTTAATTTAGGCCTTCCTCTTTTTCTATTTATCGTTCTTGAATAAATAGAATTGCTTCATATAGGTGCATTAGTCGGTCTGCATTGCACATGTCCATACCATCTGAGTCAGCCGTTGTGTAACTTGTCTTCAATGCTTGTCACCCCCACTTTATTCCTGATATAGTCATTTCTCAAGCGATCTTTTCTTGTCTTCCCACACATCCATCTTAGCATACACATTTCAGCCATGTTCATCTTGTTGAGACCTTGTTTCTTCACCGCCCAACATTCACTCCCATAGAGCATGGCTGGCCGTATAACTGTTCTATAAAGCTTACTTTTTAACCTAAGAGGGATCTTCTGATGACATTATACTCTAGTTGTATTCCTCCATTTCAACCATCCTACAGTGATCATGTGACAAATGTCATTTTGAACATCTCCATCTATTTGAGTAATAGAATCCAAGCTGCAAAATTTATCACATTTTGGTATATCTACTTTGTCCAACTTGTTTCCATCATTCACACTATGAGATTGGCTAAAATTGTAATGTATATACTTAGTTTTTCTCCTGCTAATCATAAATCCATTTGATTACAATGCCTTTCTCCAATGTTCATGTTTATCATTCAATCCATCTTTAGTTTTGTCAATCAAAACAATATCATCAACAAATAACATACACCAAGGAGTATCATCCTAAACATTCTTTGTCAACTCATCCATAAAAAGAATGAACAAATATGGGATGAGTGTGGATTCATGGTGTATCCCAAATGTGATAGGAAAATTTGGTGTCTCTCCTCCAGGAGTTTTCACACTTGCATTAGAGCTATCATACATGTCTTTGATCAAGTCAATGTATTGGATTGGCACACCCTTTTTCTTCAAAACCATCCATAACACTTCTTTGGGTACTCGATCATAAGACTTTTCCAAATCAATAAACACCATATGAAGATCTCTTTTGCTTTCTTTATACTTTTCCATAAGCCTCCTTATAAAAAAATAGCATATGTTGTTGATCTTCCAGGAATGAAACCAAATTGGTTGTTTGATATCTATGTTATAAGTTTTAGTCTCTGCTCAATAATCCTCTCCCAAAGCTTCATTGTGTGACTCATCAACTTGGTACCTCTGTAGTTTGTGCAACTTTTAACATCACCTTTGTTCTTGTAGATGGGGACTATAGTAATATTTATCCACTCATCTGGCATCTTCTTGGTCTTCATGATCTTGTTGAAGAACTTTATTAACCACATAACTCCTTCATCCCCCATATGCTTCCATACATCAATGGGAATATTTTTTGGTCTGCATGCCTTTCTCATTTTCATATTTTTCAAAGAATTCTTGACCTCAAAGGTGAAAAACGTCATGTGTAAATGATATCTCTTGTATTCATGTCACACGAGTCTCTAACATTATGTGTAGTGTCTACATTAAAAAGCTTATGGAAGTAATTTCTCCACTGGTTCTTGATATCACCGTCCTTCACCAACACTCTGCCATCTTCATTCTTGATGCGTTTTACTTGACTTAAATATCTAGCTTTCCTTTCTCTTATACGAGCCATTTTATATATATCTTTTTCCCCTTCTCTTGTGTCCAAATTCTTATAAATATCATCAAAGTATCTAGACCTTGCTTCCTAAACAACCTTTCTAACTTCTTTCTTTGCTTGCTTATATCTTTGGAATGTTGCATCATCTTGAGATTTGAGCAAGATCCTATAGATCTCCCTTTTTAGTTTAATATCCTTCTATACTTCATCATTCCACCACCAAGTCTCTTTCTGTAGAGGCCCACAACCTTTGGACTCCCCCAAAATCTCTTGGGAAATTTTTGTTATGAAGGAGCTCATGTTATGTGACATAGTGTTAACATCAGACTCCAAGTTCCATGTTCCCTCCTTGATGAGTTTATCATGAAAAGTCAATTTCTTTTCTCCTTTAAGATTCCACCACTTGATCCTGCTATCTTGGTTTCTATTATGCTTGCCTTTATTAAACTTCTGTTAATATCCAAAACCGCCAACCTATGTTGGGTCATGAGTTCTTTTCCAGGAATCACTTTACAATTCTTGTATATATTATGATCCACCTGCCTCGTAAGGAGGTAATCAATTTGGCTACAATCGTGCTCACTCTTGAAAGTAATTTTATGAGATTCTCTTTTCTTGAAATGGGTGTTTACCAAAATCATATCATATGCAACTACAAAATCTAATATCCTCTCTCCTTCTCCGTTTCCATTGCCATATCCAAAACCACCATGAACTCTCTAATATCCAACATTGTTGCTCCCCACATGGCCATTTAAATCCCTCCCAATAATAATCTTCTCCTCTGTCAATATTCACTAATCAATTCATCCATGTCATCCCAAAAATCCTTCTTAGCATCCTCGCTAAGGCCAATTTGGGGGGCATAAGAGCTAATAATGTTAAAAATATTTTCCCCAAGAACAACCTTGATAGCTATGATTCTATCACCCATAGGTGTGATCTTGACAACATCATCCTTCAACCATATATTATATATAATAAAATAAAAATTGGATCATCATGAAGTTTTGATAGAATCTAATCCAAACCATATATTTTGCATCTGTACAGTTGGATTACATTAATTGCCACTTGAACAATGATAAATGCATTCTAGTATAGGGAATTTCTTATATAGTTCTACATAGGCTCCCTATCCTCTCTCTCTCTGTATATATATATATATGTATATATATATACATTTATATGTACATATACTTTACATATTACCTATATATATGTGTCTGTATTACGTATACCAATGAGATGCCATGAAAATCATTTCATTTAGCAAATGTAGATATGGAAATTAGATCGTCATGGTGTGATTTGAAACATGTAGTATCGGTGTTTCAATTTTGACCAAACATCATGTAACTATATGTGGCTTGCATTCCGTCCCTTACCATTCTCCATATACATTTGAATTATGCAATTAGAATAGGATCATGTGAAGTCACTAGTATACAATGGTGGAGAGGAGGAGATTATTAGAAACTCATGCTAAAGAGGATGGTCCTTGGAGGGCTCTTGATCAAGACAAGATGATGAATAAATCAACATACAAGACATGTTTAAAATAGGGACCACCAGTTGGTCAACTAGAAGCCATGTTAAGGGACTATTCCAAAAAAGGCACTACCAGTTGTCTGACTAGCCTGCCCAATCAGGAAACTAGAAACCTTAAAAGGGAAAATTTAGGGTTACATTAGATGCCAATATCTAGGTTGTTTTTCTACAACATTTTTTGGCTCAAGATGTTGTACTAGTTACCATATCCTATTTTATTGCATGTGGTGATTGTTATAGTATATGATACATATAATAATATATATGTAATAGTGATTGGATATATATGGATATATACATATATATCAATATAATGTTAATGTTGAAGATGAATTCCATGAGAAATACACATGAAAACCTTGTTTGACTAATTGTGGGTATACTTAGCGTAGTGTGTCGTCTACCTTGGGGAAGTGTGATAATAGGTATGTCGGTTTTCTCAACAGGTGCATATCTTGTTGTATTGTCCATCCATGGATAGGACTTGACTAGGTGATCATAATAGGATTAAGCACCTAGAGTCATCAACACATATAATCCACATGGTGATTAATTAGAGTTCGACAACCATCTATCTAAGACTTATAATAGATGCTAGTGGTAGTTTTTACCTACCTTAATAATTAAGTTGTGAGTGGCCAACCATAGTTAATTCATGAGAATATAATCAGGGTCGGAGCTCACTAGAAGATTTCTTTTTTTTTTAACGAAATCGGGAAGCTATTTATTCATCTTGCCTTCCCCCTGCAAGCAAATTTGAAAAAGGAGTACAAGCACTAATAACATAATTTAACCTGGTAGTACTACTACCAGTACATGACTTGGCCTCATTAGTTATTAAACTACTAAGTGCAGAAGGAGGATTACAGTAGGTGAAAGTACCTTCATTGTTTTTTAGATGGTTTTTAGCTAATAAATCAGATGCAACATTGTAGTTTCTTCTGACATAGTTGACGTAGTAGTCTTTCTCATCCATCAGTTTATTTATTCTGGCAACCACATTAGCAAAGGATAGGCAGTTCATACCATCTTCCTGAATCATTTTGGTAGCACTAAGGCTGTCAGTCTGAAACTCAATAGACCCGGGTAAGTTGGTGCTGGCATATTCCATGGCCTTGAGTATTCTAGTGAGCTCTGTGTAGAGGACTTTAGTAGTTGCAACAATTTCTCAAAACCCCCAATCCATTGCCCGAGTTGGTTTCTTACAACACATGCAACTGTAGATTTGATGTTGTCGATAGCAGCATCTGAGTTGATAGTAAACTTCCCTGCACTAGCAAGAGACCAATGTGTATTGTCTGAGGTCCTTGTGCTGATCTTGATGCTTCCAATGGCTAACTCATTCATTTTAACCTGATGTGCTATACGGTTTGTGATCCCCTCCATAGTTCTTTTGCTATTATTGAAAACTTCTTCGTTTCTATTACGCCATAGTGTATTGCACGTAATAGAAGTCTGGCCTGGTAATTATCTTTGCTGATACATTTGAACATCCAACTGCTACCTTCTTCGTCATTCCAAAAATAATCATTGAAATTGTTGTCGAGGACCTTCCTACATATTGATTTGTTTTGTCTACAATCCCTAAGAGCATGTAGCATAGTTTCATTTTCAAGGTGGCACCTAGGGCAGAGGTTGTCTGTAGTCATGTGCCTCTCTTGTCGTCGAGCATAAGTAAGGATGACATCATGCCCCATCGTCCAGAGCAACGGTTTGATAGATGATGAGGCATTCAGATTCTAGATGGTATTCCATTTAGCCTGCACCAACGAGACCTGGGTGGGTCTGCATAGAGTGTAAGCAGACGCAACGGTGAATAAGCCAGTGTCTGTGAGAAACCAAGCACGAGTGTCTTGTTTAGGAGTGTTAAGAGGCACATTGATTTTTAGAATATCTTGCACAATAGTGTTGGGTAACCAGTGTTCAAGTAAGTTGCGGTCCCAATCACCATTCATATTTACAACACTTCCAACCTTCAGATCAGTGAGGTTACTAGGGATCACTTTGATTGCTAAATACCTCAGGCAGCAATCATGGTTTGTCCATTTGTCCTCCCAAAAATTGATGCTCATCCCATTAAAAGGTATCATTTTAGATTTATTAATGATGATGCCTTTCATTCTGAAGGCGTCTATAGCCATTCGAGAAGCATTGATCGTTTGTTTGTCCTCAAAGAGGTCAAAATGCTTCTATAGTCCAGTGCACCATTGCGAGTTTCTGTTAGTGACTAGGTCCCAAGTGTTCTTGAGGGTGAGCACAATGTTCCAATCCCTCATGGGTTTAACTTCTAGATTGTCTACAGTCTTAGGGCTAGTGAGTTTCTTCCAGCCAGTAAGAGATATTGGGTTATTTTTGAAACCACCTCCCTAGATGAACTTCCACACGCTGCTATCGATCTGATCACAAAGCTTGAGTGGTAATCTCGATGTTTGCATGACATAAGTGGGCAGTGCGGTGAGCGTCATCTTGGCGAGGCACACCCTTCCAACCCTGGATAGGCATTTAGATGACCATGCATTCACTCGGTTGTTTACCTTTTCCAGAATAGAAGAATAGGTATTCTTGTTGATTCTGTTGTGGATGATGGGAACACCCAGATAAGTCCCCAAGTCAGAAGTAACTTGGAACCCACTAATCCTGCTGATGCTTCTTCTAACCCACTGATTAACTAAGGTGGAGAAGAAGATGTGAGTTTTGGAAGACGAAATGGATTGTCTAGAAGCATTGCTGAAGTCTTAGAAACATTTTAGAATGAGCTTAATCTGGTCTACTTTGGCCTCAACAAATAATATGATATCATCTACAAAGCAAACATGGGAAATCCTGGGTTTGGAGTGGCTTATTTTGAGCGGTTTCCAGTCACCATTACTGACGCTATTTTGTATCATCTGGCTTAGCCTTTCAAGGCATAAAATGAATATGTATGGCGATAGAGGGTCGCCTTGTCTGGGACCTATGCTGGCCTTGAAGGGTTCAGAGCTACTACCATTCCAAATAACAGTGCTAGAACCTCCAGTAATGGAATTCATTATGAAGTTTCTAATGTTGGTCAAAACACCATTTTTCAGTATTGTTTCATCAATAAAAGACTAGTCCATTTGATCGAAATCTTTAGTGAGATCGATTTTGATAGCCATTGCAGGTCTGCTATTTTTGGGCTTCATTCTTTTGATTAGTTCTTGTACCATTGTGATGCTATCAGTGATTCGACATCCAAGAACAAATTTACTTTGTTCAGGTGATATACAACATGCGATGAGGGGTTTGATTCTATTCACCATAACTCTAGCCGTGAGCTTCAGCATGATGTTGTTCAAAGAAATAGGGCAAAATATAATATTGAGGAGTATTTATTTGAATAAAATGATGGGAGTATAATAAATTAAATTCCAAATAAATTCAGTCAGATCATATTTTTGAAATCAAAATTAATTTTCAAATCAAATTTGTTGACTCATAGAAATATCTTCTATTTAGATAATGGAAAACACAAACCAAAATCCTTTTTCACTACTATGATCAATCCTTGAGAAACAAAATTCAAATGGGAATAACTTCAACTATTGGTTCAGAATGTTGAGAATTGTTTTCACAACATGAGCATAAGTTGTATGTCCCGGACACACCAATACCAAATGAGTCAGATGTGCCTAGGATAGAAAGGGAATCTCATAAGAAGCATTCTGATGACTCTGTGGACATCAAATGTCTTATGATTTTCTCCAAGAATCACAATCTTCAAAAGCTCCATGATAACGCATCTCAGGGACATGAACCATGATACATCAAGACATGAGAGGTATGATGTCTCCAAGGTGTTGTTTAAGTGCAAGATGGAATAATGTGGTCTAGCTGGACCCCATGTAGTGAAGTAAATTGGGTATGTGGAAAGTCTTACAAGACTGGGATTTCCTTTTGGCCAAGAGTTGGCTACATATGTACTTCTACAATTGTTTTCAGATTCATACAAACAACTTGTCATGGATTACAACATGAAAACTGTGTTAAGACATTGATAGATCTACTTGGCATGTTGACAAATAATTGAGAGGAAAATGAAAGACAAGACCAAATTCATGATGATGGTCAGTAAAGGAAAATGAAAGTTCAAGTGAAAAGTCAAAGCCAAGAAAGGTTCTAAGGCTAGCCAAAAGTTAAAGCAAAAGGAGGAGTGGGTAAGGGAGGCAATTGTCACCGGGATGAAAATTGAAAGAAAAATTGCCCTCTCTACTTGACAAACTGAAGAAAAAGAATTTAAGGACATATATATTCACCTCATGTATATATGTTATATAAATAAACTTATCAACTTATTTATCATGGGTATTGGGTAGCGGATGTAGACCTCACATTGCTCAAATATGTAGGATCTAAAAAAAAGCAATTTCTTAAATAAAGTGGAGGTGGAACTAAGCTTTGCAAATGGAGCAAGAGTTGTTTCCACTATTGTAGGCACCTACTATTTATCTTTTCCCATTGGGCTTGTAATAGAGTTAGAGAACTACTACTATGTACCTGCCATAAATATAAACATTATTTATGTATCTTATTTGGACAAGAATGGTTGTTCATTTCTAATAAAGAATGGTCAAATTTGCAATTGTAAATATGAGAACTTTTTATCGAAGTGTCCCAATGTCTTATGGTCTTTATTCATTAGATCTTGAGACACACATGTATAACATAAATATTAAAAGTTAAAGCTCAATGGATCAAGAAAGATTTATATTTGGTACTATCATCTAGGGCACATAATGACAAGCACATTTCTTGACTCCATAAATATGGTTATTCGAAGTCTTTCAATTTTGAATCAATAGAGATATGTGAATCTTGTTTATTGGGAAATATGACAAAAACACATTTCTTTGGAAATATTGAGAGAGAAAGTGACTTATTAGGACTCATACATACGGATGTGTGTGTACCTTTTAGCACAAGTGATAGAGGTGGGTATCCATACTTCATCACTTTTACTGATGACTTTAGTAGAATCATATATGTGTATCTAACAAAACACTAGTCAGAATCCTTTGAAAAGTTCAATGGATTCATGAATTAATACAAACCAACTTGGAAAAATAATTAAAGCAATATGATCTCATCATGGTAGATAATATCTTAGCCAAGAGTTTGAGGCCTTTCTAAGAGACAGTGATATTGTATCACAATTGACTCCACCTGGAATGCCAGAACATAATGTTGGACATGGTACGATCAATGACGAGTTTACTTAATATTTTGATTTCCTTATGGGGACATTCTCTTGAAAACATCACATTTACACTTAACCGAGTACATTCAGTGTCTGCTGAAAAGACACCATATGGGATCAGGAATGGAAATGTCCCAGTATGTTTTTCATGGAAGCTTGGGGATGTGAAGCTTATGTCAAGAAATTGTTCTGTGAAAAGTTTGGAGCCATTTTGGATGAATTTTTCTTTGTTGGATACCCTAAGGAACCTAAGGGTGACTACTTATATATTCCATCTGACAGCAAAGTTTTTGTTGCCAGAACTATTATATTCCTCGAAAAGGAATTTATTTCCAGAGGAACCAATGGGAGGAAAATAGAACTCAAAGAAGTTTGAGACCAACAAGATAACATTGAACTTATGAAGGCATTTATGTAATAAGAGGAACCACAAACTATTGTGGAACCTTAAATTCCTATTATAATAGAAGAATCTTAAAGGTCTAGTAGGGCATGTATTGATCTAGAGAGATATGTATTTATTGTGACTCAACAATACGATTTGGTCATTGAGGATGATGGGTCAAGAACCTAGAATGAGACTATTAAGGGACCAGATTCTAAGAATTACTTGAATACATGAGATCTAAGATAGAATCCATGTATACCAACAAGGTGTGAACCTTGGTGGACCCACCTAAAAGAGGTAAAACCCATAGGGTACAAATGGTTCTTCAAGTATAATACCAACATTGATGGTAGCAAAAGGTTTTAAACAAGGTCAAGGTGTTGACTATGATAAAACTTTTTCACTGGTTTCCTTGGTTGAATTCATTAGGACCATGCTTTCCATTGGAGCTTATCATGACTGTGAGATCTGGCAAATGGACATTAAAAATTCTTTCCTTAATGAGAATCTTCTAGAAGTTGTGTATGTGATACAACATGCAGGTGTTATTGATCCAAATGAAGACAATAAAGTATGGAAGCTATAAAGGTCAATCTATAAATTGAAGAAAGCATCTCATTGTTGGAATCTTCATTTTTATGAGACAGTCAAACTGCTTGGTTTATTAAAAATGAAGATAAACCCTGTGTTTACAAGAAGGTTAGTGGGACCATAACTACTCATATTGTATGTATATGACCAACTATTTGTAGCATACTGAATTTTGAATGTAATCTCCATGTAACCCTTTTCCTTAAGTTTTCTTCTCATTTTTGTCCTTGATGTCCTTGTTGGTGAATTAGTGGAATTTATAGTGTTTTGGTGAACATTTGTTCAATAATTATGACAATGTAAGGGTTTATGCACAAATACCTTAGTGAAATCTTATTTAAGGATCTAAAATGAAAATCACCATTTAAGTGGAACAATGGTAAATAAATTTGTGCTAGAAGTGTAAGGCCCCAAACCTTGCTTAATGTGTTGAACAAGCTTAATTACCATAATTAAGTGGTATAAACCTTAATATAACCTTGTGAGGTGTTTTGAAATCAGTATATAAGATTAGGTTTCAAGTTTGGTCCAATTTGGATGTTGTTTGTGAAATTTATGCAATTTTATGCACATTTTGGACTTTTTTACAATTTACCCAATCAGGAGGTTTTCTTTACAAATTGTCACATGCCTTATGATTCTTATATGTTTCCTTATCATTCTCGAGCTTGTTGGTCCACAGGCTCCTAGTTGTACCTTGGTTTGGAGGTGTTTCTCTTCAAGGGCAATTTAGGGATTTCCCCTTTTATGGATGAGCTTATTTTTAGGAATTATCAACCAATGGAGTGGTTTCATTGTTTGGAGGTTGGTGGTGGGTTGGCGAAATGACAATTGATGTCGAAGAAGTCTCTAGGAGATGTGGAACAACTGTTTGCATGACCAAGAATCTCTAGGTTATGGACACATGGAAAGCTCCATGGACACCTCATGCCTGACTCCTTCCTTATCCATAAAGGCTTGCATGTCAATGGGAACCCTTTGACATGGACACATGAAAAGTGTCCAAGACACCTCATGTCTTTCTTCTTCCTTAACCATAAAGCTTTATATACTCCTTCCTTACCTCCCAACTGAAATATTTGATCCATATCACCTCCCTCCTACGTAGAGCTTTGTCCTCTCTCAGTTTGACTATGGAGGAGTTGTCCCAAGTTAGAAGAAGACACCATCTTGGTGAAGAAGGTCTTCTAAGGTTTCATATAAGCTCATCTAGTGTTGCTAAAATAACTTTTTGGTGTTTCTGACCAAGGCAAGTAGGTTTCTTCCCCTTCACCTCTATTTTACCTGTTGTTCTTCTTCCTTCCACCTTCTTCTAGGTCGGAACCCTGGTCTTCCATGGCTGAACTCCATCTAAAGCTCAAAAATTATTCTTTCTATGCTCCTCTTTCTTGTATCCTTAAGAAGAAGGTGATTCTTGCTTGAGTTTGGAGCTTGTGCTTGGAGCTACCAATCCATCTTGCTCGAGTTTCCTACTAATTGGGATCTGATCTTCTTCCTAGAGGAAAGTTATATAACTTGCTCCACATTTATTTCTTATTATAAGCTCGTTAGTTCATAGACTTATGCTTAAATGATGTTCTCCACCTTTAGATGATGTTCCTGTTTAGGGTTTCATTTGTTTGTTGTTCTATACTTTGTTACTAGCTCTAGATGAACCTAAAATGATTGGTACATCCCCCTAGGGTAATGGACGACCTAGGATAGGTTGTGAGGGGCCAATTCATGGGTCGGCCCCTCTCCCTCTCCCTCTTCCTTGCTTGCAACTAAATTGCTGACATGTCATTTTCTGGTTGGTCAGAATTGGAAAATTCACATATTTTAAATCGTTCTTCCAAAATTAATAGGAAAGTATGTTTTAGAATTGGAAAGTTAAGCTCTATCTAATGAAAATGCTTTCAAGGTCTGGTTTCAAGGTTTTTTGAAAGGTGGTTTTTGGAATACGATTTTAATACGTAAAATCCATAAAAAAATACTACTTAATCATCGTAACTCCAAAATTGATATTAAGATATGTTTTCTTGATCAGGAGAACCTAACTAATCCAATGGTGAGATTTTCATAGTCTAAATTCAAGTTTTGTGAAAAAAGTCCAATCTTAGGGTATCTATGCAATAATGTGCAATATGCAATAATGTGCAATATGCAATAATGTTAATAAATTGAAATAGGCCAAAGTTGAACTTGGAACATGTAGAAGTGATGGAACTTGGTATTTGAACACAGTAAAGAGGCATGTGCATTCTTATACCCTAAGTTGGGATATTTGCAAATCAAACCCTATATTCCTTAATGAGGCACTATATGAATCCTATTTTCTCTATTCATGACTCTTTTGCTAAATTGCCTCAAAAATTAGTATTGATATTCTATTTCTTGGGTCTTGTACCCCACTTCTATGTTTCAAATATATGATGCTTCTACTTTCCATAGTTTCTCTTAGCATGTTGATTTTATTAGACTATTTAGCTAATGTAGTGGTACTTGTGTACAACCACCAGTAGACAGGGCATGTGCTATTTTGCCCTGGGGAATGTGTTATCCTCCCCCATATATAATTTATGTAAGTGACTAGGAATGTGTTATTTCTCCCCTCACCTATAGGTTGGGGCCTGGTCGGTGCCTCAAACCTACTTAGTTAATGTAGTCAATATTAATCATGCATGTAATTACTTTACTGTTTTAATGTTATGGCAAACATCTATTTGATTGTGCCTCCTACTCTTGATCTTTTCATCTATTGATGAACTTATAGCCTTTACTTCTGTGTTATTTTCTTTCTTTTGTGCTTGAACATATTGTTGATACATACCTTTTTTTCTTAACCTCTTGTTGGGTGATTTCCCAACCACCCAGATTTTGGACAATATGTTGAACAAGATCAAGGAAAATTGGACCAAGAGTATATTCAAGACTTTCTTGAAGGATGTCTAGGTTGTTAAAACTAGATCCTTAGTTTTCTCATCTTTTCTTCTGAAAAACTTATGTAGTGAACAATGATGAAAGCCATGTAATAGCTTTAGTTTCTTTTCCTTTCCACTACTATTAATATTTTATATGTATCTGATGCATGCTTATTTACTTAGAATATTATACATGCATCTCTCAGTATCTATTTAAGGTGTTGATAGGAAGGGTTCTCAAGAATGGTTGGGTCAAACTGGAGGACCTCAGGCACCCGATCTTCATGTGACTGCACACCAGCTCCATCAATAGATGTAACAGAACTGCTCTCGGTAGCATGTTCTTCATGATTTCTAGACATCTTTTAGCTTTATCTTCTGTTGGGAGTAGAAGTCATTATAAGAAAATCTAGAAAAATCACAAGAACAGACACAAGCCTAGTCCTAGATCCCTATAGACTCAACGAACCTAGAGCTCTGATACCAAACTTACTTGTGACATCCCACCATCACATAGACAACGAGACGTCACGTGAAAATGTGCGGAACCATCATAAACAAGATATTACCTAAAACACGGGTTAATTAAAACTGGTTGCGGAAAGCATCATAAGAATGGAACTATCACAACCATATCCACATCTTGTAAGAAAACATGTTATATATGCATAAGCATGATATATGTCCACCAACACATAGGATCCGGTTGTTCCAGATACATCAAGGATGTGTCACCTGTTTATGTACATATCAGACCTAGCCAGGCCAAAAACATGTTACAAAAAGCCATACTAAGATCATTGTAACATACCAGGTCTTGGACCCTACCCTAGAAGTTTAACCTTTTGAACTTAGCCAAACAAGGTTGATGTTAGAGTGATCCTAACAATCTAATGCATGAATGAAGTAATCTAACATGTCATATAACTCATTTGGTAATAATAAAATGATAAATAACTTAATTACATGCATAATAAGGTTAATGGGCTTATAATGGGCCAGATGACAAAACCCATGTAAGAAAGCCTCAAAATAAAGAATAGACTTCAAATTCGTAATCTACACATTAAAATAAGCCTACATGTCAATTTTCATTTAATTTGGACAACCTCAAAATAATATGGTAATTTAGGAGAGAGAAATTGCCTAAAAGGTGTAATTAATAAATGAATATAATAAATAACTCCAAAAGAGGAAAATAATCTTAGATTCATGATCTACATAATAAATATAGCCTTTGGGTGAATTTTCATCCAATTTGGAGAAAGTTTGCTTAAAAGGTGAAATCAGGAGAGAGAAAGTATGTAGAATCTTCAAAATATTAAATAAATGCTCAAACAACTCTAATATATAAAATTGATGGAAAATTCGTATCCAACACATTAAATATGCCTTGTGGTTCAATTTTCATCAAATTTGGATAATCCTAATGCCATTAATGAAGGAGGAAAGAGAAAACATGTTTTGATTTATTTAACACATTAAAAGTTTTCAAAAGGCAAATCTAATTTTATATACAGAATCTACATGTTTAATTTAGTTTGTATGTTAAGTTTGGTCTAATTAGTATAAGAATAGAACCCTCAATTGAGGAAAGAGAAAAAATAATAATGTTTCACTTTAATCGGATTTGAATTGGATAATGTTTTCCCATTGTAATTTCACGATTTTCTCTGACCGTCAGATCGCGATTCATCAACCTGGATTGTGTCTCCTACCTCGGGTACGATACGACTCCCGTGTGAACAGTGTTGCGCCGACAAAGATTTTTGCAACTCAATTTTCTCAGCTGATTCTTGGTCTTTTTCGGTAATTTCTTCGCCTTTGGATTCCAAATATAATTCCGCACACAATGATATTTTATTCATGTTGTTTTGGCAAGTATTAATGGAACGGCCAATTCTTGTGGCTCTAGATTTTTGTGGCCACCTTGCGTTGGCCTTTGTGCCCAACCCTATATATAAAGGACGCCTTCTCCTGTTCCGTTTGGACGCTTGAAGGATTTCCATCACTTTAATTTCATTGTTTGTTGCGTGTTCGACCACCGTCGAGTTTCCCCTGTTTGCTGACCTTGCGGCTTGTCATGCATGGAGTTGGCTTCTGCATTCTTCAATCTGGTTTGAAGGTGAGTTCGTCGAGGTCTATAGTTTGATCTCTGCTGGTTGGTTTATTCGGGGATCGCTCGCCCTTGTTTCCCCCAAATCCACACAGCCGGAGCATAGCTGCTTCGTGCAGCCATGGGGGCACGAGGGGGGAGAAGATGGCCCTATTGATTTCTCGTTCCTGCCCCTCCCTGTTCTTCTTTGGTTTATTTTTGGGTTGAGGGCAATATCGCCTTTTCACTCTCTATTTGCTTTGTCTGTGGGCGAGGTCAACCGGGAGGCTGACTGGTGACACAGCCACGTCCTATTAGGCCAAGTCACAGGTCGACCCCGCTATCTCCTCTCTCTGCTTACTTCGCTGACTTAGCAATTTGATTAATTTCTATTGGTCAATTTTATAAAATTGATAACTAATTATATATTTGGCCAAATATTACAAATAAATACTCGTTGGATTAAAAAAAATGCAAGATTTCTAATGGTGTTGGTTTTGTCATCTGAAACTAATGTTTTAAAGAGGTGATTTTAATATATCTAATTAATGATGAATTAACTTGTAAAAAGCATAACTAATTATCTATAAGTCAGAAAAATATAATAAAATATTTTTTGGACTCCTAATGACATATACTAAAATATGGAATGGTTTTAGAAAAATTAATTCGCATATAATTAAAAAGGTGGGTTTTAGGGTTTATGAAATCAATATAAATCTAACCCTAATCCCATATATATGCTAATAGGTGCTTTGGAAGCCTAGGCTTGGACCTAGAAGTGTCTTTGGACGTTTGGCTCTGAAGTTGAGGTATATTTGCATCCCCGATTATTCTTATTGAGAAACTATCCTATTTTTGTCTTACTTTTGGTCCTATGGACATTAGCCTACACATTGTCTTATTCTTTTGAAATCATGCTTCATGTGAAGTATTTGATTTTGTTATTGATCATGGATATTATCTTAGAATCTTATCTTGTTGCCTTGGTGCAATTTGGACTTTTGATATTATATGCCCAATGTGATGTGGAAGTTTACTTGATGATATATTCCCACTTTGAAATGGATGTTTATTTGTTCGAGTTGTCCATTGTGTGATGGCAACATTGTATATTCCGACTATACTTTTCTACTTGCCTCTACATTAAACATGCTAGTGATTCAGTAGCACTAGAGTAGTGTAAATTACATTGGTTTTGGGGTAGTAATTTCCTATTGTTTATTTGGAGGGTGGCAGTATACCATTCCTCTGTAATCGAGTGTGACAGTAATCCACACTCAACTTTATATATTTGGGAGATTGGCAGTATTCCTTTCTCTATCAGGTTTTCAAGGATGTGAAGCCTTGGCCACCTTTGTGTTTATATTGTTCTAGGGCTATGTTTATCTCACATGCATGCAGGTTATTGATGTTGATGGTGGGGTGTGTTCCCTACTCTCTTTTTATGCCAGTATTGCACAATCTTATTTGTTTTGTTTATGGCAAGTATCCTCTTTTATCATGTTATGATGTTTCTTATCTTTTATGCCCTATTTGGGTAGTCCTTATCTCTTGCATGGGAAGCCTTTACATTTGATGTCCTTATATCCTTATATTGCTCAATTTACTTTTTCGTATGCACATACCAGCCTTTGTTGATGTCTCCTATTGTTTCTCTTTTTTTGGGGTATGCTTCCAACCCTAGGTGGAGGACTTGGATGACATGACATGTTGACCTGGACATAGGTGGTGAAGTTAAAGCTTGGAGACAATCTTGAGGTGGTTTACATTTCCTCTACATGGTTCCTTGTGATGTAAGTTTGTAACCCTTTGTTTTATAATTGAATATAGTCATGTTTTTATTCCGCGCTATACTTTGGTCTTTTGATTGCCATTATATAAAAATTTGAAAATTTTACACCCACTCCATCATGCCTTCTGAGTTTGTTTGGACTGGATGTTTTATTGTTCAAATTTTTAGTAAGGAGGTGTTTTCACTTCTTTACAACATGGTATCAAAGCCCATGGTAGTCGGAATTGACTATTTCAATTTTGTCTCCCCATAAGAACCCTTGACTTTTCTAGTTAGCTCTAAGTGAGATGTTGACCTTAGAATTGATCAATGATGATCTTTTGTGCAATAAGGTTTGGTTTGAGGATGAGAATATGTTAGGAGAACTAAATATGGAAATATTGTGACTTGGTTTCCGCAATTGATTTTGGATCCACTTTTTGTTTCATCTCAAAAAGTTTTCATTGCCAAAAAATTATTTTCAATTATACCACTATATATGTACAAAAGTTTTCTCTGATTTATCGATGTTTTCTTCAACTAAGTCACAATGAAGTGAAATTGTAGTTTGAGTAGAATCTAACCCTAGTTTGTGACTAGGTTTGATATAATGGTATAGTTGACCTACCCTATGACTTTTTGGTTGTTCATGTAGGGTTGTTAGGTTAGAGACACAAGGACCTAAAACTCAACCCTAGATGGTGACTTGATAGCTGGATACATGAAAAATATAAATCTCTGAAACTTTCATAACTAAATAATATGTGGGTAGTCTTAATACCTCGAAGATGTTTAGTTTGACTTGTTAGGTTGAACCCTTTAAGGGGTGGAGAGTAGTTGGTGGTTGATGTTTGAATCTATAGATTTCGAGGACGAAATCCTTTTTAAGGGGTGGAGTGTTGTAACATACCAGGTCTTGGACCCTACCCTAGATGTTTAACCTTTTTAACTTAGCCAAACAAGGTTGATGTTAGAGTGATCCTAACAATCTAATGCATGAATGAAGTAATCTAACATGTCATATAACTCATTTGGTAATAATAAAATGATAAATAACTTAATTACATGCATAATAAGGTTAATGGGCCTATAATGGGCCAGATGACAAAACCCATGTAAGAAAGCCTCAAAATAAAGAATAGACTTCAAATTCGTAATCTACACATTAAAATAAGCCTACATGTCAATTTTCATTTAATTTGGACTCCTCAAAATAATATGGTAATTTAGGAGAAAGAAATTGCCTAAAAGGTGTAATTAATAAATAAATATAATAAATAACTCAAAAAGAGGAAAATAATCTTAGATTCGTGATCTACATAATAAATATAGCCTTTGGGTGAATTTTCATCCAATTTGGAGAAAGTTTGCTTAAAAGGTGAAATCAGGAGAGAGAAAGTATGTAGAATCTTAAAAATATTAAATAAATGCTCAAACAACTCTAATATATAAAATTGATGGCAAATTCGTATCCAACACATTAAATATGACTTGTGGTTCAAGTTTCATCAAATTTGGATAATCCTAATGCCATTAATGAAGGAGGAAACAGAAAATATGTTTTGATTTATTTAACACATTAAAAGTTTTCAAAAGGAAAATCTAATTTTATATTCGGAATCTACATGTTTAATTTAGCTTGTATGTTAAGTTTGGTCTAATTTGGATAAGAATAGAACCCTCAATTGAGGAAAGAGAAAAAAATGTTTCACTTTAATCGGATTTGAATCGGATAATGTTTTCCCAT
Source organism: Alisma plantago-aquatica (assembly GCA_963693085.1). Taxonomy (NCBI): domain Eukaryota; kingdom Viridiplantae; phylum Streptophyta; class Magnoliopsida; order Alismatales; family Alismataceae; genus Alisma; species Alisma plantago-aquatica. The sequence continues at coordinate 712,798,717 of OY856412.1, read as the reverse complement.
TGTGATTTCATGATTTTCTCTGACCGTCAGATCGCGATTTATCGGCCTGGATTGCGTCTCCTACCTCGAGTAGGAGACGGCTCCCGTGTGAACAGTGTCGCGCCGACAAGGCTTTTTGCAACTCAATTTTCTCGATTGATTCTTGGTCTTTTTCGGTAATTTCTTCGCCTTTGGATTCCAAATATAATTCCACACACAATGATCTTTTATTTGTGCTATTTTGGCAAGTATTAATGGAACGGCCAGTTCTTGTGGCTCTAGATTTTGGCGGCCACCTTGCGCTGGCCTTTATGCCCAACCCTATATATAAAGGACCCCTTCTCCTGTTCCGTTTGGACGCTTGAAGGATTTCCATTGCTTTAATTTCATTGTTTGTTGCGTGTTCGACCACCACCGAGTTTCCCCTGTTTGCTGACCTTGCGGCTTGTCATGCATGGAGTTGGCTTCTGCATTCTTCGATCTGGTTTGAAGGTGAGTTCGTCGAGGTCTATAGTTTGATCTATGTTGGTTGGTTTGTTCGGGGATCGCTTGCCCTTATTTCCCCAAAATCCACACAGCCGGAGTACAGCTGCTTCACGCAGCCATGAGGGCACGAGGGGGGAGAAGATGGCCATATTGATTTCTCGTTCCTGCCCCTCCCTGTTCTTCTTTGGTTTATTTTTGGGTTGAGGGCAATATCATCTTTTCGCTCTCTGTTTTCTTTGTCCGTGGGCGAGGTCAACTGGGAGGCTGACTGGTGACACAGCCACGTCCTATTGGGCCAAGTCACAGGTCGGCCCCGCTATCTCCTCTCTCTGCTTGCTTCGCTGACTTGGCAATTTGATTAATTTCTATTGGTCGATTTTATAAAATTGATAACTAATTATCTATTTGGCAAAAAATTACAAATAAATACTCGTTGGATTCAGAAAAATGCAAGCTTTCTAATGGTGTTAGTTTTGTCATATGAAACTAATTTTTTAAAGAGGTGATTTTAATAGATCTAATTGATGATGAATTAACTTGTAAAAATCATAACTAATTATCTATAAGTCAGAAAAATATAATAAAATATTTTTTGGACTCCTAATGACATACTAAAATATGGAATGGTTTTAGAAAAATTAATTCGCATATAATTAAAAAGGTGGTTTTTAGGGTTTATGAAATCAATATAAATCTAACCCTAATCCCATATATATGCTAATAGGTGCTTTGGAAGCCTAGGCTTGGACCTAGAAGTGTCTTTGGATGTTTGGCTCTGAAGTTGAGGTATGATTGCATCCCCGATTATTATTCTTGAGAAATTATCCTATTTTTGTCTTACTTTTGGTCCTATGGACATTAGCCTACATATTGTCTTGTTCTTTTGAAATCATGCTTCATGTGAAGTATTTGATTTTGTTATTGATCATGGATATTCTCTTGGAATCTTATCTTGTTGCCTTGGTGCAATTTGGACTTTTGATATTATATGCCCACTGTGATGTGGAAGTTTACTTGATGATATATGCCCACTTTGAAGTGGATGTTTATTTGTTCGAGTTGTCCAATGTGTGGTGGCAACATTGTATATTCCGACTATACTTTTCTACTTGCCTCTACGTTAAACATGCTATGTGATTCAGTAGCACTAGAGTAGTGTAAATTACATTGGTTTTGGGGCAATAATCCCCTATTGTTTATTTGGAGGGTGGCAGTATACCATTCCTCTGTAATCGAGTGTGGCAGTAATCCATACTCAACTTTATATATTTGGGAGATTGGCATTATTCCTTTCTCTATTAGGTTTTCAAGGATGTGAAGCCTTGGCTGCCTTTGTGTTTATATTGTTCTAGGGCTATGTTTATCTCACATGCATGCAGGTTATTGATGTTGATGGTGGGTTGTGTGCCCTACTCTCTTTTTGTGCCAGTATTGCACAATCTTATTTGTTTTGTTTATGGCAAGTATCCTCTTTTATCATGTTATGATGTTTCTTATCTTTTATGCCCTCTTTGGGTAGTCCTTATCTCTTACATGGGAAGTCTTTACATTTGATGTCCTTATATCCTTATATTGCTCAATTTGCTTTTTAGTATGCACATACCAGCCTTTTATGATGTCTCTGATTGTTTCTCTTTTGTTGGGGTATGCTTCCAACCCTAGGTGGAGCACTTGGATGACATGACATGTTGACCTGGACATAGGTGGTGAAGTTAAAGCTTGGAGACAATCTTGAGGTGGTTTAGATTTCCTCTACATGGTTCCTTGTGATGTAAGTTTGTAACCCTTTGTTTTATAATTGAATATAGTCATGTTTTTATTCCGCTGCTATACTTTGGTCTTTTGATTGCCATTATATAAAATTTTGAAAAGTTTACACCCACTCCATCATGCCTTCTGAGTTTATTTGGACTGGATGTTTTATTGTTCAAATTTTTAGTAAGGAGGTGTTTTCACTTCTTTATAATCATACATCATGAAACCTCATCAAAACACCTCCAAGGACCTGAGAGTACAGGGATGACTCTAGGACTCTACTACAAAACAACCATGGCAGCAGCATATCCAACCTCAAGTCTTCTACTGATTTTCTTGCTACTCGGCCGCAACCTCACGACCACCATCACGTCTAGCTCGATCACCTAAAAAGGTTGAAACCAGTGGGGTGAGACACACAGTCCCAATGAGAAACATAACTCCCCACCGAACTATAAGACCTCAGAAGAGCTAGAGAAGATAAAGCATGTAACATATATAACCAAGTCATATATGAAATATGAAGAATAGGATTATACATACATAATAGCTTACCATGATACCTGAGAAACATATGACTAGCTGCAAGAAGTACTTAGGGCATGTATATAAAACAATCATACATTATGCAAGGCCTCAACCAATGTTTCGTGTTTGCCCCAAGCATATATACTATACGACTAGATTACCATTTATTATGCCCTGAGGAAGTGAGCCGTACCGCTCAAATCCAAGCTTCAGTTGTGAAACCCAAAGCTGGTGCCATACAAGGTCAATGGAAGAGCCAGAATCCACGACCTCTACCCTCATGGTTAGTGTATGAGAACCAAAGTAGGACCACAGTCTCTTTCTTACGTGACCTCAGTCACAGGGTCAGCTCACGCAATCTGCCCTTTCCTCTAGCCCACCTTGGTACAGGTTACAGTGCTAGTATATCTTGAGCCACAGGCCTGTTCACCGTGCTCCCGAGCCATGAACGCATTCATGCTCCATCACACTGAGCCATGGGCCTGTTCACCATGCTCTATCACACTGAGCCATGGGCATGTTCACCATGCTCTTATACACATCTTGAGTCTACAACCATAGTTGCACTCTAATCCTCCTATTTTCAGCTAGGAGAAACCTCGCATACTCAACAATATGCGCTCTAGGTTAACCCGCAGGAGAACTTGTTTCACCATCACCAACTCCTGACGATGATGGATCTATGGCCAGGGAAAACTACATGAAAGGTTCATTATGTAATTAATTAATGCATTTTTAGTGGATTGTTGGGATCAACCAAATTATATTAAGCAAACCATAAGCAAAAGTAAACAACATAGATCCCATCATTCTGTGTCACACTATTATTGCTATTCTCAATGCCATCAACATCACCATGATCCATATCAAGGATCCAACATCACATGTTGCCACTTGGCCTCTTGCCAATCATCATGATCCATCACAAGGATCCAACAGCACAGGGATTCCATCCCATCATTGAGCACATGTTACCAACACATGGACAACACTCATCATATACCATCATAGTTCACATAAAACATAGCATTCCTCATTATCTCAATATCAAGAGAATGTCACCAAGGACATCATTATAGCTCATACATGAGTACACATCTCATTCGAGGAACCTACATAGTTAGTATGCTCAAGAGTAGATAAATACTTCATCATCGAGATATATTTGTGCAACATTAGATAACCATGCATATACATAACATTCACATATAAAATTCCAACGATATTAGGGTTTCAAGCAAACATAGAACATAACCTTCACTAAAGCATATCGGGTAAGGAACAACCCTCACTGAAAGGCACAACGACCCTCACCAAAGATGCAGTGGCCCTCACCAAAAAGGATACCACAACCCTCACTAAAGGTACAACTATTACAACTAGACCTATCCAGCTGTGTCGGCTAGCACTATCGGCCAACACCCATACCGAGCAAGGCACAAGCCAGTTGATATCGTGCAACAATGTAGCGAGCAACCCGTAATGCCCAAGCAAGAAACGCAACGTCATGTCGGGCAAGAACCTAACGTGCAATGCCCGTGACAGGCAACACTGTATCGGGCAACACCATGGTGGGTAATGCACCTACATGAGGTAACGAGCAACATCATGCAATGCCATGACGTGCAACGCAGCAGCAACACCAAGCAGCGTGTCACAATAGAGTGTTGGGCAGCACCATCCAAGAGAATGTCGTGCAAAGTACCAACAGATCTAAACGCCCAACACAACCCTGTGTCATCTAAGGGAACAACACATCATCCATCTATTGTATCACCCAAGGGATCACCAAGGTAGCCATCTATTATATCACCCAACCCTAGCTCAAGGGGAAGAGAGGGATATCGGGTAGCACTAACTATCATGGGTATCGTGCAAGGCAAGGCCATGACGCCCAAGAGGGGGATATTGCCCAAGAGCTCAAATCCTCCAAAACACATATCTCGGCCAAGGGACCAACTAGGTGTCAACCAACCATATCGTCCAAAGGATACCAAGAGTGTTGGCTCACCTCTCAACAATCAAGTGAGAGGGGACTTGCACAACCTCAAGCAT